>JAPVLO010001165.1:0-160818 GCA_027257055.1 Cephalopachus bancanus | reverse complement strand
AAGAAAAGCAGACACAAAATTCGTAATGGATGGCAAAAAAAATTCTAGATCCAAGAGTGAGTGGACTCCCAAATTGGAGAGGCAATGAAAACAGTTCAAGAAGAGAAAACTGACATGGTTAATCTAAGGAAAAATGACACTGAGCACTTGGAAATATATAACTCACTACAGGAATTGCAAAACATGCCATAGTCCTTAATGACAGACTTGACCAAGCAGAGGAAAGAATTTCTGAGTTTGAAGACAAATCACTAGAATCAATACAGTCAGATAGAAATAAAGAATAAATGTTTTTTTAATGCACAAAACCTTCAAGGGGTATGGGATTAAGTAAAGAGACCAAATCAATGTCTGATCAGCATTCCAGAGAGAGAAGGAGAAAATGGGAGCACTATGGAGAAAGAAGTTGTAACATAAGCCATGAAAATTTCCTGTATCTTGCTAGAGAGATTAACATGCAGATACAACAAATGCAGAAAACTTCTTCAAGATACCATATGAGATGAATGTTCTCAAGATACATAGTTATTAGATTAATCAAGGTCAGCACAAAAAACGTAAAGTCAGCTAAAGAGACAGAACACCTACCAAGAGAGACACATCAGAATAACAGCAGACCTCTCAGCAGAAACCTTACAAGCCAGACGAGATCAGGAGCCCATTTAAAATAATCTTAAAAAAAGAAATGCCAGTCAATAAATTTTCACCTCACCAAACTAAGCTTCAAAAATGAAAGTGAAATATAGTCTTTCTCAGACAAACAAGTACTAAGGAAATTCATTACCTCAAGATAGCCCCTACAAGAAATGAATAAGGGATTTTTAAACAGGGAAACAAAAGAATGACGCTACCTAACACAAAAGTGCAAGTAAGCACTCAGGTTACTGACCATATAAATCACCCAGAAAACTGAGACCACTAAACGCCTCCACAAAAGCACAATGATGGGAACAAATTCTCACATATTTGTAGTAACCCTGAATGTCACAAACCTTAATGTCCATTGAAAAGACATAGAAAGAAATACAGGACTGAAATTCAACATTTGATACATTAGATCTAACAGACATCTATAGAACACTCCACCCAACAAGCACAGAATATACATTCTTCTCATCTGCACATGTTACATACTCAACAAAGATCAGCCACATAATTGGTCATCAATCAAGCTTGAATTTTTTCAAAAATATCTAATCATACCAAGCATCTTCTCAGATCAGAGCAGAATAAAACTAGAAATTAACACCAAGAAGAATCATCAAAAAGACACAAACACACAGAAATTGAATAACTTGTTCCTGAATGATTTGGGGGTAAACAATGAAATCAGGACTGAAAAACAGCCTATACTCATAGACTGGAAGAATCAATATTAAAATGTCCATATTGCCTAAAGCAATGTTCATGTTCAATACAATCCCTATCAAATTATCAGCATAATTTTTAACAGATCTAGAAAAAAAATTTTAAATCCATCTGGAAGCAAAAAAGAGCCCAAATAGCCAATCCAGTCTTAAGCAAAAAGAGCAAAGCCAAATGTAGTACCCCACCAGACTTCAAATCTTACTACAAAGCTACAGTAACCAAAGCAGCATGCTACTGGTACAAAAAAAAGTCACATGAACCAATGAAACAGAATAGCAAACACAGGCATAAAACTGCTGTTTTACAGCTAATTTATCTTTGACACGGTCAACAAAAACAGTTGACAAAAACAAACACTGGAGAGAGAACACCCTATTTGACAAATTGTTCTGGTAAAGCTGACTAACCATGTGCAGAAAAATAAAACTAGATCCCTTCCTCTCACCATATACACAAAATGAACTCAAGATGAAATAATAACTTAAATGTAAGAACTCAAACTATAAAAATCCTTGAAGAAAGCCAGAGAAACACTCTTCTGGTTATTGGCCTTGACAAGGAATTCATGACCAAGAGCTCAAAAGCATATGCAGCAGGAACCATAATTGACAAGTGGGACCTAACCAAACTAAAGTGTCTCTACATAGCAAAAGAAAACATTAACAGAGTAAATAAACACCTTACATAATGGGAGAAAATGTTTGCACACTATGCATCTGAAAAAGGATTAATAACCAGAAGCTATGATGAACTCAAAATAATTAACAGAAAAAAGGAAATAACCAAATTAAAATTTGTGCAAACAAAATGAACTAACACTTCTCAGAGAAAGACATACAAACAGCCAAAAAACACATGAAAAAATGTTAAACATCACTAATCATCAGAAAATTGAAAATCAAAGTTATGGTGAGATACCATCTCCCACTAGTGAGGATGGGTATTATTAAAAAGCTAAAAAACAACAGATATGGGTGAAGATGCAGAGAAAAGGGAACATTTTTCCACTATTGTTGGAAATGAAAGATAGTTCAAACCCTGTATAAAGCAGTTTGGGGATTTTTCAAAGAAATAAAATTATATATAGCATTCTAGACAACAATCTCACTATTAGATATATATTCAATGGAGGATACATCTTTCTATACAAAAAAAGTACCTGCCGCACTTATATGTTTATCACAGCAGGATTGACAATGGCAAGAACCAGGAGCCAGCCTTAATGCCCATCAGTTGTGGAATGGGTAAAGAAAAGGTGGTACATATACATCATGGAATACTACACAGCCATTAAAAAGAACAAATTTGTGTTCTTTGCAGCAACATGGATACAGATGGAGGCCATCATTCTAAGTGAATTATCACAGCAACAGAAAATGAAATACAGTTTGTTTTCACTTATAAGTGGGAGCTAAACATTGAAAACATAGAGGCATAAGTATGGAAACAAACACTGGGGACTCCTGAAGGGGGAAGGGAGGGTGGGGGAATAAAGGTAGAAAAACCACACATTAGGTGCCATGCTCACCAACTAGGTGATGGGCTTAATAGCAGCCTAAACCTCACCATCATGCACTAAAGATATGTAATAACCCTGCACATGTACCCCTTGAATCCAAAGATTTAAAAAATAAAATTGTATTAAAAAAGAAATTACCATAAATTTATTATAAGAAAAGTGTAGGTGTAACTAATGTTTAAAAATGCTTTATTTTCCCAGGTTTTGTGCTTAAAAAAAAATATTTAATGACTTATTTTCTCACTTTAAATAAATATTAACTACCATGTCAAACAAATAAAATAAAATGTATTAACTAAAAATTAATGAAAATATCCTATATCAAATTTTATGATGTTAAGCTATAACTCTACATAAAGGAAAATATCTAAACTGAAATTCATATTTTCTCCAAAAAAGGCTGAAAACAATGATTTAAGTTTCTATCTGTAAAGAACAACAAGCTAATCCTAAAGTATACATAAGGAAATAAACAATAAGGAGTAAAGCAGAAATCAGTGAGACAGAAAATAAAAATACTCTAGAGAGAATAAACTCTAAAACATTAGTTCACTGAAAAGACTAGCAATACTGGTAATGTTAAGATAAAAATATATATAAGAAAGGGATTGGCTGTAATGGGAAACTGCTGGGTTGGGGGGCAGGATTGACAGTAGCGAGAAACTATCAGGGAAGAGGGGATACACCTCATCAACAAGGGTATGCATAGTGAACTTTTGTATACCTAACCCTGAATTGTACCCCAAGTATTTAAATTAAAAAAATGTTTAAAAAATTACTAAGAAATAAACAAAAATGGGAAAAATTACCAATATTGATGCTATAAAGAAGATAACTATAAATAATCAGGTATAAGAAAGGTAATGAAATATTATGAAAACTTTATGTCAGTATACTTGAGTATTAATATTAAATGAACAAGCTATTTCACAAATACAACACACCAAAATAAATTGAATTTTTTTGTTAAGAAAAAATACTTGCAATAATTTTCAGTGCCAGATATCTTTCATCCTGAATTCTTCCAAATATTTTTAAAAGAAATACCACAAATTCAACATAAACTCAAAGATATTTTTAAAGAAAAAGAAAAATACCTCCACAAACCATTTTATGAAGCCAGAATAACCTGGTCACCAAAACATAACAAGGGAACTAAAAGAAAAGAAAATTGCATATTAATGTCTCTTACAAACATAGAATTAAAACTCATAAAGAAATATTATCAAACTAATCCCAGACAATTAAAAGAGGATAATATTTCATGGTCAATTTGGATATACTTCACGTACATAATGTTTGCTTAATATTAGAAAATCAACCAATATAATTCATCACATTCAAAGACATCTCATGAGTTGCATAAAATCTATATAATAAAAACAAGAATTTATTTATGAAAACAACTTCACAGATTAGGAAAAGAAGGAATTTCCTTACACTAGCTTGAAATATACAAATAATCTATAGCAAATACTAGACTTAATCATGAAATGTTTTACGCTTTCTCCATTAGACAAGTAAGCAAAAGTACATTTATTATTAACTCTTCAACAATCTACTGGTGGTCCTGTCCAGTGAAACAAGAAAATAAGAAGAAATAAAATACAAAAAATTAAGCTTTTATTATTTATTATAAAATTTTACATATAACAAGATATGGACATAGAAAATCCAAAAGAATCTATAGATAAACTACTATAATAAAATTAATTCATTAAGTTTACTGGATATAAGATCAATGTACAAAGACTGTGTATTTTATATTTCAACTAAAATATAAAACATAAAATTTTAAAATTATTAATAAAGTAAAAAGCTATTAAAGAAACACTTGGAAATCTGCAAAACATTATTGGTATGATCATCTCAATAAATACAAAACAAGTATTTCACAAAATCCCAAACACATTCTTGATGAATAGCATAAGAATGTATATTTAATTATAACAAAAATGCAAGTCCTGTATCAAGTTTATGGATTTCAAGAGTTTATATTGGACAGTTTCCTACAAGTGGATCTATATACTCAATGTAATTTCAAAAAAGTCTGAAGTTTTATTTGTATATATTGAGAAGCAAATAATAAAAATTATATGAGGCCAGATTTCAGTGGTGAACTGAGGGTGATCTGAACTGTCCTTCACAGCAGGCCAGGTGCAACTGACCCCAACTGTGAACTAATTTACCAGCTTGAGAAGAGAGCTAGAAATCAGAGCTGAAAGAACATTGGACTTAAACAAAAAGTTTCAAAGTGTGCTCGATGGTTTCTATTAGTTTAATGACTTGATTCTATTCCTATTGTTTTGCTCCTTTTTTTCTTCTGCCTTTTCTTCTCTTTTCTCCTCTCTGTAAACCATATCTTTGTATAGAGGAAAAGCACACCAATAAGGTGGTTGGTTAGCTTGTATGTTAGCATCATTGTATGATTAAATTTTTTTTGGAATGGGAGCTGGTTAGTCTGTAGCCATAGTCTATTGTTTTTATCTGTTTCAGTTTAGGTCTCTCTCCATTTGTTGATACACTCGTCTGATTCCTCCATTACTCCTCTCTCTCTCTACCCCTCTCTCCCCCACCCCCCCATCTGCTACATTCTTTTTCCTCTGCTAACCTCATTTTATTTCAGGGAGTAAATCTACAGCCCCACTGCATGGACAGATTCTAAGGCAGTGGGAAGTGGGTCTCAGATTATTCATACACCTGTCAGCGGATACCAGGACCTACGGATAGATTGTGAATCACAACTCCCCTGTTAAGTAAATCTCAAAACTGCAAAAAGGACCACCCCCAACCTACAGTGCAACTCCAGAATTGAACAAAGTAAGAGGACATACATAAAGAAAATTAGGAGATTGAACAAACAGATGTAAAAGCAACACCTCTACCCCTCAAAAACAGAATTAAAGAAGACAGTGACATGGAGGGAAGGAAAAAGTAGGGAGGGAAAAAAACCGCACAAATGAAGAAAAACCAAAAGAAGAATATAGTTCTCACACAGACCCCTGGAAGATCAGACACTGAGAAGACAGACTTCGGAACACAAACAATGAAGAGCCCCCAGAATGACTGGTCACATGCAACAAGCCCAGACATCAAGACATTAATAGAGAGAATTTAAAAAATTGAGGAGAGACAAGAGGAAAATAGGAAGGAGCTGATGTCAGAAATAAGAGCCGTAAAGAATACTGTGATGGAAATAAATAACAAACTAATAAGCATGGAAAGCAGAATCAGCCAAGCAGAAGAAAGAATCTCAGAGCTCGAAGACCAAAACACGGAACTAACCCAAACTGTCAAAAGCATAGAAAAGAAGCTTGAAAAGACAGAAAAAAACCTTCAAGAGATGAATGATCACTTCAAGAGACTGAACATAAGAGTAATTGGCCTTCCTAAGGCAGAGAGAGAAACAGAGGCCACGCTGGAACAAACATTTCACGAAATCATTCAAGAAAAAACTTCCCTCATCTCATCAATGATGAAAAAATTCAAACCCTAGAGATTCAGAGAACCCCTGCAAGACAACAAATGAGAAGACCAACTCCCAGACACATAATAATCTGCCTAAACAAAGTAGGTATAAAAGAAAAAATCCTAAAGGCTGCAAGAGAAAAAAGTCAGACTACCTACCAGGGAAGACCAATTAGAATAGCAGCAGATTTATCTACAGAAACCCTCCAGGCTAGGAAAGCTTGGAGCCTATCTTCAAAGTTCTAAAAGATAAACAATCTCAATTGAGAATAACCTACCCAGCCAAGCTAAGATTCATCAGTGAGGGAGAATTGAAATCTTTCCCAGATATCCAATCCTTAAGAACCTATGCAGCCACCAGACCACCTCTACAAGAAACACTAAGAAAGTATTGAACGCAGAAGAAAAGGAAAAAAGACCAACAACGTTCTTCACAAGAGTACAGGTAAAAGATTGAAAACACACATGATCCAACTCTAAAAACAAAAGAAAGAAAACACACAAACAGAAAGAACAACAACTCTGTAATAACATTACGATAGGGATCAACTCTCATATTTCAATAATTAGTTTGAATGTGAATGGAATAAATGCACCACTGAAAAGACATAGAATGACAAAATGGATAAAATATCACCAGGCAACAATCTATTGCCTTCAAGAGACTCACCTCACTAGAAAGGACATTCACAGACTCAAAGTAAGAGGATGGGAAACAAATTTTCAGGCGAATGGAATACAAAAGAAAGGAGGAGTCACGATCTTAATCTCAGACAAAATACCCTTTAAGCTATCAAAAATTTAAAAAGATACAGAAGGCCACTACATAATGATAAAAGGTTCAATCCATCAACAAGAAATATCCACCCTAAACATATATGCACTGAACATAGGAGCACCGGCTTTCATAAAGCAGCTTCTAGGTAAACTAAAAAAAGACATCAACTCCAATACCATCATAGCTGGGGACTTTAATACCCCACTCACAACCCTAGAGAGATCACCAGGACAAAAAATCAGCAACAAGATCCAAAACCTCAATGTGACTTTTGATCAAAGGGACTTAATTGACACCTACAGAACCCTCCATTCAAAGACCACAGAAAACACTACTACTCATCACTGCATGGAATGTACTCTAAGATCAACCACATACTTGGCCATAAATTAAGCATAAGCAAATTTAAAAGGACTGAAATTTTACCATGCACCTTCTCGGACCACAGTGGAATAAAAGTAAACATTAACACCAACAAAGTCCCCTTAAAACCAACAAAGACATGGACACTAAACAGCTTGATGCTAAACAACTCCTGGGTCAATGATGCAATCAAAACAGAGATTTAAAGATACCTGGAAACAAATGAAAATGAAGAAACATCTAACCAAAATCTCTGGGATGCCATGAAAGCTATAGTAGGAGGAAAATGTATATCCCTACAAACACACATGAAGAAAATGGAAGGATCACAAATTAACAGCCTAACAAGCCACCTAAGGAAGCTGGAAAAGCAAGACCACAAAAATCCTAATTTCAGCAGAAGAATCCAGATCACCAAAATAAAAGCCCCAATACAGGACATAGAAGACAAAAAGATAACACAAAAAAATCAATGAAACAAAAAGCTAGTTCTTCAAAAAGATAAACAAGATTGATAGTCCCCTAGCTAGACTGACCAAGAAAAAGAGAGAAAAAGACAAAATAAACAGAATCATAAACACAAAAGATGAAGTCACATCTGACGCTGAAGAAATACAAAAGATCATCAGAGACTACTATGTACACTTCTATGGAAACAAACTTGAAAACCTCTCAGAAATGGAGGAGTTTCTGTCATCATACAACCTGCCTAGGATGAAATAAGAGGAAATTGAGACCCTAAATAGACCAATAACCATCCAGGAAATTGACTGTGTAATAAGAAAACTACCTACAAAAAAAAAAGCCCTGGACCAGATGCATTTTCAGCAAAATTCTACAAGACATTTAAGGAGGAGCTGATACCAATCCTACTAAAGGTATTCCAGGCGATTGAGAAAGATGGAACTCTCCACAAATCATTTTACGAAGCTAACATCACATTGATACCCAAGCCAGGTAAAGACCCAATAAAGAAAGAGAACTACAGGCCAATATCTTTGATGAAAATAGATACTAAAATTCTCAACAAGATCCTAGTGTACCCGATTCAACAACACATCTCAAAAATCATCCATCATGACCAAGTAAGCTTCATTCCTGGGATGCAAGGCTGGTTCAACATCTGTAAAATCATAAATGTAATTAAATACATCAACAGATGTCAACAAAACCCCCACATGATTATATCATTAGATGCAGAAAAAGCTTTTGATAAAATCCAGCACCCCTTCTTGATAAAAATCCTTGAACATCTAGGCATATGGGGAACATACCTCAAAATAGTAAAAGCCATCTACGAGAAACCCACAGCCAGCAGACTGCTAAATGGACAAAAATTGGAACCATTTCCCCTGAAAACTGGAACAAGACAAGGATGCCCACTCTCACCCCTCCTGTTCAATATAGAATTGGAAGTCCTGGCTAGAGCAATCAGAGAAGAGAAAGCAATCAGGGATATCCAAATAGGAAAAGAGGAAGTCAAGCTATCTCTCTTTGCAGATGACAAGATTGTGTACCTTGAAAACCCAAGAGAATCTGTCAAAAACCTCCTTACACTGATAAAGGACTTTGGCAAAGTCTCAGGATAGAAAATAAATGTGTACAAGACAATTGCATTTCTTTACACCAATAATAAACAAACAGAAACCCAAATAAAAACCACAATTCCTTTCATAATAGCCACTAAAAAGAAAAAAAGAAAAAAAGAAATACCTTGGCATCTTCCTAACCAGAAACGTGAAAGACCCTTACAATGAAAACTACAAAACTCTGCTCAAAGAAATCAAAGATGACACAAACAAGTGGAAAAATATCCCATGCTCATGGATTGGAAGAAACAACATTGTGAAGATATCCATCTTACCTAAGGCAATCTACAGATTCAATGCAATACCCATCAAATTACCAGCAACATTCTTCTCAGACCTAGAAAAAACAACACAGAAATTCATATGGAGACACAAACGACCAAGAATAGCCAGAACAATCCTCAGTAAAAAAAAAAAAAAAAAAAAAAACCAGCAGGTGGTATCACATTACCAGACTTCAAACTTTCCTATAAAGCTACAATCATCAAAACAGCTTGGTATTGGTATAGGAATAAGCATATAGACCAATGGAATAGAATTGAGATTCTAAAAGCAAAACCTCAATTTCTCAACCAACTCATCTTCCCAAAGCCTCCACCACCTACCACTGGGGAGAGGAGAACCTATTCAGTAAATGGTGCTGGGAAAACTGACTGACCACATGAAGAAGTTTGAAACAGGAACCCTATCTATCCCCATGCACAAAAATTAACTCTAAATGGATCAGAGACCTAAATGTAAAACCTCAAACCATAAGAACCTTAGAAAATGAAGGACATACCCTCATGGAAACTGTAACTGGCATCCAATTCCTGAACAAAACCCAAAACCCACAGGCCATAAGAGATAAGATAGACAAGCGGAATCTCATTAAACTGACAAGCTTCTGCAAAGCCAAAGAAACCATCAAGAGAGCAGGGAGACAGCCCATAGACTAGGAAAAAGTATTTGCCAACTCCAGGTCTGACAAAGGCTTAACATCTTAGATCTACAAGGAACTCAAATGTGCTGAAAAGAAAAAAACAAACAACCCCATTATAAAATGGACAAATGATATGAACAGACACTTCTCAAAGGAAGACATCCAAGCAGCCAACAGACACATGAAGAAATGTTCAACCTCACTAATCATCAGGGAGATGCAAAACAAAAACCCCACTGAGATACCACCTAACTCCAGTCAGAATGGCAATTATCAATAACTCAAAAAAAAACGTTGTTGGAGAGGGTGTGGAGAAAAGGGAACACTTCTACACTGTTGTTGGGGGGTGCAAACTAGTGCAACCTCTGTGGAAAACAGTAGGTGATTCCTAAAAGCCCTAAATATTGATCTCCCATATGATCCCACAATCCCCCTACTGGAAATACACCCTGAAGAACTCAAATCACTCTATAGAAAAGATACCTGCAAATGAATGTTTATCACAGCATTGTTCACAATAGCAAGAACCTGGAAGTAACCATGCTGCTCATCAAAAGAGGACTGGATTTAAAAATGTGGTATATATACATGATGGAATACTACGCAGCCATAAAACAGAACAAAATCATGAATTTCGCAGCAACCTGGATGGAACTAGAGTCTATAATACTGAGTGACCTCTCACAGAAACAATGATCTGAGTATCACATGTTCTCACGCATATAATGGACCTTGAACATCCAATGTAATACTATAAGAAAATGACTGACGGTACTGGGAAACTATGGTGGGGGAGGGAGATGGGATTAACAGTAGCAAATATCTGTCTGGGGATGGGGAAGCACCTCTTATAAACAGGGTGCCTGAATGAAACGCAATTGTACACCTAACCCATAACTGTACCCCACAAAACCATAATAAAAATATTGATTATGAAAAAAATATAAATAGAAAATAAAATAAAATAAATGAACACATGTAAAGCAAAAAAAGAAAAGAAATGATGACAGTGGTGGGAAAACTATGGGGGGAGGGGAAAGGGGGATGGGATTAAAGGTAGTAAATATCTGTCTGGGGGCGGGGAGACACCTCTTTCAACAAGGGTGTCTGAACGAAGCATATTTGTACCCCTAACCCTTAACTGTATCCTACAATATTATAATAAAAAATATTGATAAAAAAATAATAAATAAATATAAAAATATGAAATAAGTGGAATAGTAAACAGCTATAGTAATTAACAAAGTTTAGTATTGGCATAAGAATATATATATATATATATATAAGCAATATAGAATAGATAGCCTGGAAATAGACATTCACATACATATATAGTCACATGATTTCTATAGTCTTTTCAACAAATAGTGGTAACACAATTAGATATCCATTTTGTAAAAAAGAAAGGAAAAAAGTTCAGGTTTTACCTTACATTATATACAAAATTAACTTAAAATGTACCAAATATATAAATGTAAAGTCTAAAATTATCATAGTTCTATGAACATCACAGGAGAAATTCATTGTTACCTTGGATGACGTACAGATTTCTAACATATTATATTAAAAATGCATAATTCAATAACAGAAAAAAGATGAACTGAATTAGACTTTATTAAAACTAAAAACTTTTGCTCTTCAAAAGATATGAGTGAGAAAAAGAGAATGAGAAGTTGGCCACCCACAGGTTGGACTGTAATAGTCTCTGTGGAGGCAAGTGTTAATAAAGACTCTCTGAGTGAGTTGTCAGGCACTGGTGGGATTGTGAAAGTCCATCTGAGGGGATACTCTGGTCCATGCACCCAGGTCCCACCTCTGAAAGCGACTGCAAGCCCCCACCTCCCTGAGATGTAATGTGGCCAGCAAGATCGAGCACAGGAGTATCGGTTGCTGCAGGAACACATCTGCTGCTGTGGGGGGGGGAAGCGGGCTACCTGTTGCTGCTGTGGGAATACACCTGAGTAACGTCTGCTGAATCCAGCTGAGTCCCATTGCCTGGCACCTGGCCCACACCATCACCTGTCATAATGGATCAGCTGGAGCCCTGGATCTGATCAGTGGAGAGAGAGGATCAGGAAAGCTAGAGAGAAGTCCATGCCCACTGAGGAGACCACCACAGCCATTTTCTTTGACCCAGGACCAGGCAGAGATTTGCATTGCCCCACCCACCTCTGCACAGCCTCTAACTTGTTGCCTAAGGTAATCTCATCAAACCAGGAGAGACAGAAGCCCCACCCCCACACTGAATCAGACACAGACAACTCAGATCTGTATGGCAGACCCATCAGGCAGCAATCCAAGTGAACCCAGATCTGACTCACCCCCCGCAAAGTAGGCCTGCAGCAACTGACCCAAGCTATGAGTAACCCTATCTGCCTGCGATGAGATCAGAGGAGAGAGTCTAGAGGTTAAAGCTGAAGGGACATATTGGAAGGCCCTCAGAACCATTCTGATTCCTTGTTTTTATTTTTTTTTTATTTTTATTTTTTGAGTTTGTTTTGCACACTTTCATTTGCTTTTTGTCATAGTTTTTTTTTTCTCTTTCATTCAGGTTTTGATAACATTTTCATACATGCTTTGCTTTTGCTATTTTACTGATTTTCTCTTCTTTCTTTCTATTCTTTAGACCCCCTGTTTGTGAGGGGAAGTATACATTATTAGGCAGAATGTTATTGGGCTGTGGGTTTTTGTGATTGTCTGTATGCTCTAGGGGTTTGTTTTTTCTCTTTTCTGTCTTTGTATCTACTTTCATTTGTTAGCTGGTATGTCTGTCTGTTTTCCTGTTTACTCTTCTCTCACTCCACCTTTGTCTTGATGCCCTCCCCCATTCCTTCTCCCATTATTTTCCTTTTTCTTTCCTCATTTTGTTCCAGGGAGCAAACCTAAACCCGCCAGCATGGACAGATTTTAAGGCAGTGGGAAGTGGGTTCCAGGGTGCCCATGCACATGTCAGTGGATACTGGGATCAGCAGACAGATACTGAATCACAGCTCCCCCCTCAACTAAATCTGAAAACTGCAAAAAATATAGCTCCCAACCCGCAGTCCAGCTTCAGAAGTGAAAAAAGCCAGAGGATGCACATAAGTAAGAATAGAAGACTGAACAAAAGGAAGTAGAAGCAACCCAACAATCCCTGAAAAACAGAATTAATGAAGAGGGGGGAAAAAGTGAGGGGGAAGGAAAATCTACACAAAAGAAGAAAAACCAAAAGAAGAATATGGATCTCTCACAGACCCCTGGAAGGTCAGACACTGAGAAAACAGATTTTTGAATTCAAGCAATGAAGAGCCCCCAGAATGACTGGTCTCAAACTACAAACTCAGATATCAAGACATTAATAGAGAGATTTAAAAGAATTGAGGATAAACAAGAGAAAAATAGGAAGGAGTTGATAACTGAGATAACAGCAGTAAAGAATACTGTGAATGAAATAAATAACAAATTGATAAGCATGGAAAGCAAAATTAGCCAAGCAGAAGAAAGAATCTCAGAGCTCGAGGACCAAAATATAGAACTAACCCAAATTGTCAAAAACATAGAAAAGAAGCTTAAAAAGACAGAACAAAATTTTCAAGAGATGAGCAGTTACTTCAGGAGGCCAAACCTAAGAGTAATTGGATTTCCTGAGGCAGAAAGAGAGACAGAGACCACCATGGAACAAACATTCCATGAAATTATTCAGGAAAATTGCCCTCATCTCATCAGTGATGTGATCATTTAACACAAGAGATTCAGAGAACCCCTGCAAGACAACAAATGAGAAGACCAACTCCTAGACACATAATAATTCACCTAAACAAAGTAAGCATTAAAAAAAATTCCTAAAGGCAGCAAGAGATAAAGGTCAGAATACCTACCAGGGAAAACCAATTAGAATAGCATCTGATTTATCTATGGAAACACTTCAGGCTAGGAGAGCTTAGAGCCCAGTCTCCAAAGTTCTCAAAGATAATCAATTTCAACCAAAAATAACCTACCCAGCTAAACTAAGCTTCATCAGGGAGGGAGAAATAAAATCTTTCCCAGACATTCAATCCCTAAGAATTTATGCTGCCTCTAGACCAGCTCTTCAAGAAACACTTAAGAAAGTATTAAATACAGAAGAAAAGGAAAAAAGAAAAAAAAATTATTTACAAGAGTGCAGGAAAAAGATTTAAAACACACATGAATCAACCCCAAAATCAAAAGAAACACAACAAACAAACAGGAACAACAACACTTCAATAAGAACCTCATGACAGGGATAAACTCTCACATTTCAATTATTAGCCTGAATGTGAATGGACTAAATGCACCACTGAAAAGACATAGAATAGCAAAATGGATAAAATATCATGAGGCAACAATATATTATCTACAAGAGAATCATCTCACCACAAAGGACACTCATAAACTCAAAGTAAGAGGACGGGAAGCAAAATTTCAGGTGAGTGGAACACAAAAGAAAGCTGTAGTTCCAATCTTAATCTTAGACAAAATACCCTTTAAGCCATCAAAAATTTAAAAAGATGAAAAAGGTCACTATATAACGATAAAAGTTCCAATCCATCAACAAGAAATATTCCTCCTAAACATATATGTACCCAACATAGGAGCACCAACATTCATAAAGCAGCTTCTGGGAAACTTAAAAAAGAGATTGACTTTAACACTATCATAGATGATGACTTTAATACCCAACTCACAACCCTAGGCAGATCATCAAGACAAAAAATCAGCAAGAGATCCGGAACCTCAATGAGACTCTTGAACAAATGAACTTAATTGATACCTACAGAACACTCCACCCAATGACCACAGAATATATATTCTACTCATCACCACATGGAATGTACTCCAAGAACTACCATAATTGGCCATAAGTTAGACATAAACAAATTTCATAAGATTGAAATTTTGCCATGCACCTTCTCAGACCTCAGTGGAATAAAAATAAATATCAACACAAACAAAGTTCCTCCAAAACCCACAAAGATATGGACACTAAACAGTATGATGCTAAGCAACTCCTGGGTCAACAATGAAATCAAAATAGAGATTATAAGGTACCTGGAAACAAATGAAAATGAAGAAATATCTTACCAAAACTTCTGAGATGCCATGAAAGCAGTAGTAAGAGAGGAATTCATATCTTTACAAACACACATGAAGAAAGTGGAAAGATCACAAGTTAACAGCCTAATAAGTCACCCAAGGAAGCTGGAAAAGCAAGACCACCAAAACCCTAACTCAGCAGAAGAATCCAGATCACCAAAATAAAAACCCAAATCCAGGACAAAGAAGATAAATAGATAATACAAAAAAATCAAAGAAACAAAAAGCTGGTTCTTTGAAAGGATAAACAAGATTGATGAGCCCCTAGTCAGACTGACCAAGAAAAAGAGAGAAAAAGCCCATATAAACTCAATCAGAAACACAAAAGATGAAGCCACAACTGACCCTGAAGAAATACAAAAGATTAATAGAGACTACTATGTACAATTGTATGGAAACAAACTTGAAAACCTGAAGGAAATGGAGGACTTTCTGACATCAAACAATCTCCCTAGGTTGAAACAAGAAGAAATTGAGACCCTAAATAGACTAATAACAATCAAGGAAATTGACTGTGTCATAAGAAAACTACCTACAAAAAGAAGCACTGGGCCAGATGGCTTTCAAGAAGAATTCTACAAAACATACAAGGAGGAACTGATAGAAATCCTATTGAAAGAATTCCAGGCAATTGAAAAAGATGGAACTCTCCCTAACACATTTTATGAAGCTAACATAACATTGACACCAAAGCCAGGTAAAGACCCAACAAAGAATTCGTACTACAGGCCAATATCTTTGATGAACGTAGATGCTAAAATTCTCAACAAGATCATAGCAAACTAGATTCAACAACACATCTCAAAACTCCATCATGACCAAGTAGGCTTCATGCCCCAGAATGCAAGGCTGACTCAACTTTCTTAAGATCATAAATGTAATTAAGTACATCAACAGACGTTAAAAACAAGAACCACATGATTATATCATTAGATGCAGAAAAATCTTTTGATAAAACCCAGCACCCCTTCTTGATAAAACCCTCGAATATTGGGCTTAGGTGGACACACCTCAAAATAGTAAGAGCCATCTATGAGAAACCCACAGCCAGCATACTCCTAAAAAGACAAAAATTAGAACCATTTCCCCTGAAAACCAGAACAAGACAAGGATACCCTCTCTCACTCCTCTGTTCAAAATAATGGTGGAAGTCCTAGAAAGAGCAATCAGAGAAGAGAAGATGATCAGGGGTACCCAAATAGGAAAAGAGAAAGTCAAGTTATCTCTCTTTGTAGATAGCATGATTGTATAACTTGAAAACCCAAGAGAATCTGACAAAAACCTCCTTGCACTGCTAAAGGACTTTGGCAAAGTCTCAGAGTGTAAAATAAATGTGCAAAAGACAATCGTATTTCTATGCACCAATAATAAATAAACAGAAACCCAAATAAAAAGCACAATTCCATTCACAATAACCACAACAAAAATGAAATACCTTGGCAGCTTCCTATCCAGAGATGTGAAAGACCTTTACAATGGAAACTACAAAACACTGCTCAAAGAAATCAAAGATGACACAAACAAGTAGAAAATATTCCATGCTCATGTATTAGAAGAATCAACATGGTTAAGATGTCTAGTCTACCTAAGGCAACCTACAGATTTAAAGCAATACTCATCAAATTACCAGCAACATTCTTTTCAGACCTAGAAAAAACAATACAGGAATTCATATGGAAACATAAATCACTATGAATAGCCAAAACAACCCTCAGCAAAAAAAAAAGCAGGAGACATCACACTCCCAGACTTTAAACTTTATTATAAAGCTACAATAACCAAAACAGCCTGGTATTAGTACAAGAATAGGCATATAGACCAATGGAATAGAATTTAGATTCCAGAAGCAAAACCTCAATTTCTCAACCAGCTCATCTTCGACAAAGCCTCCACCATCAACCACACTGGAGAGAGGAGGACCTATTCAGTAAATGTGCTGGGAAATCTGGCTGACCACATGCAGAAGATTAAAACAGTACTCCTACCTATCACCATACACAAAAATCAACTCTAAATGGATCACAGAACTAAATGTGAAACCTCAAACTGTAAGAACCTTAGAAAATTCAAGAGTCAGTCTTATGGAAGTTGCAACTAGCAACTAATTCCTGATCAAAACTCAAAATGCACAGGCCATAAGAGATAAGATAGACAAGTGGGACCTCATTAAATTGACAAGCTTCTGCAAAGCCAAAGAAATCATCAGGAGAGCAGGGAGACAGCTCACAGACTGGAAAAAAATATTTGTTTTATGTGGATTTGACTGCATTCTTTGCTTGGAGTCTCACAAGACTAAAATAAATATATCAGCTGGGTTGAGATTTTATCTGAAGGCTTTAGGGAAGAACTGCTTCCAAGTTCTTTCAGATGTTGGCACCAATCCAATTCCTTAAGGAGTAGGTTTGAGTTCCTATTTTCTTACTGGCTGTAAGTTGAGAGGTTATTCCTTCCTCTTTGGGCTAGCCAAATGCATAGGCCCTTTATCATTAAACCAACAACAGTGTATTGTTCTTCTTATACTTCAAATCTCTGTGACTTTTTCTTCTGCCACAAGCAGGAGAAAATGCTCTGCATTTATGGGCTCATATGATTAGATCAGGTCCACTCAGATACTATCTGTCCACTATCTGGGCCACTGTCCCATATATCATTATTATGGGAATGCTATATCATCATATTTACACGTTTGAAGAATAACTGTATGGCATCTTGAGGAGCCATTTTATAACTCTCCCTGACACACAGATTTTATACATATCTGGTAATATGTTGTCTCATGATTTTCCACAAATCATAAGACCTACATATAATACAGTAGTGAATTTTTTTCAGTAAATGATAATGTATCAATTGAATCTTCTTCTTTTTTTTTTTTTGAGTTGGAGTCTCACTCTGTCACTCAGACTGGAGTGCAGTGGCCGCTTCCAGCCACTACAGCCTCGACCTTCTGGGTTCCGGCGATCCTTCCGCCTCAGCCTTCCAAGTATCTGGAACTACAGGTGCGTGCTACCATTCCCGTCCATGAATCTTCATACAGAAAAAAAGAACCTTGAACATACAAAAATCAATTTCAATTAATCATAGACCTAACTATGCAATTAAAATAATAAAGCATCTAGAAGATAACAAAGTAAAATATCTTCATTTCATTCAGATAAGCATAAATTTCTTAAATATTATATTAATGCACTAACCATAAAACAAAAAGTTGATAAATTGTGTTTATCAGAATTTTGAGAGTTCATGTTTATTCAAAGATGTTATTAAGCCAGTGCAAAAGTAAGCAAAAGTGTAGAAGGAGTTATTGGAAATACATGTATCTGATAAAGAATTTCTATCCAGACTATAGATTTTTTTTCAGAAGAATACTAATATCAATAAGAAAAAAGGCAGAAAACTCACGTTTTAAAAGAAAGCAACTTTTAAAATGGGCAAAAGTGTGGGAAAGCCCTTTATAAAATCGATATATGAGTAGAAATAAAAATATTCTCAACTTCATTTGTCATTAGAGAAATTTAAATTTAAACACAATATATTATCACTATACTCCAACTAGAATGACTCAAAAAAGAAAAGATACTGTAAAATATTGCATTACATTCTTCCTTTCAACTTTCAACATTCAACTTTCCTTCTAAAGTTGCAGCATATATTTCTCTGCCCCTTGACATTGAGTTTGGTCTCCTGACTTGATTTTACCAATAGAAAGAATCAGATGTAATGGCATGAAGGCACAGAAAGACAAATACCACAATTCTCTTCATACGTGGCATTTAAAGAAGTTTACCTCATTGAAATACATAATAGAATAGTGATTACCAGAGACGGACAGGTTGAGGCAGTTTGGGAAAGATTTGCCAGTGAGTACAAAGTTATAGTTGAATAGGAGAAATGAGTTCTGGTGTTTTATTGCATGCTTTATTGCATGTTTTATTGCATAGCAGGGTGACTATGGTTAACAATATTGTATTGTACACTTAAAAATAGCTAGAAAGCTGGGCTCGGTGGCTCAGCCTGTAATCCCGCGCCTTTGGGAGGCTGAGGTGCGTGGATTGCCTGAGCCCGCGGGTTCGAGACCCACCTGGGCAGTGAGACCTCATCTCTACAATAAATCAAAAAATTCGACGGGCGTGGTAGCGCATGCCTGCAATTCCGGCTACTTGGAAGGCTGAGGCGGAAGGATCGCAGGAGCCTAGCAGGTCGAGGCTGTGGTGGCGGGGAGCGGCCACTGCACTCCAGTCTGGGCGACAGAGTGAGACACCAACTCAAAAAAAAAAAAAGGCTAGAAAATAGGATTTTGAATACTTTCACCAAAAGAAATGATAAATGTATGAGGTGATGCTAAATACTCTGATGCAATTTTTACATAATGTATACACATATTGAAACACAATACTATACTCCACAAATTACACAATTATTTATGCGTCAATTAAAAAGAAACAAACACAAAAAGAAATAATGGTATGACATTTTTCAAGCTTATGCCTTAGGGGTATTGGGTGTTTCTGCCAGCCCTTATGCACTTTGCCATGTCCATTAGAATAACTTCCCCTGTGTAACTGCTGCCCACTTATGCTCTGGTCTGTGCACTCAAATAAACAAACATACAACTGATCACAATAAGAAGTCAAACCCAGCCCGTATCTTTGTGTACAGCAGAATTACTCAAGAAGCTTAATCCATACCTACCAGTTGATCCCAGGTTTATCTGAAAATGTATGGGAAATAGCAAAACAGACAGTCGCCAACTTACGGTGGTTCAACTTATAGTTTTTTGATTTTGTAATGGTGCAAAAGTAATTCACATTCAGTATTCATCTATAATTGTTGTTTTAAGCCATTGAGTTTTTTAGTGGTTTATTTTCCAGCTATCAATAGCAAGTGTTATTAAGGAGGTAGAATAACCAGAACTCTTTGATGCTGTTGGTGAGAGAGAAAATTGGTATAGCCACTTGGACAAGCTGTTTGGAAATATCTAATAAAGCTAATTATGTGTTTTCCTTTCAACCCAAAAACTACACTTCATAAATGCAAATCTATATGCACAAAAGCATTCCTAGCAATACTGTTTATAAACACACATGCACTCACACAATATTACATCTATGTTTTTAAATACTGTAGGTAGAATAATAAAAAAGAATGAAAAATAGCTACAGTCAAAAACATGAATGGATTCTCAATAATAAGTTAGAGAAAAAGAAGGCAAACAAAAAAGTATATACTATATAATTTAATTTATATTAAAATTCAAAATCTGGAAAAATTATTATAGGCTTATAGAATAGTGGTCATCTTTTGAAAAGATAATAACTGGAGGGGAAGTAATGTGAGATAGAGATTTCCGTAGTGTTGGTTAGGTTCTATATCTTGACCTGGGTGGTGGTTTATGCAAAAGCGTACACTTCATACAAATTCATTAGACAATACATTTTGAATTTGGGTACTTTTCTATATGCATGTTTTACTTAAATAAACTTCAAAAAAGATAGAGTGGAAAGATCTGCTTAGATAGATGATTAGATAGATAGATAGGTAGATAGATATAGATAGATACACAGATGATAGAGATAGAGATAGAGGTATATAGTGACTTTCAAGATATAAGCAAATATATTAGCTAATCCAATCATCTTAAATTCTATCTAATCTTCATATTGTAAATCCCTAGGCAATTCAGTCATACAGCTACTAGGTTTTTTCTGGTAAATAGGTATCACCACTGTTTTTAGTAAACAGTGATCTCAATTGGATATTCACAGAAATTTCTGATAGCTTTAAATCCCTGTCTCTACTGGAATTTATGCAAGATAACTGGGAGGAGTTTACTGCCCTTTCTCGGTCTTCTCTATACCAAAATCACTAGACTATAATGGTCCTATATCAAGCTGTCTACTTAAGAGTCATGTATATATCAAAATATGATCACAGTTTGCAGGTAACAGGAATTGTAAATTTATTAGACTTGATCATCCCATTATATCACACAAGGAAAAGGTCTTCCAAACTTGGAAGTTGTCCCATATAAACATTCTAACTCCATCAACCTCTGATTGCTATCTCTTCCTTCAAAACCATTCATTTCTATGCAGCTTCTCTTTCAAGTTCCCAAGTCCAATCCCTTGCTGCTTTTCCCTAAAGAAACAAAGTCTTTACTCAAAATTGAAGAGAGTTTTTCTTCCCTTTATCACTTCCTGCCTTTTCTGCAAAATTGAGTCTCTGGCTTGAGCTAAGGGCTAACAGAGACTTTCATCTGCACAGACATCCCTGCCTACGCAGGATGCATATGCAGACCTTAATTCAATCAGAGGGTGAAGGTGCATGTTCTCATTTCAAGTTCTGCCTCCCACTAAAGAGTCACAGTTGATTTCCTCTCTAGTTTTCCCAATATGTGTATAATCCCTACCATTTTGAGAATTTTTTTCACAGAATTAATATGATAATCTACTCTCAACTGAGCAAAGAATATTTACCCTGCTAACTTGAGTATGAGTTTGCATTCCTTTAAACAATCAACAAAGATAAAAATAAGACTGTGTTATTTTACTAAGACTTTTCTGAGTCTGCCTTACATTATAAAAACCACAACACCAAGACCTTTTTTTTTTTCCATCCAAATCATTTGGTGCAAGCTTACTTTAATATTCTTTTTTATTTCACTTTCTTTTCCTGATTGGGGCATGGGGGTATGAGAGCAGGGAGACTGGTTTCCAGTTCATTTCATCATGTCTTTTTTTTTTAAAGAGAGAATCCATGTTTTCTTCAATTTTGTTAACAACAGATATTTTATAAAAGTTCCTCTGATTTACTGTAGCAAATTTTTAAAATTCTCAGTAAAAGAGGCAGCTAGACAAACCTCAGTACCTGCTTTCAATGCGGTCTTTCTGTATTATAACTAGTTCATATTTTAGGTTTCAGTCATATAGAAGTTTTGCTTTCTTCATTTTCCAAAAATCAATGTCATGGATTTTGGGGGGGTTTCGTATTTCACTGTTCATTTAAATAGTCATAGGAGAAATGCATGTAATAGATGATGGGACTCACATTACCATCCATTAGTGTTTTAAGGTAGTACTTCTCAAACTTTAATGTACATATGAGAACTAAAGATCTTGCTAAAATGTATATCCTGACTCAGTACGTCTAGGGGAGAACCAGAAACTGCATTTGTAATAAGCTGCAAAATATGACAATATTCTTGACTCATAGGCCATAAATTGAATAGCAAATATTTAAGATACAGGTTCTGGAGGCAAACAACTTGGTTAAAATCCTTCCACCATGTATTTTAACTGTATAAATTTCAAGAGTGACCAATTTTTCTCATCTTTAAGATGGTGATCATATTGACACCTACCATGTGAAATGTAAAGATTGAAGCAGGTAATGCACTTAAAATATTTGGAAGAGTATATGATAAAGAATAAGTGCACAATAAATGATATAAATCTCTAATTGAGGCAATTTGACTTTCATACAAAAAGTGATACTTGTAGAAATGATTATGATAAAGTCTCATACTTTTGTCAACAATTGGGTTATTTTGATCACTTATAAAAATTACTTGTTTCAATCATACAAAGAATAAATTTGATTTTTTTAAAAATAATGTCTTACCAAAATGATAAGCATAAGTGACAAAAAACTAGGAGTCAAAGGGAAAGGGATGTATATGACATTAGATAAAAATAAATATGCATACATAAAGCCTTAATTTAAATCTTATAGCAATCTAGTAAGGCAGGTGCTGCTATTACCATTATACAGTTGAGAAAACTGAGGTCCAAAGAACTTAAGAAATTTGACCAAAGTCACACAGTTAGTACACAGCAATACCAGGATTTAAATGGATTTGGAAATTTCTGTTTCATTACAATCCCAGAAAAAATTATCTGGTTTTCTGAAAGATGTTCCAAGTAGAAAGTGAATTATATGTGCATGAATCACTGAAATATATAAAAAATTCAACTATTTCTTCAGCTTTGAATGCTTCATCAACCTTTTTGTGAACTACAATCCTGCCACATCTGCTATACTAGATTTACTAAAGGCACACGCAGTCAGCATTTCCATTCTGAATCCTGTTGGGGCACTTCGTTACTCGACTATAATCAATCTATGCTGGGCTGAGATTTGTCAATAAAGGTCATGGCTCAAGAGCAACTTTAAAATAAACTTCTTTTAGTAAACTTAAGTAGGAGCAAAGCACATGAACACAGGCTAATTTTGCACCTGATTGTAATCCACAACCAGGTGTCAGACTTAACTATTTGCCTATGCTTTCCAGAACATTGCTGTTGTATGTTTGCACCTGCAAAAAATAAGCAAACTGCAGAAGAAAAAAATTACAGGTACAGCTAGCTCAGCCAATTCCTTTATTCAAAGAAGCTCTGAATATTAACTTTCATTTCAAAAGATTTATTATGGACAACAAACATTAAAGATACCAACAAAAAAGTGAAGATGAGATTGTAGATCTAAAGTAGGTGAAACAAATATACTGACCTTGAAATTAAAGATAACAGCTTGTCGGTAACTTGAGGAATTTAACATCTACAAGACTGCCTATGTACAAATAAAATTGTGAGTATGAACATTTTTGACATAAAACACTGAAAATTTTTTAAAAAATCATTGCAATATAGAAGGAGGTCCTAATAAAATCTAATAAAGCCAGTAGTAGTAGGCTAAACAATTCAGTCATGACCAATGGCATGCTTCTACAACAGTTCTATGAAAAGCAAATTCTTGACTTGAATACTTTTCTAATGTTCGTGATGTAAAATACTCCAACCTAGACTAATTTCAAGCTATGAATATGACACCACTGAATGCAGGGTTGAGAAAAGATATGAACAATTGGCTTTGTAAGAGGGTTTTAATCAGTTATGGCACACTGGTTGCTACAAGAAGTAAAATCCCAGGTTGTGACTTCCATATTTACCATGACTTGTTACCATGGTTGTCTCCTCCAAAAAGCATGGATGATATTTAGGTCAATTAAACAACTGAAATTCAAGTCAATCAGAAAGAGGAAGAACTCTAATTATGGCATTTTAAAATCAAAGCCTTTTAAAACCATGGCCTCTAGATCCGCAGAGGCAAATAAAAATCATGAAGTAGTTTGAGACTACAGACTATTACACTTTGTTCCTTTTATGGCTGCATCATATTCCATGGTGTGTATATCTCACATTTTCTTTATACAGTCCATTGTTGATGGGCACTAAAACTGGTTCCATGTTTCTGCTATTGTGGATAGTACCGCAAAAAACATATGAGTGCAAGTGTCTATTTGGTAGAATAATTTGTGCTTTTTGGGTATATACCCAATAGTGGGGTTGCTGGATTAAATGGTAAATCTATTACTAATTCTTTGAGAAATCTCCAAACTTCTTTCTACAGGGGTTTAACTACCTTACATTCTTTCCCAACAATAGTGTGCAAGCATTTCCTTTTCTCATTATCCTCACCCACATCTGTTGCTGTTTGATTTTTTAATAATAGCCGTGCTGACAAGTAGGAGATGGTATCTCACCATAACTTTCATTTGCATTTCTCTGATGATTAGTGTCTGTTCAAGCTCCATGCCTACCTTTTAATGTGGTTATTTGATTTTTTCTTTCAGTTTTTTTAAGTTAATAATAGATTCTTGTTATTAGTTCTTTGTCAGATGCATAGCGTACAAATATTTTCTCCCATTCTGCAGGTTGTTTATTGACTCTGCTGATTTTTCTTTTTTTTCTGTGTAGAAACTCTTTAGTTTGATTAGGTCTCACTTTTCGATTGTGGTTTTTGCTGCATTTGCTTTCGAGGTTTTGGTCATGAAGTCATTGCCGAGGCCAATAATCAGAAGACTGTTTTCCAAGCTTTCTTTTGGATTTTTATAGTTTGAGGTCTTATATTTGAGTCATTATTCCATCTTGAGTTCATTTTTTTATATGGTGAGAGGAAGGGGTCTAGCTTCATTATTCTGCAAATGGTTAGCCAGTTTTCCCAGAACCATTTGTTAAATGGGGTGTTCTTTCCCTGGTGTTGGTTTTTGTCGACTGTGTCAAAAATAATAAGTCAGTAAGACAGCAGTTTTATGTCTGTGTTCACTATTCTGTTCCATTGGTCCATGTGACTATTTTTGTACCAATACCATGCTGTTTCAGTTACTGTAACCTTGTAGTAAAGTTTGAAGTCTGGCAGTATGACGCTTCTGGTTTTGTTCTTCTTGCTTAAGACTGGGTTGGCTATTTGGGCTCTTTTTGGCTTCCATTTGAATTTAAGAATGTTTTTTCTAGATCTGTTAAAAATGATGCTGGTGACTTGACATGGATTGTTGAACCTGTAGATTTCTTTAGGCAGTATAAACATTTTAATATTGATTCTTCTAATCTATGAGCATAGACTGTTTTTCTGTCTTGATTTTGTTGTTCACCCAAAAACCATTCAGGAACAAGTTTTTAAATTTCCATGTATTTATGTCTTTTTGAAGACTCTTCTTGGTGCTTATTTCTAGTTTTATTCTGCTCTGGTCTAAGAATATGCTTGGCATGATTAGATTCTTTTTGAAAAGTTTCAAGCTTGATTGATGACCAATTATATGGTCAATCTTAAGAGTATGTAATATGTGGCAGATGAGAAGAATGTATATTCTGTGCTTGTTTGGTGGTGTTCTGTGGGTGTCTGTTAGATCTGTGTCAAGTGTTGAATTTCAGTTCAGGATTTCTTTCTGTATCTTTTCAATAGGCATTAAGGCCAGTTAATTAATGCCTATTGCCAATTAAATGGGTTAGTACAAATAGGTGGGGCCACATTGATATGCATTGAAAAATTCTTCAAAAAAAATTAACTGAAGCTGAACCCAGATTCTCACAAAAAAGCTAGTTGGTACACTGATGCTGATTGGTTCCTAGAACACTTACCTAGCAGAGGAAGCCTGCCCTCCAAAAGATAATTCTCGTTTTTAGGGGGTACCTCCTTGTGTTATATTAAAACAATTAAATTAAGCAATAAAAGGAAGTAAGTCCAGATATATGATACAATGAGTTAACCTTGAAAATATTATTGTGAGGTAGAATTCTATTTATATAAAATATCAAGAATAGACATATACTCTATAAAGTAAGTTTAGCAGGAGTGGAGAGTGACTACCAATAGACAGCTTTGTGTTTTGTTTTCTTTTTTCTGAGAGAACAACAAAAGTAAAATTAGACTGTGTTGATGGTTAAACAACTTTGTGAATTTCCCAAAAAGCATTGAATTATATATGTTAAATGGGTAAATCGTATGGCATGTGAAATAAACTGTCTCAATAAAGCTTTTAAAACAAGAATAAAATAAGCTAACACTTATTAAGTTTCCAACACTGTACTATTTATTTTATATTTATTATTTCAGCTAATTCTCCTGACAGCACTATGCATTAGGTATTATTAACTCTTTTTAACAGAAGGGTAAGCTGAGGATCAAATAAGTTAAATATGTCTAGGTTCTAGCTACTAAATAATGGAACTGTGAATTTGAACACAGATTTGTTTGAGCCCAAAGATCATGCCTGCAGTTTAAATTACTAACCTACCCTGTCTGGTCATCAGGAAAAAGGTGATCATTGAATAAGAAAATGACATACTTCTACATGGTGAAAGTATGTAGAAGGAGAAAATAAGGGTCTGAGGATGTAATCTTGTGACACCATAATTAGAGGGACAAACAGAGGAAGGACAATTTACAAAGGAGATGGAAAAGTTTGATAGAAAAGTGAGATAAGAGTAGCTCCTCTGAAAAATATTAAATATATATATATTAGGCACTTATGTTATGTGCTGAGTATGCAACAATAAACAAAACATAACTGTTGTCCCCAAATAAGCTCATAATATATTGGAAAAAACAAATAGGTAATTTAAAAAAATCATAGCCAATATTGAGACTCAACTTAGCATTTCTAGGCTTCTATTTGATGCTTGTTCAGGGATAAATTCACATAGACTATAGGAAAGACAGCCTGAGGCAAAGTTGTGGTGCAGACAACTGTCTTCAGTATACCACTATTGGTTCTTTTTGTAATATTTTTGCTTCCAACCTGCATTCCCTAAGTCCCTCTACCTTTTCAATTCTCAGCAGTTTATTTTGCTTGCTTCCCTTGTTATCTGGAAAGTAATAGCTATCAGTCATTTAAACCTCAGTATGAATAAGTTAGTATTATGTGAAACTTTGGTAAAAACTAACTGACAGAAGACATGAGACTTAGGGATATTTTCAGAAATGTAAAGTGCTCAGAATAATATATTATTTACTCCATTCCTCCTTTGTTTTATATATAATACTCATTTTTTAAAAATATTATGTAAATACTTTGAGATCGGGGTCATATTTGCTACATATCTTAGATTGATATAATTGTTGGGCACTGATTCAAGCATATATGCTCATGGCTTGGTTGAGTGATTAATAACTGCTGTAATTTATCCTAATTATATTTAATATTTCTCAGAGAGTCAGAGGTTTGACTTATTTGAACCCTTCACTAAAAATTAGAAAAAATATGATAATTCCCTTTCCATTGCAGTAATGATTTCTAAATCCAAATATTAGCAATTGCAGTTCTTTCCTTTTTATTATATCAATTTTTATCCCCAACAGGGTTAAAATAACAAACTTTTAAATGCAATGCACCATTCTCTCTCTCAGAGAAGGGCTCCTTATATTTTTGAAAGGTTAGGAGGTTGAACTTGACTATATTAGTGTTCTGTCCCTTAGAGAATGCAGATCTCCACTGGCATGTTTGTTTAAGACACACATTGGGGGAAGGGAAAAGAAGATGTTTGCTGTATCTTCAAAACTCACTTGAATAACCATCTATATATGGTAAGCCAAGTCGTATAGTTCTGCTTTAAAGCAAAGTTCCCTTTGTACTCTGTAGGAATTTTCTCTACATGAGGATTTTTAGCTCAGTAGAGTCTGGACTTAGAATAAAATATCCTTCACCCCTGCAGGTAAATCCTCAGACTCAATATATGGAAAATACTAGAAACAAGAAATTTCTGGTAAAAAAAAATCACCCTGCTCTGGTTTGGAATCGACTGAAAGTTACAGTGGAAATTAACATTTTAAACTTGTACACAATGAAAGTCCTCAACTCAGAGTCTTCTGGGAATGACAAATGTCAGGGAACAGGGCTTATATGTTGGATAGGCAGAGTAGATGACCACCTACATTGCCTCATTTGAAGATCATCAATTAGACACCTTGTCCCTATAACTATCTTCCACCTTGGTCTCTCTTGGCCTGAAATGCTTGAGGCAGTGGAGTGCTATGAAGGAGAAATATGTAAAAGAAGAAATGTGATTAATAAAATTATTTCATTTACCATGTTCAAGACAGTATATCAGCATCTCAGTCCTCACAAAATCCCAACCAGTTAAAGATTATTATCCCTATGTGAACATGAATTGGAAAGTCAAATACCACATGTTCTCAGTCATAAATTGGAGCAAAATAATGTGTACACAGAGACACTGAGTATGGAATGATAGACACTAGAAACTTGGAAGGGTGAAAGGGGTAGGTGATGAGAAATTACTTAATGTGTACAATTCACATTATTCGGGTGATGGATACACTGAAAGCTCAGACTTTGCCATTATGCAATATATCCATGTAACAAAATTGTGCTTATATCCATTAAATTTACACAAAAATAAAATGAGCAAACTGAGGTACAAGGAAGTTCAACAAATAGTTCATGGCCATACAGCCAACAAGTACCAAGGACAGCACTCAAATCCAGGTATCATTTTCCAGATCCCATGCTCATTATAACATAGAGTCCCACAAATGCCTTCAGGCTATTGCTGATGATCAATCCAAGAGGACAAACAGTAGATTCTTCTGTAGGTTTGGAATTGCTTATTTGAAAAGGGAGAGTAGGAAAATGAAATACCTATAACTAGTTTTTTAAAGGAATTTTCCTTTGAGGTGCTCTGAGCCTTAAAAATCAATTTATTATAGTCTGCTCTGCAGAAGACTTTGTAGATGGCAAGAGCTTTCATTCACATAATACCACAAGAAACTGTCATCTTTACATTTTATATCTCCTGTTGGCTTGTAAGGAAAGTATTCCATTTCCAACGTCAAATCAATATTGCTGTTAGAAACTTCTCAAGTTTTCTTTTGGAAATGACTCATCGCTTAATACTAATTTGTCTTTAAGGATAATATTTTCAAAGAAATTTGAAAGATCCGGAAATATGGTGTACTTAAGGTTCTATAAACCCATCACCAAATGCACAATTTTAGGAAATGTGCCCGTTTTCACCTGTTCTTATTTATGTAGGTCTATAGGTCAGCTATTCATTCATTTCCCACAAAACATAATATCAACTCAAAGTAGACAAATAACATTTTCCATCCATTAGTCAATGGATGCTGCTTTTATTCTGTAGCTTTATTTGTCTGCTATCCAAAAGCTATCCAAAGCTACATGTTTATTGGGCACTCTTGTCTTTTCTCTGCACGAACTTCCCTTGCGATAATGAAAGCCAAAGATTTTAACAGTGCATGGAGATTTGGTTTGATTTGAAACCAACTCAAGATTTCACTTTGATTTCCTCCTCTTAGATGCTTATATTTCATACAAAGCCATAATACCAAATGTGACCTGAACTGTGAGTACCTCTCTCTATTATAGGAAGAAGTAGAAATATCTCCTGAGTAGCCC
Source organism: Cephalopachus bancanus (assembly GCA_027257055.1). NCBI lineage: Eukaryota > Metazoa > Chordata > Mammalia > Primates > Tarsiidae > Cephalopachus > Cephalopachus bancanus. Next base: position 131,004 of record JAPVLO010001165.1, on the reverse strand, counting down.
ACCACCAACAAATTAATCTCTGAGTTTGTCAAGGGATTTTCTCAGAGTAACAAATGATCTGATAATGATTGGAATTGCTGACATCTAGTCAAAGCAATATAAAAAGGGAACAGTCTATTGACTCTTTTGAGCATTTCACTTTAGAAATAACACTCAATAGATGTCAAAGGGTAAAAAGAAAGCATCATCTTTTTCAATTGCCAAATGACAAAGTTGCTCTATTTAGAAGAAATTGAAAGGCCCATCTGCCCACAAATCTATTCCCCACCAGTAGTCAGATTTCCTGAACATTCTGCCATTACCATCTCCTCTCAGAGACCTGCTGGAGGGAGCTATAGTCATTTTGCTCACTTAAGAAATTGTATTAACTGAGCAAGTGAGGTATCTACTTTTTGTCTGCCATTATATACTGTGCCTTCTCTCATGGCATTCATCATGCTGCATTGTGATTAGGTTCTGACTTTCACACTAAACTCTTAGATCTTTGGGGAAACAGAAAAAAATAAGTCTGCATTTTCAGTGCTAGGACAGTAACCAAAGTCAACTACATTGTATTTGTATAGTAAATATTTCATGAATACATAACTGAACAGAGAAATAAAGATGTAATAAAGATATAAATTACAATGACAAAAATTTATGTTATTAAGCCATTATCACCCAGAACAGAAAACCAGAAAGCAAGCCTCCTAAAACAGAGGTTGCAAATGGATGGCTTTTCAAGTTACATATAGCCCATAGATAAATTTTATATAACTCATACAATGTGATACAGAATAGGGTTCAAAAAATTGCTTTCCCATATTGAAAAACCAGAAATTTTCCTATTTTAAAAAATCCATGCTTAGCTTTCTGTGGGAAGTTTAAAAATCCAGCAATATGGGGTCAATATTTCTATGTAGCAATCATCTGCAGTCCCCTTTAGCTAGGACATGGGCTTTGATTTTGATTACAGTTCCTACCTGACCTAGTTCATTTCTCTGTATTACCTGCCTGGCAAATTACAGCTATTTTAGATTGTGCCCGAAGGGGAGAGGACACAGACAGGTAAGCTATCGATGGAAGTTGGAAATAAGAGAATAAGTCACTGAATTAAAAGGACATGAGCAAATAGAAACAAAAATGAGAACTATAATCACTTCATGGGGGTACTGGGCATCTTGCAGAAAGAAGTAGCAGTGCTAAAGAAAATCTTTGCCTTACTTCATAATTTTTTAAATAGTCAACCCCATAAAAAGGAACAACCACAGAGCCAGGTGTTAAGGCATTCTCTTCCTTTATAGATCAGGATATAATATTTAGACTAACTTAGAACTTCACGCTACAAATACTATTTTCACTGAACAGAAGTTTTCAGTTAGTGTCGAAGCTGAAAATAAACGGAGGAAGTTGCTCAGATGGTGTTTGCCCAATTAAAGAGCCAATCAGTAATTTCTTTTCATGAACCTTGGAATATAATTTTGTTTTCTTCCATTCACATGCAAATGCACTATTTCAAATGCACAAAAGATGCGCAAAGAAAGAAATCCAAACATTATGTATCCTAATACTAGGGATATAACATGCCAAGCAAATTTTTTATAAAGCTTTTGTTTCAGTTTTTGTACAATAAGACAGCTGTTTCTATTCATTCAAGTTTTTCTTTCATTCCTATTTTTTTCTATGAGAACTGGTGACTGTGATTACAGCAGAATATCTCCCTAAGTCATATTCAAAATAGCAAAATTTTCTTTTAAAATATCATTCACAAATATGAAGTGTTTTTACAACAAAGTTTAATTTTAAAAACTCTAATGTTCGTAGAAGTAATAGGTGTTATGAAAACCATTTCTACATATTATTCCAGTCCTTTTGGGTAGAAAGATGTCATCAAAAGATAATGAACGGTAAAACACCAGAAATAAAATAAAGAATGAAAGTTTGCACCAACAAGATTTTGGGATGCTTCCATGTATCACCAAATCCAGTAATATTTATATTGGAAAATTAAACACACAACTTTCAATGTAAAATAATTCAATTGCTTTTCCTATTACAGCTTAAAAGTATCCCTTATCTGAAATCCTTGAAACCAGAAGTGTTTTGGATTTCAATATTTTTTTTAATTTGGAATATTTGCATTATACTTATGGGTTGAGCATTTAAAATCTAAAGATCCAAAATCTGAAATGCTCCAATAAGCTTTTACTTGAGCATCATATGGGCACTCAAAGAATTTTAGGAGAATTTCAGATTTTGAATTTTTGAAATTGGGATGTTCAACCTGCACTATCAGTAGCTATAAAAAACAAGAAAGGAAGGTGAGCAAATAAAAATGCATGTGATAAGAAAATACATATTCATGTGTAGAGAAAAATAAATTTAAACTATGGAAATATTTAAATTTATCCTAAATTTCCCATTATTTGCTCTTCTTTTGGAAAAAGTATTAAGACTTTTCCCCAAATCATTGACTAAGAAGCTGGTCCTTTTAGGATCTGAATGAAGATATAGACTTTTTACAATATGATTGAAATTTTTGGCTTTAATCCATAAGTCTTAGTGATTTCAGTGAAGCATAATCTATCTGTCATAAGGAAGGGTATTTCAAATTTGCAAATGTCTAATGAGTATTTTCCATGTTAAAGTATTAATATGTATTGAGCATTTACTAGGTAACTTTCAAAACCTTTTACATGAATTAATTTTTGTGATAACTGTTCTAGGGACTCTATAGGTATTTTTATGTACACATATGTAGAGATATTTACCTCATATCTCTTTCTCTCTATATGTATATGTCACAAATACATATATAGTCACATTATGAGATAGATATGATTGTCATCCTTATTTTACACACAAAAATTGAGGCTCCGACAGCTCAAGTAGCTAGCTCCAGAGCACATCACTAATCAACAGTAAAAACAGAATTTAATTCATGTATCTCAAACCCCAAGTTACATCCTCATTCCATTTGGCTACACAGACTTACACTATGATCAATGACTCCCATCTTTTAAATTTGAAGATGTCGTTTTCCGAGTACTGAGAATGAATTTTTAGGAAGTCACTCACTCTTTTATTTCCCTCGTGACAGGGAGATTCCTTATGCAACAAGTAAATATGTGTCAAGAGACACTACTGGATAAGTGAGGTGATCTAAGTGAGAGCTGCTGTCCATGTCTTTAACAAACAAAACAAAAACACAATGACTGAAACTTGGGCATTTAAAGCAAGCAGACACTTCTTATACAATACAAATCCCACTGACAGTTATCTTGTGAAACCTCAAAACATAGAATATTGACTTTGAGAAATGTTGTAACAAAGTTGAATTATTAATTGTAAAGTCAATAAACCACACTCTACATAATCATAGTGCAGTTGCTTTTTTCTAATGCTCGCAGGGTCTGAAGCCTAATCTTTTCTGTTTCACTTCAAGAAACAAATAGATGGTGACCAATAGGAATGGAATTAAAATTACCTCAATTTAATGTACCCACAAGAAGAGCTTTGTAAGTATGATGATATGCAATCAAAGCAAAGCTTTTCAGTTTTTTCTTTTCTCATATCCTGAGAATATCAATAAATTCCTTCTACCACCTTCTCCAATATAAGACAATGCTAGTAAGACTTTCCTAGCACTGCATTTTCTCAGTTTGGCAAAGTGATGTGATAATAAACACAACCCTTAGTGCCCACAGAATTGAGTTCAAATCCCAACATGTATTTGACACTCAAGGTCATAGCTAACAATTTCCTCATCTTTAAAGTTAGCATAATATCTACTTCATAGGGAAGTTATGTATCGTAAATGAAGTAATGAATTGGTTTGCAGGTATTTCTTGTTTATTTGCAAATACTTTTCTTCAATTTCTAGCTTGTGGGAATCCCAACAAATAAAACATAAATGCAGAGCTACTCTTGAAGCCATCTGGGTAGTGAAGGAACTGGAGAGGAAATTTGATTATCATAGAGCAGCAGGCAAAAATTGGCAGCAATTATCATTGTTTGGCTATCCTCTTTAAATCAGCTGTTGAAAAAAAAAACATGAATCATGGACCACTGGCAATAAGTTGGAAGCAAAAAACTTTTGGCCCACTTGCCTCACCATAACTAGTTTGTTCACGGAAATGTTGACTTCAAATCTAATTTCTTCAGATCAAATTATAATTTTAATGCACAATGGTAGTTTACAATTTAGCATAATTGTTTTGTTTTGTAAATTCAATATCAACTCAAACAACTACCTCTAATTTGCCTTTTGTGCTGAAGAAATCATAAGATATACTGGAGCTTACACTATCATGAGGTATCTCCAGTCTGAATTCTGCTAACTGCCTACTATGGTCTGAATGTTTGTGTTCCACCAAAATTCATACGTTGAATTTTAACTTCCATGGTGATAGTATTAAGAGATGGGATCTTTAGGAAGTGATGAGGTCATGAGGACCTTGCCCTCACAAATGGAATTAATGCCTTTATTTTTAAAAGGCTCCAAGGGAGTTTGTTAGCGCCTTTCACCCTTCCACCCATGTGAAGGCTCATAGATGTCACCATCTATGAGGAATGGGCCCTTACCTGACACTGAATCTCCTGAAGCCTTGATTTGGACTTCCTAGATCCAGACTGTAAGCAATAAATGTATGTTGTTTATAAATTATCTAGTCTCAGGTATTTTGTTGTAGTAGCCTAAACATACTAAGACACTATGCAATGAAAAATCCGCATAACTCCCAAGTTTATTGTTTTGCTTATAGCACATGGGTCAGCACACTCTTTTGTAACTGTCTGGATATAAAATATTTTAAGTTTTTGTGGGCCATACAGTCTCTGTCGCAATTACTCCACTAAACCTTTATGACACAGAAGCATCAGTAGATACGCATAAACAAACAACCATAGCTGTGTGTCAATAAAACTTTATTTACCAAAAGAAGTGCTGGGCTAGATTTGGCCAATTGATTATACTTTACCAAACCTTTCTTAGGAAATAACAGTATTGAATTAGATTATTAATTTTAAACCTGGTAGGGCATCAGGATAATTTTGAAAAACACTTTTAAAATACAGATATTTTTATTGCCCTCCACCTCCCTCATCACTGAATGAAAATCCCCAGGTGGATAATATAATCCCTAAGAATATATAAGATGCAAGTTTCCAAAGTAATTTAAATGCAAGTCTGCAGACAATGTTTGACAATCACTGGAGTGGATGATTTCTAAATCCTCTTCCAACTCTAATATTCTTTTTTCTTTTTTTTGAGTTGGAGTCTCCAGACTGGAGAGTAGTGGCCACTCCTGGCCACCGCAGCCTCAACCTGCAGGACTCCGGCGATCCTTCTGCCACAGCCTTCCAAGTAGCTGGAACTACAGGCGCGTGCTACCACGCCCAGCTAATTTTTTTGATTTATTGTAGAGATGAGGTCTCACCAAGTTGTCCAGGCGGGACTCGAGCCCACGGGCTCAGGCAATTCACTTACCTCAGCTTCCCAAAGTGTGGGATTACTGACTGAGCCACTGAGCCCAGCCCAACTCTAATATTCTTTAATGAATAGGAATTCTCAACCAGATGGTTAGATCAATGGTTGATATACCTATTAATACAAAATACATTGAAATACTGTGCTGTTTTTATGGAGAATAATTTACCATTTGAAAGAAAATTAGAAATTTATGTCAGTGAAAAAAATCTTTAGAAGACACACATATGTCATCAACATTAAAACTCTTTAAGAAAAGCCCAGAAATTCTTGGGTTTTACTTTCTGAATCATTTTTCTTAGAGCCTTGGCATCAAATCTTTTTGAAATACTTTGTACTTTGAATGCTCCTTTTTATCCATGCTTAATTTTGTAACACCATGCATTGACTATTTGGAAAATACTGGTACAATGAGTTACACAGATGTTCCAAATGTTGACACCTTTTATTATGCAGTATCAAAAAATTATATTCATAAATATCAGCATAAATCTCATGAGAAAATTTTTTTAAAGTTGGGAATCTATCAGTTCTCAGTGGTGGATAAAAATTTTTCAAGAAAAGACATAGAATAGAAAAATGTATAAAATATCATCAGACAACAACATATTGACTCCAAGAGACTCATCTCACCAGAAAGGACACTCTCAGACTCAAAGTAAGAGGATAGGAAACAAAATATCAGGCAAACAGAACAAAAAAGAAAGGAGGAGTTGTGATATTGATCTCAGAAAAATACCCTTTAAGGTCTCAAAAATTTAAAGACACAGAAGGTCACTACATAATGATAAAATGTTCAATCCATCAACAAGAAATATTCACCCTAAATATATATGCACTCAACATAGGAGCACCAACTTTCATAAAGCAGCTTCTAAGTAAACTCAAAAAATATATTGACTCTAACTATCATAGCTGGGAACTTGAATACCCAACTCACAGTCCTAGACAGATCATCAGGACAAAAAATCAGCAAGGATATCTGGAACCTCAATCTGACTCTTGACCAAAAAGACTTAATTGATACCTACAGAACGCTCCAACCAATGACCACAGAATATACATTCTACTCATCAATGCATAGAACATACTCTAAGATTGATCACATCCTTGGCCATAAATCAAGCATAAACAAATTTCAAAAGATTGAAATTTTGCCATGCACATTCTCAGACCACAGTGAAATAAAACTAAATATCAACACCAAAAAGATTCCCCCAAAACCACAAAGACATGGACACTGAATATCATGATGCTAAGTAACTCCTGGGTCAACACGGAAATAAAAACAGAGATTAAAAGACACCTGAACACATTACCAGACTTCAAACTCTACTACAAAGCTACAATAATCAAAACAGCTTGGTACTAGTACAAAAACAGGCATATAGACCAATGGAATAGAATTGAGATTCCAGAAGCAAAACCTCAATTTCTCAACCAACTCATCTTTGACAAAGCCCCCACTACCTACCACTGGGGAGAGGAGAACCTATTCAGTAAACGGTGCTGGGAAAACTGACTGACCACATGCAGAAGACTCAAACAAGACCCCTATCTGTCCCCATAAACAAAAATTAACTCAAAATGGATCAGAGACCTAAATGTAAAACCTCAAACCATAAGAACCTTAGAAAATGCAGGACATATCCTTATGGAAATTGGAACTGGCATAAAATTCTTGAACAAAACCCGAAACCCACAGGCCATAAGCGATAAGATAGGCAAGTGGGACCTCATTAAACTGACAAGCTTCTGCAAAGCCAAAGAAATCATCAAGAGAGCAGGGAGACAGCCCACAGACTGGGAAAAAGTATTTGCCAACTCCAGGTCTGACAAAGGATTAACATCTTGGATCTATAAGGAACTCAAACACGCTGAGAAGAAAAAAACAAACAACCCCATTATAATGTGGGCAAAAGATATGAACAGACACTTCTCAAAGGAAGACATCTGAGCAGCCAACAGACACATGAAGAAATGTTCAACCTCACTAATCATCAAGGAGATGCAAATTAAAACCACACTGAGATACCACCTAACTCCAGTCAGAATGGCCATTATCAATAACTCAGAAAATAACAGTTGCTGGAGAGGGTGTGGGGAAAAGGGAACACTTCTACACTGTTGGTAGGAGTGCAAACTAGTGCAACCTCTGTGGAAAGCAGTGTGGCGATTCCTAAAAGCTCTAAATATCAACCTCCCATATGATCCTGCAATTCCCCTACTGGGAATATACACTGAAGAACTCAAATCACTCTATCAAAAAGATACCTGCAAACGAATGTTTATCACAGCATTGTTTACAATAGCAAGAACCTGGAAGCAACCATGCTGCCCATCAAAAGAGGACTGGATTTAAAAAATGTGGTACATATACACAATGGAATACTACACAGCCATAAAAAAGAACAAAATCATGAATTTCACAGCAACCTGGATGGAACTAGAGTCTATAATACTGAGTGATCTCTCACAGAAACAAAGATCTGAGTATCACATGTTCTCACTCATATAGTACACCTTGAACATCTACCATAATACTATAAAAAAAGGACTGACAGTGGTGGGAAACTATGGGGGGGGCAGGGAGGGGAAGGAAGGTGGGACTAACAGTTGTCAATATCTGTCTGGGGATGGGGTGACACCTCTTATTAATAAGGGTGCCTGAATGATGCACATTTGTATAGCTAACTCTTAACAGTACCCCAAATTTTATAATAAAAAATATGTTTAAACATTTTTTAAAAAGTAAAAAAAAAAAAAAGATAACTGGAAACAAGTGAAAATGAAGAAGCATCTTACCAAAATCTCTGGGATGCCAAAAAGCAGTAGTAAGAGGGGAATTCATATCTCTATAAACGCACATGAAGAAAATGGAAGGATAACATATTAACAGCCTAACAAGTTAGAGCTGGAAGAGCAGGACCATCAAAACTCTAACTTCAGCAGAAGAATCCAGATCACCAAAATAAAAGCCCAAATCTGAGACATAGAAGATAAAAAGATAATGCAAAAAAATCAATGAAACAAAAAACTAGTTCTTTGAAAGGATAAACAAGATCAATGATCCCCTAGCTATACTGACAAAGAAAAAGAGAGAAAAAGCCCAAATAAACACAATCAGAAATGTAAAAGGTGAAGTCACATCCATCCCTGAAGAAATACTAAAGATCATCAGAGACTACTATGTACACTTGTATGGAAACAAACTTGAAAACCTAAAGGAAATGGAGGATTTTCTGACATCACACAACCTCCCTAGGTTGAAACAAGAAGAAATTGAGACCATAAATAGACTGATAAGAATAAAGGAAATTGGCTATGTCATAAGAAAACTACCTATAAAAAAAAAAAGCTCTGGGCCAGATGGCTTTGCAGCAGAATTGTACAAGACATACAAAGAGGAACTGACACCAATCCTATTGAAAGGATTCCAGGCAATTGAGACAGATGGAACACTCCCCATATCGTTATATGAAGTTAACACCACATTGATACTCAGGCCAGGTAAAGACCCAACAAAAAAAGAGAACTACAGGCCAATATCTCTGATGAACATAGATGCTAAAATTCTCAACAAGATCCTGCAAACTGGATTCAACAACACATCTCAAAAATCTTCCATCACAACCAAGCAGTCTTCATCCCTAGGATGCAAAACTGGTTCAACATTCATAAGACCATAAATGTAATTAAACACATCAACAGCCAGGCTCGGTGGCTCAGCCTGTAATCCCACGCCTTTGGGAGGCTGAGGTGAGTGGACTGTCTGAGCCTGCGGGTTCGAGACCCACCTGGGCAGCAAACCTCATCTCTACAATAAATCAAAAAATCAGCTGGACGTGGTAGCTCATGCCTGTATTTCTGGCTACTTGGAAGGCTGAGGCGGAAGGATGGCCAGAGCCCAGCAGGTCGAGGCTGCAGTGGCTGGGAGCGGCTACTGCACTCCAGTCTGGGTGACAGAGTGAGACTCCAACTCAAAAAAAAACCAAACAAACAAACAAAAAAAAACATCAACAGTCGTAAAAACAAAAACCACATGATTATATCATTGGATGCAGAAAAAGCATTTGATAAAATCCAGCACCTCTTCTTGATGAAAACCCTTGAACATCTAGGCATAAATGAATAATACCTCAGCATAGTAAGAGCCACATATGAGAAACCTACAGCCAGCTGCTAAACAATCATAAATTGGAAACATTTCCCCTGAAAAACTGGAACAAGACACGAATGACCATTCTCATCCTTCCTGTTCAATATAGTTTTGGAAGTCCTAGCTAGAGCAATCAGAGAAGAGAAGGCAATCCAGAATATTCAATTAGGAAAAGAGGAAGTCAAGTTATATCTTTGCAGATGACATGATTGTATACCTTGAAAACCCAAGAGAATCTGCCAAAAACCTCCTTACACTGATAAAAGACTTTGGCATGGTATCAGGGTATAAAATAAATGTGCAAAAGACAATTGCAATTCTATACACTAATAATAAACAAACAGAAACCCCAACAAAATGACCAATTCCATTCACAATAGCCACAAAAAAAATGAAATACCTTGGCCTCTTCCTATCCATAGACGTCAAAGACCTTTACAATGAAAACTACAAAACACTGCTCAAAGAAATCAAAGATGACACAAACAAGTGGAAAAATATCCCATGTTCATGGATTGGAAGAATCAACATTTTTAAGATGTCCATTTTACCTAAGGCAATCTACAGATTTAACACAATGCCCATCAAATTACCAGCAACATTCTTCTCAGATCTAGAAAAAACAATGAAGGAATCCATATAGAAACATAAACAACCAAGAATGGCCAAAACAATCCTCAGCCAAAAAACAAAACAGGAGGTATCACACTCCCAGACTTTAAACTTTATTATAAAGCTACAATAATCAAAACAGCCTGGTATTGGTACAAGAGCAGGCATATAGACCAATGGAATAGAACTGAGGTTCCAGAAGCTAAACGTCAACTTCTCAACCAACTCATCTTTGACAAAGCCTCCATAACCTAACACTGGGGAAATGAGAACCTATTCAGTAAATGGTGCTGGGAAAACTGGCTGACCACAAGTAGAAGATTCAAACAGGACCCCTTTCTATCCTCATACACACAAATTAACTCTAAATGGATCAGAGACCTAAATGTAAAACCCCAAACTATAAGAACCTTAGAAAATGCAGGAGACACCCTTATGGAAGTTGAAACTGGCAACCAATTCCTGACCAAAACTCAAAACGCACAGGCCATAAGAGATAAGATAGAAAAGTGCGACCGCATTAAACTGACAAGCTTCTGCAAAGCCAAAGAAACCATCAAGAGAGCAGGGAGACAGCCCACAGATTGGGAAAAACTATCTGTCAACTGCATGTCTGACAAAGGCGTAACATCAAGGATCTACAGGGAACTCAAAATTGCTGAAAAGAAAAAAACAAACAGCCCCATTAAAAATTGGACAAAAGATATGAATAGACACTTCTCAGAAGAAGACATACGAGCAGCCAGCAGATACATGAAAAAATTTCAGCTTCACTAGACATCAAGGAGATGAAAATTAAAACTACACTGAGATACCCCCTAACTCCAGTCAGAATGGCCATCATCAATAACTCAAAAAATAACAGATGTTGGAGAGGATGTGGCTAAAAGGGAGCACTTCTACACTGTTGTTGGGAGTGTAAACTAGTACAGCCTCTGTGGAAATCAGTGTGGCGATTCCTAAAAATTCTAAAAATCAACCTTCCATATGACCCTGCAATCCCCCTACTGGGAATATACCTGAAAGAACTCAAATCATTCTATTAAAAAGATACCTGCACATGTATGTTTAATGCTGCATTGTTCACAATAGCAAGAGCATGGAATCACCCATGCTGACCATCAAAAAAGGACTGGATTTTAAAAATGTGGTACATAAGCCGGGCTCAGTGGCTCAGCCTGTAATCCCACGCCTTTGGGAGGCTGAGGTGAGAGGATTGCCTGAGCCCGCGGGTTCGAGAGCGGCCACTGCACTCCAGTCTGGGCAACAGAGTGAGACTCCAACTCAAAAAAAAATTAATTAAAAAAATAAAAATAAAAATAAAACTGTGGTACATATACACAATGGAATATTACACAGCCATAATGAAGAACAAAATCATGAACTTTGCAGCAACCTGAATGGACTTAGAGTCTATAATATTGAGTGATCTTTTACAGAAACAAAGAACTGAGTATCACATGTTCTCACTCATAAGTGAACGTTGAACAACTATCATAAAACTATAAGAAAAGGATTGACAGTAGTGGGAAACTGCGGGGGCATGGGGGAGCAGGGAGGTGGGATTGGCAGTAGTGGGCAACTGCCTAGGGAAGGGCGGGGCACACCTCATCAACAAGGGTACCTGCACAATGAATATTTATATATCTAACCCTGAATTGTATCCCACAATTTTAACATTAAAAAACTCTTAAAAAAGGAAGTTGCTAAAGGAGATTATGTACCTGAGTAAATGAAAAACTTGACAATTTTACATTTTTGTAAGTAAGATGTTAATTTGCTTCTTGACAGAAACAGAAAACCAAAACCAAATAAAGTGGTTCAGGAAGTAGATACTAAGGACCTTTATATATAGGTTTCTTCTTTTAAACTTTCTATTACGTATTTCTCTCTCAAAACATTTTCTCTCTTCCTTGGTCATCTCCTGTTTGTAAATAAAGGATGCTGAAGTTTTATTTCCTAAAAGGCTTATATTACTTTAATTAGCTCAAACTGAGAGACGATAAAGAGCTTTGAAAGATAAGCACCCTGGCCCAATCATCAGGGAGGGCTTTTGTGGCTAGAAACTGAAATTATGTCAGTGTAAATTGATAAAATAAATAATGGTTTTTTTTTAAGTTTCAGATAGAATTTTTCATGAAATTGTTTGTCTTATTTACATGTAATTATTTCAGTAGGCTATATTTCAAAAAGCAATAGGTGGAAATTCATGTATATCATCCCTGAGGATTTTATCAGAGTCTCTTTCAAATCTCTAGCAAAACAAGTGTGGCATCGTTCTAAACACCTGTTAGTAGCAGCTTACATAAATATCAGACACTTTCTTTTAGGAATAATTAATCTATTTTCAGTAAAACCTGAAAAACAATCATTTAGAGTCTATTGTGTCAAGATATTATATTAAGCACTATTTAGAAGCAAAGGGACAAAGATATGCCTTCAGCCATGAAAAAAACTACTTGCCCTTCTCCACATTCACAAGACTGTTCCATTCGTCTTTGTTTTAACTCTCAATACTCCCTCTGTCTAGAATGCCCTCTCTCTCCAAATTTCCCTTTCAAAGAAGAAAATGCTTTTTTAAAAAAAAAAATGTGGGGGATTCAAGACGGCCACCTAGAAACAGCCAACTGACACCTCTCTCACAGAACAAACCAAGGAAGAAAGCCGCAGCAGTTGCAAACCCAAGTTGGAGCAGGTTGAGTTGGAGGATGCACCCCACAACCCACAGAGGACCATTAGAACACACGGAGAGCAGAAAGGAAAGAGAACGGGCAGTTGACTTTGGAGCAAGGAAGGCCCCTCTCTACCTGGCTCACATCAGAAAAAGAGTAGCCTCTGGATGTGGAAAATGGTGAGTGTGGGGAAATTAGAACTCAGTGCTTCCTGCTGCATGGACTGGGAGACAACCCGTCCCCACTTCCCGCACCAAGCCTCATGGGACTCCAGTCTCACATAGAAAAAGACCTGGATATGGCACAGCTGCATGCTACCAGAGCCCATATAAAGCTGAGAACCCATTTGAGCTCTCAACATTTACAGCGAAACCATTCCTGAGAACTTGTTCCCTGCAAGCAGTGATTGGCAGCCAGCTCCAAGGATGAGAAAGAACCCCAGCCCAGCTGCCTTTACTGGATGCAAGAGCAGGTTCTGCCACTGCAGGCAGCTCCAGTTGGGGGTAAGATGCAGCAAGAGATCCTGTTGCTGAAAATACATTTGAGTTCTGAATGTGAACAGCCTCTAGCAAGAGAAAAAAAGTCAGGAGAAGCCTTATCATCCTGGTAAACCCTCTCTCCCCCCATGTGAACGCTTCTGGTCAACACATTTCTCGGCTATTCTTGCAATGCTGCCACAGTGGCAAGGGGGCCCATCCCCCATCCCAATCCCCACTGAGTGCTCACAGCTGGGAATCAGAATGTAGGCCAGCCAGTTCCAGCCCATAAGTAAAAACACTGTTGCCACTGCTGAAAGAAACTGAGTTCTGAGCACAAACAGCCTCAGGAAAGGGAAATGAGACAGTGGGGGAGGGGTTGTCATACTGGCAACTCTTCTCCCCCTGTGTGAACTATTCTGCACAACAGAAAAAGCCCAGCCATCCCTGCAGCATGTCCACAGTGGCCAGGGAAACTGTTTCTCACTGAGGTAGCCACTTGTGCTAGTGTAGGGAGAACTGGTGAGCAAATCAGGCTGACCTAGCCCTTCCTCACCAGGTTTATTCCCATCACCCCTTAAAATCTTAGGATCCTGAGACCCACCTGGGTAACTTGGCAAGACCTCATCTCTACAATAAATCAAAATATCAGCCGGGCGTGGTAGCGCATGCCTGTAATTCCGGCTACTGGGAAGGCTGAGGCGGAAGGATCGCCAGAGACCAGCAGGTCGAGGCTGCGGTGGCCAGGAGTGGCCACTGCACTCCAGTCTGGGCAACAGAGTGAGACTCCAACTCAAAAAAAAAAAAGTCTTAGGATCTGAGGATCTTTGGGAATCCGCATAATCCCACCCATCAACTAGATCATCTGTACACTTCCCTGGGGAAACAGAGGCCAAGCAAAAAACCCATAGCCACCACACAGTTGGCTTTCTCATCCAAGTGCCAACTAGCTGGAGGCCAACTGGCACAGTCCATCACAACTTCTTCATCAATAATACTGCCCTTGAGAAGTAGATAAGAACAAAACCAATGCCACTATATATCTCTCAGACCAGTCCATAGACTGAGGCATCAGAGAGCCTCTCTTCTCCAGAGGGTCCTCCAGAGACATCAATGACCAACTTCCCATAGAATTCAACTCCTGCACCTTCAAATCATGGGTTACCTTACAGGTACCCTCCAGTGCCAACCAAATAGTGGCAACCTCCTATGGCAACTAGACCCTAAAGAACAGCAATACCCACAGTGGTTGGGACCTCACAGAACACCACCCACATTAGAAGGAGGAGTGCAACACAACAGGGGAGCAGCACCCTGTGTGATTAAAAAATAAACAAAAATCTCACAAATGGATACCCCCAAAGTAGCAATCTTATCAAACTAAAGAAAACAAAACAAAAAATTAAAAATAGGAGTCTGTCCTCACAGATGAGGATGAAACCATGAAAAAACTCAGCAATACCCAGAGCCTTAATGAGCTGTCACAAAAGAGTCTCCCCAGATACCTGGTAATGGAACCCACCCAGAATAAGGCATCCCTGATGACAGACGTAGAATTCAGACTATGGTAACAAAAACAGTCAAGGAAAGTCATGGAAAGATGGAAGCACAAATCACCCAGGCAACATTAGAGGAAATAAAAGCTCAACTGGTCATTATAAGAAAGGTCCAATCTGAACTCATGGAAATAAAGAATTATTTCATGGAATTTCAAAGCACAATGACAAGCCTGAACAGTAGAATTGACCAGGCAAAGGAAGGAATCTCAGAGCTTGAGTATCAAACTATTGAACCAACCCAGTCCAACAAAAACAGAGAGAAAAAGCTCCAAAAGAATGAGCAAAGCCTATTAGAGATTTGGCATTAAGCAAAGAGACAGTATCTATGGCTTATTGGAATTCCTGAGAAAGAAGTGTAGAAACCAAGACCACCCTGGAACAAGACTTCCAAGAGGTCATCCAATAAAATGTCCCCTATCTCACTAGAGAGGTGACTGTGCAGATGCAAGAGATCCAGAGAACTCCCGTGAGGTATTACATGACAAGATCATTCCCAAGACACACCATAATCCATCTCCACAAGGTAACTATGAAAGAAAAACCCTAAAGGCAGCTAGAAATAAGGGATAGACCACATATTGGAGAAGACTCATCAGAATTACAGCAGCTATCTCAACAGAAATCCTGCAAGCCAGAGGAGACTGGGGTTCCATCTTTAACATTCTTAAAGAAAAGCAATTCCAGGCAAGAATTTCCCACCCTGCCAAGCTAAGCTTCATTAATTAAGGAGAATTTAAATCCTTACAGACATCTAATCCCTAAATAGAATAAGCCACCTCCAGACCAGCCTTTCAGGAAATACTTTAAAAAGCTCTAAGAACAGAAAGGAAAGAACAGTTCTACCCATCACAAAAGCACAGGCAAGCACAGAGTTAACACACCATACAAATCAACCACAAATCTAAACAGTAAAGCAGCATCTTAATACCAATATGACAGAAACAAACCCCTGCATATCAATATTTAACTTAAATGTTAATTGACTTAATGTACCACTCAAAAGGCAAGGATTGACAAATTGGAGAAAGAAGCATGATTCATCCTCCTGCTGCCTTCAGGAAACTGATTCCACTGCAATTGACACCCGCAGACTAAAAGTAAAGGGCTGGAGAGAAATTTTCCAGGCAAATGGAAAATGAAAAAGAGCAGGAATAGCTATTCTTATATCACACAAAACAGACTTTAAATCAATAAAAGTTCAAAAGAACACTACATAATGATAAAAAGCTCAATCCATCAGCAAGAAATATCCATCTTGAATATACATGCACCCAACATAGAAGATACCAGATTTATAAAACAATTGCTAATAAAGCTAAGAGAGGATATAGACAGCCATACAATTATAGTTGGAGATTTTATTACCACGTGAACAGAATTAGACAGATCATCGAGGCAAAAAACTAACAAGGAAATTCAGAACCTTAACATTTGACCAATTGGACATAACAGACATCCACAGAACACTTCATCCAACAACCATAGAATATACATTCTTCTCATCAACACATGGAAAATACTCCACGATTGACCACGAACTCAGACCTAAATCAAGCGTGAACAAATCTCAAAAGTTCAAAATTATACCAAGCATTTTCTCAGACTACAGTGGAATAAAAATAAATGTCACCAATAGGAACCCCCGAAAACACACAAAGCATGAATATTAAACAACATGCTTCTGAATGACTTTTGGGTTAGCACAGAGTCAAGGCAGAAATAAAAAAATTCCTAGAAACAAACAAATACAAAGACAAAACACACCAAAATGTATGGGATATCACGAAATCAGTGCTAAGGGAAAAGTTTATAACAGTGCACAAACATATCGAGAAAACAGCTCTTAATTAAACAGTCTAATGTCACACCTAAAGGAGCTGAAAATCAAGAGCCATCCAATTCTAGAATTAGAAGAATGAAATTTATTAAAATAAAGTCCTAATTGAATGAAATACAATCCAGAATATAATTTAAAATATCACTGAGACAAAAAGCTGATTCTTAAAAAAATAATATTGGCAGGCCTCTGGCCAGATTTACCCCAAAAAAAAGGAAAGAAAGAGAGAGAGAGAGAGAGAGAGAGAGAGAGAGAGACCAAATAAACAAAGCTGGAAACAAAAAAGGAAAATTTACCACAGACCCTGAAGAAAATCAAGATTACCAGAGATTATTACAAACATCTGTATGCAAATAAACTAGAAAATCTGGAGGAAATGGAGAAATTCCTGGTATCACACAACCTTCCAATATTGAAACAGGAAGAAACTGAAATCTTACACTGATCAATAAATACCCAAAGAATATATTCAGTAATAAGAAACCTCTTTGCCAAAAACAACAACAAACAACAAACCCTGGGCCAGATGGCTTCTCAGTTGAATTCTACAAGACATACAAGGAAGAGTTGATATCGATTCTATATAAAGTATTCCAGAAAATTGAGAAGTCAGGAATTTTTCCTAGCTCATTATATGAAGCCAGCATCATCCTGATACCCCAAAATAGCAAAGACCCAACAAAGAAAGAAAACTACAGACCAATTCCACTGATGTACATACATGTAAAATTTCTAAACAAGAGTCTAGCAAATCACATCCACCAGCACATTTGAAGGATCACCCATCATGACTAGGTGGGCTTCATTACTGAGATGCAAATCTGGTTCAGTATACATAAATCAATAAACATAATTTGTCGCACAAACATATGTGAAACCAAGAACCACATGATTCTCTCATTAGCTGCAGAAAAAGCATTTGATAAAATTCAGTATCCTTCCATTATAAAACAAGAAAACCTTCAAATACCTAGGCATCAAAAGGAACATTCCTTAAAATATTAAAACCCATCTATGATAAACCTTCAACAAACTTTCTTAATGGGAAGAAACTGAAAGCATTCACCCTAAAAGCTGAAACAAGACAAGGATGCCCATTCTCACTCCTCCTATTCAACCCAGTACTGAAGTCCTATCCAGAACAATCAGACAGGAGAAAGAAATGAGTATCCCAAAATAAATGTGCAAAAGACAATTGCATTTCTTTACACCAATAATTAACAAACAGAAACCCAAATAAAAAACACAATAGCCACAAAAAAATGAAATACCTTGGCATCTTCCTAACCAGAGATGTGAAAGACCTTTACAATGAATACTACAAAACACTGCTCAAAGAAATCAAAGATGACACAAACAAGTGGAAAAATACCCCATGCGCATAGATTGGAAGAATCAACATTGTGAAGATGTCCATCTTACCTAAGGCAATCTACAAATTCAATGCAATACCCATCAAATTACCAGCAACATTCTTCTCAGACCAGAAAAAACAACACAGGAATTCATATGGAAACACAAACATCCAAGAATAGCCAGAACAATACTCAGCAAAAAAAAAAAAAAAAAAGCAGGTGGTATCACATTACCAGACTTTAAACTTTCCTATAAAGCTACAGTCATCAAAACAGCTTGGTATTGGTATAGGAACAGGCATATAGATCAATGGAATAGAATTGAGGTTCCAAAAGCAAAACCTCAATTTCTCAACCAACTCATCTTCCCAAAGCCTTCACCACCTACCACTGGGGAGAGGAGAACCTATTCAGTAAATGGTGCTGGGAAAACTGACTGACCACATGCAGAAGTTTGAAACAGGAACCCTATCTATCCCCATACCCAAAAATTAACTCTAAATGGATCAGAGACCTAAATGTAAAACCTCAAACCATAAGAACCTTAGAAAATGAAGGAAATACCCTCATGGAAATCGGAACTGGCCTCCAATTCCTGAACAAAACCTGAAACCCATAGGTCATAAGAGAGAAGATAGACAAGTGGGACCTTATTAAACTGACAAGCTTCTGCAAAGCCAAAGAAACCATCAAGAGAGCAGGGAGACAGCCTACAGACTGGGAAAAAGTATTTGGCAACACCAGGTCAGACAAAGGCTTAACATCTTTGATCTATAAGGAACTCAAACGTGCTGAAAAGAAAAAAAAAAACAACCCCATTATAAAATGGGCAAAAGATATGAACAGACACAAAGGAAGACATCCGAGCAGCGAACAGACACATGAAGAAATGTTCAACCTCACTAATCATCAGGGAGATGCAAATCAAAACCACACTGAGATACCACCTAACTCCAGCCAGAATGGCAATTATCAACAACTCAAAGCATAACAGTTGCTGGAGAGGGTGTGGCAAAAAGGGAACACTTCTACACTGTTGGTGGGAGTGTAAACTAGTGCAACCTCTGTGGAAAGTAGTGTGGCGATTCCTAAAAACTCTAAATATCAACCTCCCATATGACCCCACAATCCCCCTACTGGGAATATATCCTGAAGAACTCAAATCACTCTATAAAAAAGATACCTGCACACGTATGTTTATCGCAGCATTGTTCACAATAGCAAGAAACTGGAAGCAACCATGCTGCCCATCAAAAGAGGACTGGATTAAAAAAATGTGGTACATATACACGATGGAATACTACACAGCCATAAAAAAGAACAAAATCATGAATTTCGCAGCAACCTGGATGGAACTAGAGTCTATAATACTGAGTGACCTCTCACAGAAACAAAGATCTGAGTATCACATGTTCTCACTCATATAATGGACCTTGAACATCCAATGTAATACTATAAGAAAATGACTGACAGTAGTGGGAAACTATGGGGGGGAGGGAGATGGGATTAATGGTAGCAAATATCTGTCTGGGGACAGGGAAACACCTCTTATCAACAGGGTGTCTGAATGAAATGTATTTGCATACCTAACCCTTAACTGTACCTCACAACATCGTAATAAAAAATATTGATTATAAAAAAAAATAAATGAGTATCCAAATATGAAAAGAAAAAGTTGCCATCCGTCTTTGCTGATATAATTCTATACCTAGCAAACCCTCGAGAGTCTTTGAAAAACCTCCTCACACTAATACATGACTTTGGTAAAAATTCTGGTTACAAAATAAATGTGTAAAACACAGTTGCAGTTCTATACACCAATAACAAGCAGGTAAGAACCAAGTAAAAATCACAAACTCATTCACAATAGACACACACACACACACACACACACACACACACACACACACACACACATATACACACACATAAAATACCTTGGCATTCACTTAACCAAAGAGGTAAAAGACTTTTACAATGAGAACTACAAAACACTGCTCACAGAAATCCAGTATGATACAAACAGATGAAAAAAATCCCATGCTCATGGATTGGAAAAACAATATCAAGATGTCCATTATACTCAAGGCAATCTACAAATTCAACAAAATTCCTATCAAATTGCCAGCATCAGTTTTCACAGACCTAAAAAAGACAATGCTGAAATTCATATGGAAGCAAAAAGAGCCCAAATAGCTAAAGCAATCCACAGGAAAAGGAAAAAATCTGGAGGCATCACACTTCCAGATTTTAAACTAAACTAGAGTAACCAGGACAGCATAATACCAGTACAGGCATAGATACATAGACCAGTGGAACAGAACAGAGAATCCAGAAATAAAACCATGGATTTTCAACTTATTCATCTTCAACAAAGCTGACAAAAACAAACATTGGGAAAAGGAAATCATAGTTAGCAAATGGTGCTGGGAAAACCGGCTAACCACATATAGAAGAATAAAATTGAATTCTTACCTATCATCAGATACAAAAATTAACTTAAAAAAGATCAAGGACTTAAATGTGAAACCTCAAACTATAAGAATCTTAGAAAAAACTTAGGGAAGGCCCTTCTGGACATCAGAGAAGGCAATAAATTTATAGCCAAGTCCTCAAAAGCAAAGTCAGTGAAAGCTAAGATTGACAGGTGGGACCTTACAAACTAAAAAGGTATTACACAGCAATAGAAACCATCAGGAGAGTA
The DNA here is from genome assembly GCA_027257055.1 of Cephalopachus bancanus. Classification (NCBI taxonomy): domain Eukaryota; kingdom Metazoa; phylum Chordata; class Mammalia; order Primates; family Tarsiidae; genus Cephalopachus; species Cephalopachus bancanus. Next base: position 110,163 of record JAPVLO010001165.1, on the reverse strand, counting down.
AAATAAATGCAACTCACAGAATGGAAACAAAAAAATTTTCAAGCTATGCATCCAACAAAAGCCTAACATCCAGGCTCTACAAGGAACTCAAATTTGTTGACAGAAAACAACCAACCATATTAAAAGTGGGCAAAGGACATGAACAGACACTTCTCAAAGCCATTAAAGCTGTCAGCAAATATATGAAAAAATGCTCAGCCTCACTAACCATCAGAGAAATGCAAATCAAAACTGCAATGAGATACCACCTAAGGATGGCTATCATTAAAAGTAAAAAAATGCCCTGGCTTGGTGGCTCAGCCTGTAATCCCAGCACTTTGAGAGGCCGAGGTGAGTGGATTACCTGAGTCCTTGGGTTCGAAACCTGCCCGGGCAATTTGGCAAGACCTCATCTCTATAATACATCAAAAATTAGCCGGGTGTGGTAGCGTACGCCTGTAGTTCTGGCTACTTGGAAGGCTGAGGCAGAAGGATCGCTGGAGCCCAGCAGGGCGAGGCTGCAGTGGCCATGAGCGTGCCACTGCACTCCAGCCTGGGTGCCAGAGTGAGACTCCAACCCCCCCAAAAAAGTAAAAAAACAACAGATGTTGGCATGGTTGCAGAGAAACAGAAACATTTCTACATTGTTGGTGGAAATGTAAACTAGTTCAACCTTTGTGGAATGCAGTGTGGTGTTTTTTCAAAGAACTAAAAATTGAGCCTCAATATAATCCAACAATTTTACTTATGAGAATATACTTGGAGGAGCATAAATTGCTTTACCAGAAATACATCTGCACACTTATGTTCACTATAGTACTATTCACAATAGCAAAAAAAGTGGAACCCACCCAAATGCTCATTTAAGGTGAGTGGGATAAAGAAAATGTGGTACATATACACTGAGAAATATTACACAGCCATAAAGAAGAACAAAACTGAGTCTTTTGCAGCAACATGGATGCAGCTGGAGTGCATCATACTAAGTGAACTATAACAGAAACAGAAACTTAATACCACATGCTGTTACTGAAGAGTGGGCCCTGATTACTGGTCACATGGGCTCAAAGGTGGGCGCAACAGATGCTGTACAATGATAAAGAGGGCTGGAGGGAGGAAGGGTAAGGGGCACATAACTATATAGTGGGTACCAAGTCCACTAACAAGGGGCGACAGGACTTGCTGGAAGCCCAAACCTCACCTGCATGCAGTTTACTTATGTAGTAAATCCTCACATGTACCACATAACTAAAATATAAATAAATAAACAAATACATACATACGTACATGCATGAATAAATAAAATAAAATGCTTGCATTCTCCACAGTTGCAGGGTAGGTGCTTTGGAGCTGAACTCTGACAGTGCCTGCCATTTACTATGTCAGGAGAACTAGTATTCAACTAACAAATGCAAGGAGAACGTTGAAAGGAATAAGACTTAGCTACAGGTTTCATAAGTTGGACCCTGGACACTTTCGACATGGGAATTTAGGCACCCCAAAGCATTACTGCTCACAGAGATAAACAGATTCCAGTTTAGAGTCCCAGAGCTATTTCCCCCACCGATGAGAATGACCCTGACAAGTATGGGAAACAGTACGAAGGTAAGCCCTACAACATCTTCCTCCAGGATTTGAAGACTGTATTTCCCTATGACCTTCCTCCTTCTTTTGTAATGCAGATGAAGATATTCAGTGAAGCTAGACTTATGGTAAGAAAACCAACCCTAGAACTTGTACAGTAACTAAAATACATCAATTTTGCTCATCGGGCTGTATGGTATCTTCACTGTGGGGAGAAAGGAACCCTGAGTCTTTGTCATTTTATTGACTTCTGTGAAAAACATGACTAGCTGATGCTGTATATTCCAGATGCTTATTTTTGGGTGAAAAATTGACAGGATCTTCTGCAGCCCACCTAGAACAAGCAGCACTTAGATCAACGTTTAGAGGCTTCAAGCTGGCTAAAGAATTTCAAAACTAGAGATGAACACTTCCTGAGCCAAATAAAAGTTCAAGAGAAGTATGTGTGGAATAAGAGAGAAAGCACTGAGAAAGGCAGTCCTTTGAAAGTAGTTAAGCAGGGCATAACATGGGTGAGCAATGTCACAACTACTCTTGGGATTGTGATGAAAGAGCTGAAGAGGCAAAGTTCTTTGAATATTTTTCACCTTCCGGTGTCCATGGATGGAATCATTGCTGTCTGAGGAATAATCACTCTGAAAAGAGAAGATAAAAGCCTAATTGGTCCCATAGGAACAGCACTTATTCATAAATGGCAAAGAATGATTGTCATGGAGGCACCATTGTTTAGACTTTGAACCAGATTGGGTCTCTCTTTAAGCCCCAGGGAGACTATCTGCCCCAGGAATTGCTGGGAGAGGAAGGATCTGATGCTCTGGTTTCCTTTATTCTTATCCTGGTTTCCAACTATAACCCAAAGGAATTTGAAAGTTGTATTATTTGGAGAACATTTGTCTTCAACATGAATAACCCCATACAGAAGAAGGTCAAAAGGAGCTACTGTTCTTGAGCAATGAGAAACCCGGGTATCTTGAGTGGCTCTGTGCCTGTCTCTCAGCCACAGTCACAATGTGCATGGAAGGAAATAGACATTTCCTTTAAACTGTCTACAATCAGATGAGCAAGTCTCACAGTACACAGGAAGAGCAACCAGGCACCTGTACTTATGGGATGTGACAGGACTACAGTTGGTTCCAGACATTCATTGAAATGGGTTCCACCGTAAACATATGGAAATAAGATGTGTTATTATTCCTGAAACTAATATTAGTTTATTATATGTGGTTCTTCACATTTAAGATAATAATGGATTTTTTCCTAAAAATTAAAATTAAATTAAATATTTTTTTATATGTAAAACAAAATGTTATAGATGTAGCTAAAACACAACCTCACCAATCCTTTTACATATTTTCCCTTCCTCTTTTCCTCCTTCCTTCTCTCTGCATACTCTCTCCAGAAGTAAACATTATCATGTATTTTAGTGTGCATTTATATCTATTTGTGGTAGGCAGTCTCTGTGATAGCCTCCAATGATTCCTTTTTTCGGGTAGTCATGCCGTGGTGCAACTTTTTTCTTTGAATGTGAACCGTACTTAGTGAGTCACTTCTAACAAGAAGAATATAGCAAAAGTGATGGGAAGTTATCTGAGATAATGTTACAAAAAAACTATGGCTTCCAACTTTGGGCATTTTCTCCCAATTTCCCTCAGATAAATTGCTCTAGAGTAGTCAGTTGCTATGAGCAGTAAGGTAAGGCCATTCTCTTCCTTTCCTCTTATCTCTTCTCAAAGTTCCTTATTAGCTCAAACCAGCTGGAGGGCAAGGGAACCCACAGATGTAGAACATACAAGTCAGCCTCTGGAACAAGATAGAGAGTGTTTCTCAAGAAGCAAACCAAGGATATTTAGCAAATCCATGTCTCTTGGCCTCAGCATCATCTGCTCTTGCCCTTTAACCAGATGAAAATGTGTCTCCATACAGGGAACACATATAATCCCATCATCTAGCTTAACACCATGGTATAATATTAAGGTAGGTAGACTCTCACCTGAAAATGAGGATTTTTAGTTGCCACCTATATTTTTCACATAAGGTATTACAAATGATTTGAGTATGTGTGATGCTACTGATATGACTTGAATGCTCCAAATTCTTGTGTTGAAAACCTAACACCCAAGGTGATGGTATTAGGAGGTGAGGCTCTTGGGGAGGTAATAAGATCATGACAGTCTAGCCCCATGAATTGGATCAGTGATCTTATAAAAGAGGCCTCAGAGAGCTTCCTTGCTTGCCCTTTCCCCTATGTGAGGAAACAGAGAGAAGGAGTCATCTATGAACCAGGAAACAGACCCTCACCAGTCACCAAATCTGCCAGAACCTTGATCTTAAGCTTCCCAGCCTCCAGAATTGTGAGAAATCCATTTCTGTTACATATAAGCTATGAACTCTACAGTAGTTTTTTATAGCAGTCCAAAGAAACTAAGACAGCCACTAAATGCCAATAATTACTCAAGTGCTATTTCTTCTCAGCAAAGAAAGCATTCCTCTGTTCCTCAAATATATGAATAATTCAATTCCAGAATCCTATGTTGAAAGCTTTTCTCAGATGCATTTTAGTACCAGGTACTATCTCGTGAAGGACCCAGCAGAAAGCAGAACACACTCAAGAATAATACAGGAAATTATTTACAAAGATCAGGCACAATGTAGTGTAAACAAAAGAGATGGTGCACGACCCCAGGACTGTTACCATCCCTAGGTCACAAAGGGATAAGTAACAGGAACTCGGGAGAAAGAATACATAGAGAAAGCTATCTTGAGAGCAGTTTTGGATTTTATTCAAGTAATGAGACTATCCGACTGCAAATCCATAAGAAGGAAATGAGGAAAACACATACCCTGGCCTCAGTGTCCTCCCATTTGCTAATTTTTTGCTGGATCAACCAAAAGAAAGAGGACAAAGGGACATATTGGTATAGTCTATACAAGTCAGCCTTATGAAGCAGGGAGGAGACTGCATTCATATGGCACAAACTGAATGTATTTGGCTCACCAGAACTTTTGATATTGTCCAATCAGATTGGTTTGGCATAATATTGTTGCTTTAGTGTTTACCTCCTTTCCTAGTATTTCAAACAAAAGATTTTCATGTTTTATGGACATTTAGGTTTGCACACTTGTGAATTTTCTGTTTGTTTTTTGTTCATTTTTATATTATTTTCTTTATTCTTTTCAACATCAACATTCAAGACTCACTTATGCATACCTTTAAATATTTTTATGACTCCTCATCTGCACAAAAGAAACTCCCTACCTACTTTGTAGTGTACTATAACATTTCAACATGAAGCAACAGCTTAAAACCTGCACAACTTGATAGAATTTATTGGCTTAAGCCTCCATCCCCAAAATAGCATCTTATATAGTAACTAAAACCTAATAGATGCTCAGCAAATGTTTGCATAAATACATGGGCCACAAATAGGCTCAGAATAATTATTTTTAGTTATCAGGAGTTCAGAACTGGAGCTAGTTTGGAGTCTAGCTCTTTTTAGATCTTAATTGAACTTATGACAATTGGACCAAGAACCCAGTTAAAGTCAAAAATTGAGAATAACTATACTCCAATGAAAATAGAAGATAAATTAATTTTTAAAATAAACACAAAACACAGGAAATAGAAGAAAAAAGAGAGGCAAAAAGTTGACTATTATGGAAGCCAGATTATATAGCTTGGGGAGGGTAGAGAAGATGGAGAAGGAAAAGAGGTCAAGAAGAAAACGAAAAAGACATAGGTGAACAGAAAGGGGGAGCATATTACCAATGGCAAATACTGCATATAATATCTATTTATGTAGACCTATGGTCAGCTATTATACTGAAAAACTTGTCTTTTTGAGAAAATAAGTCCACATAACTGCAGGAAAACTCATGGCAGCTACCTAAACTGCTAAATATGGATATTCATACATAAATATGAATGAACACCAAAGTTCATTAGACTGTGTTTAAAAAGAGAGAGAATTAAAAAAACCCACATAAACCAAATGACTGCAAAGGAAATAAGCTATCCAAAAAAGAGCTTTTTTATTTTTTTATTGCAAAAAACCAATTAATGCAATCCATACAAAATAGTGAATACAACATATGAGCAGTTTAAAAGTAATTAAAAAACAAATGCCTATGTTACCACTACCCAAGTCAAGACAGAAAACATTACAGTATACTAGAATGCCCTGCCTAGTCCACCCTGCCGTCTTCTCCCCCTTGATCCTTAGGAAGATAACAAATACCATCATTCATTTGATTATCATGCTTTGTTTTTCTTTACACATTACTATATATTATCTAGTCTTAAATGTCATTGTTTAAATTTTTGGCTACTAAAATTTACATAAATTGGATAGTGATATATTTATTGTTTGGTGTCATGCTTCCTCAATATTATTTCTGGGAGACTTTCATTATTATATGTAGCAGTAGTTATCCATTTTTTCTATTCAGTATTATGGTATATAAATATGCCATGATATATTTATCTAGTCTACTGTTGATAGACTTGTAGATTATTCCTCTCAATCCTTAGATTGCCTTTTCACTCTATTGATTGTTTCCTATGGTGTGCAAATATTTTAAAGTTTAATATCTTTTCTATCTAATGTTTGTTGTTGCCTGTGCTTTGGTGTCATATCTGAGAATTTAATATCAAATACAGTGTTATGAAGTTTTACCTTTATGTTTCTTCTACAAGTTTTAAAATTTTAGGTCTTAACATTTTGGTTTATAATCCACTTTGTATTACTTTTTGTATATGGTACAAGATAAAGGTTTAAATCTATTTTTTGTATGTGAATATCCAGTTTTTCAGACTCCATTTGCTGAAGACACTGTCTTTTCCCTATGGTGTGGTCTTTGCTCTCCTGCAAAGATCATTTGACCATCTGTGCAAGGGTTAATTAATTCTGGGCTCTCTGATCAATACAGACAGGGCTATATATCTGTCTTTATGAAAGTACCACAATGTTTTGATTACCATAGCTTTCTAATATGTTTTGAAATCAGGAGTTTTGAATCATCAAACTCTACTCACTTTGTCAAAATTGTTTTGGTTATTCAGGGATTTCCTTGAGATTCCACAGAAAGTTTAAGAATTTTTCTATATATGTAAAAATTGTTAATTAAAAACTGCATTGAATCTGTGATTCATTTTGAATATCATGGACATTTTGATGACATTAAATCTTCTGATCCGTGGACATGGGATATTTTCCCATTTATTTGTGTCCTCTAATGTCTTCCAAAGGATTTTTTACCTCCTTGGTTAAGTGTATTTAGAAGTATTTTATTATTTCTTATGCTATTGTAAAGGATATTTTCTTCATTCCAGTTTTTGATTGCTCATTGTTCAACAGTTACTTCTTTGAATTTATCTTGTATAACAACTTTGCTCAATTTATTTATTAGTTCTAACAGTTTTATTTTTGTAGAATCTTTAGGGTTTTACAACAAAATTATGTCATCTGCAAACACAGAAAAGTTTACTTAGCCTTTCCTAATTTGGGTGCCTTTATTTTCTTTCTCTTGCCTAGGTGCTCTGGCTAGCACTTCTAGTACTATAGAAGTGGTGAGAGTGGGCATTTTTCTTAATATTAGAGAATAAATTTCCAATTTTTTGCCATTGAATATGATGCTAGCTATGAGATTTTCATAAGTGGCATTTATTATATTAAGTTAGTTTACTATTTCTAGTTTGTTGAATGGTTTTATCAAGAAAGAGTATTGAGGTTTGTCAGATACTTTGTATGAATCAATTTTAAAAGTATTTTTTGTCCTTCATTTTGATGATGTGGTATATGACACAGACTGATTTTCATATCATGAACCATCCATGAACTCCAGGAATATTTCCCTCTTGGTCTTGGTGCATAATGCTTTTAATGTGATATTGAATTCAGTTTGCTCATATTTTATTAAGGATTTTTATATCAACAGTCATAAAGGATATTAGTTTGTGGTTTCCTTTTCCTGTATATAATGTTTTTTCTTGACTTTGACATTAGGGAAATGTCAGCATCATAAAATGAGTTTGGAAGTGTTCCCTTCTCTTCAATTTCTTTTTTTTTTTTGAGTTGGAGTCTCACTCTGTCGCCCAGACTGGAGGTGCAGTGGCCGCTCCCGGCCACCGCAGCCTCGACCTGCTGGGGCTCCGGCGATCCTTCCGCCTCAGCCTTCCGAGTAGCCGGAATTACAGGCATGTGCTACCACGCCCGGCTGATTTCTTTGATTTATTGTAGAGATGAGATCTCGCTGCCCGGGCGGGTCTCGAACCCGCGGGCTCAGGCAATCCACTCACCTCAGCCTCCCAAAGGCACGGGATTACAGGCTGAGCCACCGAGCCCGGCTCTCTTCAATTTCTAAAACGAGTTTAAGAAGGACTGGTGTTAACTCTTCTTTGAATATTTGGTAAAATCCACAAAGAATGGGATCTAGTCCTGGGCTTGTCTTCGATGTGATATTTTTGATTGGTGATTCCATTGCCTTACTAGTTAAAGATTTTTTCAAATTTATTTCATCATGATTGTGTCATAGGTTGACTGTTTCTAGAAATTTATACATTTCTTCTGGTTAATTCAATTTGTTAGCCCATAATTGTTCATAGTAATCTCTTATAATTATTTGTATTTCTGGCATATCTGTTGTAGTATCTCCTCTTTATTTTCTGAATTTGGTTGAGTTTTTTTTTAATCTTTCTTTGTTGATAAAGTTAAGAGTTTGTCAGTTTTGTTGATCTGTTTGAAAAACCAACTCTTGGTTTTGTTGACATTTTCTATTATATTTGTATTCTCTATTTCATTTATTTCTGCTCTATTATTTACTTCTTTATGCTAACTTTTGGTTATTTTGTTATTTTTCTAGTTCCTTGAGGTGTAAAGTTAGGTTGTTGTTTTGACAACTTTCTTTTTTAATGTATGAGTTTACAACTATAAATTTCCCTCTTCATTTTCTGTAACACATATGTTTTGTTTTGTTTTGTTCTCATTTCATTCTCATTTGCCTCAAGATATTTTCTAATTTTCCATGTGATTTCTGTTTTGATCCATAGGCTATTTAAGAGTGTATTGTTCAATTCTAAAATACATACAGATTTTCCAGCTTCCCTTATACTATTGATTTCTACGTTAATTCCATTATGGTTGGAAAAGATGCTTGGTATGATTTCAATCTTCTTAAATTTTAGACTTGCTTTGTAGCCTAACATGTGACTTTTTTCTAGAAAATATTCCATGTGCTTTTAAAAAGTAGGTGTATTCTGCAGTTGATAGGTAGACTATATACTGTATATGACTTTTAGGTTCAATTGATCTATAACTTTCTTTTGGTTACCTTTTGCATGGAATATCTTTTTCTTCTATCTTTTCTTTTCAGTCTCTGTATGTCTTTAGATATAATATAAATCTCTTGTTCACAGCATATATTTTAATATTTTGTTATTCATTTAGCAAATATGTCTTCTGATTGAGGAGTTTAACTGTTTTCAGTTAAAGTAATTCTTGATAGGGATATGGTAGGCCTTACTATTGTTATTTAGTTAATTTTTTATGCATGTATTGTAAATATTTTGTCTCTCTTTTACTCTCTTCCTGTTTTATTTGTTTGTTGATTTTTTTGGAGTAACATGCTTTGATTCTTTTTTCATTTCCTTTGATGCATCTTCTATACATCATTTCTTTGTGGCTCTCATGAGGATTACATAAAACTTCTTAGAGTTATAATATACTTGTTTAAGATAATAACAACTTAACCTCAATTGCATACAAAACTACTCCTTTGGATCTCTGCCCCTTATGTCATTGATATCACAAATTACACATTCTCTATTGTTTAACAATTAACACAGATCTATAGAAATTTTAATGTTTTTTCTTTAAATTATACAAAAAAGTTACAAGTGATTTATGCAGCAACATTACAATAACACATGATCCTATATGTGTCTACAAATTTACTTCTGCCAGAGAGCTTTATATTTTTATGTGCTTCTGTGGTGTTCTCTATTATTCTTTTTGTTTCAGGTTGGAGGATTCCCTTTAACATTTCTCCTAGAGCAGGCATAGTGCTGGTGAATGATGTAAGTTTTTGGTTATTTGGGAGTTTTAATTTCTCCTTCATTTTTTGCAGGACTTTTGACAGATAAAGTATTCTTCGTTGGCAGGATCTTTTTTCTTTCAGCATTTAGAATATATCATCCCACTCCTTTCTTGCTTGTAATGTTTCTCCTGAGAAATTTACCGATAATCTTATGAAAGCTCCTTTCTACATGATACATCCTTTATTTTCACCATTTTCACAATAAACTGCATGCAGATTTTTAGTTTGACTATAATTTTTCCCAACATGGGTCACTTTGAGATTACTCTGCCTAGAGTTGTTGGGATTCTTGAATTTTTGTGTCCACTTCATTCTTCACATTTGAAAAGTATGGGGTCATTATTTCTTCAAATATATTCTACTCTTTTGTCTCACTTTTCTCCTTTGGGACTTCCATAATTCCCACATTGCTCTGCTTGATGTTGTCCCATAAGTTTTTTTAGCCTTCTGTCTTAGTATATTTTGTGTCACTATAACAGAACACCTGAGCCTGGTAATTCATAAACAATAAATTTTTATTTGGCTCATAGTTATGGAGGCTGGGAAGCCCAAGATCATAGTATTGGTATATGGTGAGGACCTTCATGTTGGGTCAACTCAAGGTGCAAGGTGGAAGGGCAAGAGAACACAAAAGCAAGAGAGCAAAAGGGAGTTAAACTTACTTTTCCAACAGACTATCACAATAATTAACTCCCACAATGACAACATTAATCCTTAAAGAAATCAGAGCTCACATGACTTAATCACCTCTTATTAGTCCCCACCTTCCAACACTATTGCATTGGGAATAAATCTACAACAGAGGGGATTTCCAGCAAGATGGTGATGGGGCAAATCAGACTGTGAGAGTCTTTGCTAAGCAAGTGTCCATAAAGACTCCCTGCATGAGTGGGTACATGCTGGAGGATGAGTGAAAGTCCATCTGAGGGGATACTTGAGTTAATGTACCCAGGGATCCCCTCCAGAAGTGACTGAAACCCCCCACCACCCTGAAATTAAAGCCACTGGTTGTAATCCCACACATTTGAGAGGCTGAGGTGAGTGAATTGCCTGAACCCGTGGGTTCGAGACCCGCCTGGGCAACTTGGCGAGACCTCATCTCTACAATAAATAAAAAATCAGCCAGGCGTTGTAGCACATGCCTGTAGTTCCAGCTACTTGGAAAGTTGAGGCGGAAGGATCGCCAGAGCCCAGCAGGTCGAGGTTGCAGTGGCCGGGAGTGACCACTGCACTCCAGTCTAGGTGACAGAGTGAGACTCCAACTCAAAAAAAAAAAAAAAGCCACTGGTGAGCAACATCGTCTGCTGCTCTTGGGAGTCTCCTGAGAAAAGCCTGCCAAATACAGTTGATTCTCATCACCTGACACCCAACCCACACCACCACCTGTGACAACAAAGCAGTTGGCACCCCAGATTCATGGAGAGAGAAGAGCAGGGAGAACTGGAAGGGAACCCCATCACCCATGAGGAAAAGTCAACCTGAACCATTTTCTCTGTTGGAGACCAGGCAGAGACCTGCACTGCCCCTGCCCAGTTCAACCCAGTCTCCAACCTGGGACCTAGAGGTAATCTCATCAAACTCAGAGATAGAAGCTCCTACTCCATGCTGTATCAGACACAGACACATCAGATCTGAGTGGGAGACTTGACAGGCAACAAGCTGGATAAGTCCAGATCTGATCCACCATCCATCCACAATAGACCTGGGGAATCTGACACACACTGAGAGCAACCCTGTCAGCCTTCCCTGAGAGCAGAGGGGAGGTGCTGGAGAGCAGAGCTGAAAGGAAGTTGAACTTACAGGAAGGACCTCAGAGCGAGTTTTTGTTTGCTCATTTTTTGTTTGTTTGTTGTTTTAGTTTTTTTCTCACTCTGTTTTTGATTACATTTTCATACTTGCTTTATTTCTGTTATTTTATTGCTTTTTAAAAGACTTTCTGCTTGTGTAGTAGTATTTTTGAGGGAGAGTACATCAGTAGGGAGGTTTTTGTCGGTTTTTATAATTGTATGATTGTGTGTATGCTTTAGGGTTTTTTAAATCTTTTTTGTCTTTGTTTGTGTCTCTTTTCATTTGTTAGTGGGTACACCAGTCTGGTTTCCCTCTTATTCTTCTCTTTCTCCACCTTCCGCTCTCCCCTTCCTTCGTTTTTCCACTCTTTTCCTTTTTCTTACCCCATTTTGCTTTCAGGGGCAAATTATATCCCCACTGTATGGGCAGATTGTAAGGTAGTGGGCGAGTGCCAGGGGCCCACACACCTGTCAGTGAATGCTGGGATCTGCAGAGATTTTCAAAATCACAACTCCCCCTCAACTAAATCTCAAAAGTGCACAAAGTACACCCGCCACCTGGAGTCCAGAAGCCAGAGGGTTCACATAAAAAAGAATAGGAAATTGAGCAAACAACAGCTACCCCCACCCCATTCCTGAACAAAAGAATGAAAGAAGAGGGAAAAAAAGAAGGGAAGAAAACCTACACAAATGAAGAAAAACCAAAGGAGGAATATGGGTCTCACACAGACTCCTGAGAGGTCAGCCACTGAGAATACAGACTTCAGAACACAAAAAAATGAAGACCTCTCAGTATGACTGGTCTCAAAACACAAACCCAGAAATCAAGAAAATAATAGAATAAATAGAATTGAGGAGAGACAAGAGGAAAGAATGAAGGAGTTGATAGCTGAGATAACAGCAATAAAGAATACAATGAGTGAAATCAATAACAAACTGATAAACATGGAAAGCAGAATTAGCCAAGCAGAAGAAAGAATCCCAGAGCTTGAGGACCAAACTATGGAACCAACCCAAACTGTCAAAAACATAGAAAAGAAGATTAAAAATACAGAGCAAAACCTTCAAGAGATGACCAATTATTTCAAGAAGCCAAACTTAAAACTAATTGGACTTCCTAAGGCAGAAAGAGAGACAGAGACCACCCTGGAACAAACATTCCATGAAATTATCCAAGAAAACTTCCCTCATCTCATCAGTGATGCAACTAAACACAAGAGATTCAGAGGACCCCTGCAGGATGACAAATGAGTAGACCAAGTTCAAGACACAGTAATTTGCCTACACAAAATAGGTACAAAAGAAAAAATAATAAAGGCAGCAAGAGAAAAAGGTCAGACTTCCTTCAGGGGAAGACCATTTAGACAGACTTACAAAGAAACAATTTTGGCAAGAGCTTCGAGCCCATCTTCAAAGTTCTCAAAGATAAACAATTTCAATGAGGAATTACCTAACCAGCTAAGCTAAGCTTCATCAGTGATGGAGAATTAAAATCTTTCCCAGACATTCAACCCAGACATTCAATCCCTAAGAGCTTACACTGTCCCCAGTCAAGCTCTACAAGAAATACTTTAAAAAGTATCAAGCACAGATGAAAGGAAAAACAAAAACAAACAAACAAAAAAAGACAATGCCATTCAAAAGAATGCAGGAAAAATATTCCAAACACACATGAATCAACCCAAATATCAAAAGAAAGACAATAAGCAAACAGCAACAACAACAAACTCTATAATAGCCTTATGACAGGATAATATATCACATTTCAAATAATTAGACTGAATGTGAATGGAATAAATGCACCACTGAAAAGACATAGAATGGTAAAATATCATGAGACAACAATAAATTGTCTCCAAGAGACTAATCTCAACAGAAAGGATACTCACAGACTCAAAGTAAGAGGATGGGAAACACAATTTCAGGCGAAAGGAACAAAAGAAAGGAGGAGTTTCAATCTTAATATCAGTCAAAATACTCTTTAAGCATCAAAAATTTTAAAAAGAAATGGAAGATCACTACATAATGATAAAAGATTCAATTCATCAACAAGAAATATCCATCCTAAATATATATGCACCCAACATAGAAACACCTACTTTCATGAAACAACTTCTAGGTAAACTTAAAAAAGATATTGACTCTAACACTATTATAACTGGGGACTTAAATACCCCACTCACGACCCTAGACAGATCATCAAGACAAAAAATCAACAAGGATATCCAGAACCTCAATGTGATGAATGACCAAAAGGACTTAAGTGACACCTACAGAATATTCCAACAAAATCACGGAATATACACACTACTCATCACCACATGGAATGTACTCTAAGATCAACCATATCCTCGGCCATAAATCAAGCATAAACAAATTTCAAAAGATTAAAATCCTGCCATGTACCTTCTCGGACCACAGTGGAATAAAAATAAATATCAACACCAACAAAGATCCCCAAAATCCACAAAGACATGGAAAACCAACAACACGATGCTAAGCAACTCCTGGGTCAACATGGAAATGAAAAATGAGATTAAAAGATACCTGAAAACAAATGAAAATGAAGAAGCATCTTACCAAAATCTCTGGGATGCCATGAAATCAATACTAAGAGGGAAATTCATATCTCCACAAACAGATGTGAATAAAATGGAAAGATCACAAGTTAACAGTCTAACAAATTACCTAAGAGAGATGGAAAAGCAAGACCACGAAAACCCTAACTTCAACAGACGACTCCAGATCACCAAAATATAAGTCCAGATTCAGGACATAGAAGACAAAAAGATAATACAAAATATCAATGAAACAAAAAGCTGGTGCATTGAAAGGATAAAAAAGATTGATGATCCCCTATGTAGACTAACCAAAAAAAAGAGGAAAAAAGCCTAAATAAACACAATCAGAAATGCAAAAGACCAAGTTGCAACTGACCCCAAAGAAATACAAAAGATGATCAGAGACTACTATGTACACTTGTATGGAAACAAACTTGAAAACCTTAAGAAAATGGAGGACTTTGTGACATCGCACAAAATCCAAAAGTTGAAACAAGAAGAAATTGAGACCCTAAATAGACCAATGACAATCCAGGAAATTAACCATGCCATAAGAAAACCACTTACCAAAAAAAAAAAAAAAGCCCTGGACCAGATATCTTTCCAGCAGAATTCTACAAATATACAAGGAGGAACTGAAGCCAATCCTGCTGAAAGAATTCCAGGCAATTGACAAAGCTGGAACTCTCCCCAAATCATTTTACAAAGCTAACATCACATTGATACCCAAACCACATAAAGAACCAACAAAGAAAGAGAACTACAGGCCAATATCCTTGATGAACATAAATGCTAAAATTCTTCACAAGATCCTAGTAAATTGGATTTAACAACTTATCTCAAAAATCATCCATCATGACCAAATATACTTCATCCCTAGAATGCAGGGCTGGTTCAACATTCGTAAGACCATAAACGTAATTAAATACATCAACAGTTGTAAAAACAAAAACCACATGATTATATCATTAAACTTGGAAGAAGTTTTTGATAAAATCCAGCATCCCTTCTTGATAAAAACCCTCGAACATACCTCAAAATAGTAGGAGCCATCTATGAGAAACCCACAGGCAGCATACTGCTAAACAGACAAAAATTGGAACCATTTCCTATAAAAACAAAAACAAGACAAGGATGCCAACTCTCACTCCTCCTGTTCAACATAGTTTTGAAAGACCTAGCTAGAGTAATCAGATAAGAAAAGGAAATCAGGGGTATCCAAATTGTAAAAGAGGAAGCCAATTTATCCCTCTTTGCAGACAACATGATGCTATACCTTGAAAGCTCAAGAGAATCTATCACAAAAACTCCTTACACTAATAAAGGACCTTGGCAAAGTCTCAGGATGTAAAATCAACAGGCAAAAGACAGTCACATATCTATTCACCAACAATAAACAAACAGAAACCAAAAAAAAAGCACAATCCCATTCACAGTAGCCAGGAAAAAAATCAAATACCTTGGCATCTTCCTAACCAGAGACATGAAAGACCTTTATAATGAAAATTACAAAACACTGATCAAAGAAATCAAAAATGACACAAACAAATGGAAAAATATTCCATGCTCATGGATTGGAAAAATCAACACTGTTAAGATGATCATCCTACCCAAGGCAATATGGAGATATAATGCAATACCCAATAAATTACCAGCAGCATTCTTCTCAGAACTGGAAACAACAATACAGGAATTCATATGAAAACATAAATGACCACGAATCTCCAAAACAATCATCAGCAAAAAAAAAAAAAAAACACAAACAACAACAAAAAAAACAAAGCAGGATTTATCACACTCCCAGTCTTTAAACTGTATTATAAAGCTCCAATAATCAAAACAGTCTCATATTGGTACAAGAACATGCATGTAGACCAATGGAACAGGATAGAGATACCAGAAGCAAAACTTCAATTTCTCAACCAACTCATCTTTGACAAAGTCTCCACCACCAATGACTAGGGAGAGGAGAACCTATTCAGTAAGTGATGCTGTGAAAATTGGCTGACCTCATGCAGAAGATTAAAACAAGATCCCTACCTATCCCCATACACAAAAATCAACTCTAAATGGATCAAAGACCTAAATGTAAAACCTCAAACTATAAGAACCTTAGAAAATGCAGGATATACTCTTATGGAAACTGGAACTGGCAACCAAATTCTGACCAAAACCCCAAGTGCCCATGCCATAAGAGATAAGATAGACAAGTTGAACCTCATCAAACTGACAAGCTTCTGCAAAGCCAAAGAAACCATCAAGAGGGCAGGCAGATAGCCCACAGACTTGGAAAAAGTATTTGCCAACTCCAGGTCTGACAAAGGCCTAACATCTAGGCTCTATAAGGAACTCAAATGTGCCAAAAAGAAAAAAACAAACAGGCCCACTAGGAAGTGGGCAAAAGATATGAATAGACATTCCTCAAAAGAAGACATACGAGCAGCCAACAGACACAGGAAAAAATTCTCAGCCTCACTAGTCATCAAATAAATACAAATTAATATTACACTGAGATATCACCTAACTCCAGTCAGGTTGGCTATCATCAATAAGTCAAAAAACAACATAAGCTGGAGACAATGCCGTGAAAAGGGAACACTTCTGCATTGTTGGTGAGTGTGTAAACTAGTATAGCCTCTGTGGAAAACAATGTGGTGATTCCTAAAAGATCTAAAAATTGACCTTCTATGTGACCCACAATCCACCTACTGGGAATATACTCGGAAGAACTTAAATCACTCTATAAAAAAGATACTTGCACACATATGTTTATCACAGCATTGTTCACAGTAGCAAGAACATGGAATCGACCATGCTGCCCATCAAAAGAGAACTAGATTTAAAAAATATGGTACATATACATGATGGAATATTAACCAGCCATAAATAAGAACAAAATCATGAACTTCACAGCAACCCTGATGGACTTAGAGTCTATCATACTGAGTGATCTTTCACAGAAAAAAGAACTGAGTATCACATGTTCTCACTCATCAGTGGACCTTGAACAATTATTGTAATACTATAAAAAAAGGATTGGCAGTAGCGGGAAACTGCTGGGAGGGGGGTGGGGAAGTGGGATTGGCAGTAGTGGGCAACTTCCTGGGGAAGGAGGGGGCACACCTCATCAACAAGGGTACCTGCATAATGAACATTTGTATACCTAACCCTGAATTGTACTCCATATCTTTAAAATAAAAAAAAATTAAACGTTAAAAATAAAATGAAATAAATCTACAACACATGAAATTTGGGGGGATAAATTTAAACAATAGAAGCACCCTTCACTTATCATAATTTTTTATTGTTGCTCCACTGCCTCAATAATCTTAAATGACCTGTCTTTTAGTTCAAAAATTCTTTATTTCTTTATCTTTATTTCAAGTCTGCTGTTGAGTCCTTTGAGTGATGTTTTAAATTCAGTTTTTACTCACTTCAAGAATTTGTTTGGTTATTTTTTATACTATCTCTTTTATGATGATCTCATTTTTGTTCTCCAAGAGATATTTGCATTATCATATTGATTGTAACATTATTAACAATAGTCTGGTGGTGGAAGCAATTTAAATGTTCATCAATGCATGGATAGTGAAAATGTCGTATAGGTACACAATGTAATATTATTCATTTATAACAAGGAACTTCTATCATGGTTTTTAGCCTACTGTCTTAGTCTATTTTTGATTCATGTAGTACACTTTGAAAAAAAAGTAGAAAAGATGTTTTAAGAGTGTTAAAGCATGGATGAACCTGGAGATCATTATACTAGTGAAATCAATCAATTTATCACAGAAAACCAACTACTGCCTGAGTCCACTTATATGTAGGATCTAAAGTAGCCAAACTCATTGAAGCAGAAATTAGAATGGTAGTTGTCAAGAGCTGTGGAACAGGGAAATGGTGGGTTGCTGTTCAACAGATATAAAGCTTAACTCATGCAACATGAAAAAGTTCTAGAGATCTGCTGTAGCACAGTGTGCATATATTTAGCATATTTAGCAATACTGTACTGTACACGTATAATTTGTTAAGAGAGTAAATCTTATATTATGTGTTATTTTTATCACAATTTTAAACAATGTGGTCATCATACTATGGTGATACACTACTTAAAGTCAAATGTACAAATGTTGTTTCTAGAATGCAGTTATTCATTGTACTTCCTTTAATACACTCTGAAAAGCCATGTACAAAAGATGTTTTAGGAGTGCTAGATTTTCGACACTACCAGATATTATTAATTCAGAAAATGAATGTTTTCTTTTTTTTTTTTTTTTTCGAGTTGGAGTCTCACTCTGTCGCCCAGACTGGAGTGCAGTGGCCACTCCCGGCCACCGCAGCCTCGACCTGCTGGGCTCCGGTGATCCTTCCGCCTCAGCCTTCCAAGTAGCCGGAATTACAGGCATGCGCTACCATGCCCGGCTGATTTTTTGATTTATTGTAGAGATGAGGTCTCACTGCCCAGGAGGGTCTCGAACCCGCGGGCTCGGGCAATCCACTCACCTCAGCCTCCCAAAGGCGTGGGATTACAGACTGAGCCACCGAGCCTGGCGAATGAATGTTTTCATGACACTGTGGTACATAAAATACACTATGTAAAGTCACATGCATGAAAGATGTGTATGTGAATCACAACAGTGTTATTTCATTAATTGAATGTTTTTTGTCACACTGTGGTGCAAGGGATAAATTATGTAAAAGCTCCTATATGAAAAATGTTTCTAACAGTGCTAGATATTTGCATCTGAGCTGTGCTAATTCCATGAATGAATGTGTCCAACACACTGTGTACATGTAATGTACTATGTGAAGATACAGGTGTAAAAAATGATTCTAACAATTCTAATTGTACTTATAAATGAATAGAGTTTTTTGCAAGTGAAGGAATGTGCTTACAACACTGAGGTGTTTGTAATACACTATGCAAATACACTTGTATTAAAATTTTTTCTATCGTGTATATGTACCACATTTTTTTAATCCAGCCCTCTTTTGATGGATAGCATAGTTGGTTCCAGGTTCTTGCTATTGTGAACAATGCTACAATAAATATACATGTGCAGGTATCTTTTTTATAGAGTGATTTGAGTTCTTCAGGGTATATTCCCAGTAGGGGGATTGTAGAGGTCGATATTTAGAGCTTTTAGGAATCGCCACACTGTTTTCCACAGAGGTTGCGCTAATTTGCACTCCCACCAACAATGTAGAAGTGTTCCCTTTCCACCACACCCTCTCCAGCAACTGTTATTTTTTGAGTTATTGATAATTGCCATTCTGACTGGGGTTAAGTGGTATCTCAGTGTGGTTTTGATTTGCATCTTCTTGATGATTAATGAGGTTAAATATTTCTTCATGTGTCTGTTGGCTGCTTGATGGAATACTATGCAACCATAAAAAAGAACAAAATCATGAATTTTGCAGCAACCTGGATAGAACTAGAGTCTATAATACTGCGTGACCTCTCACAGAAACAAAGATCTGAATATCACACGTTCTCACTCATATAGTGGACCTTGAATATCTATCATAATACTATAAGAAAAGGACTGACAGTGGTGGGAAACTATGGGGGGGAGGAGAAGGGAGGTGGGATTAACGGTAGTCAATATCTGTCTGGGGACAGGGAGACACTCCTTATCAACAAGGGTGCCTGAATGAAGCATATTTGTATACCTAACCCTTAACTGTACCCCATAATATTAAAATAAAAAATATTGATTAAAAAAAATTTTTCTAAGAGTGCTAGATATTTATTGCATTAGTGTAGTAATATTTCAGTGAAAGAATGTCTCCCCCACACTGTGGTACATGTAATACACTATGTAACAACACATGTATCAAAAATGTTTCTAAGTTTGCTAGTTGGAGATGATAATCTGGACACTGTTATTTTGGTGAAAGAGTCTGCTTGCCATATTGTAATGCATTTTACATGAATAAAAGAAAATAGAAAAAATACTAAATATAATATTACAACTAAGTGTAAATATACTGGTGATCACAACAAAAGACAATAGATTAAACATGTTTATTTTTTAAAAGACTTTACCGGTTTAAATAAAATAAAGACAGTCATCAAATGCTTAATTACTATAGTAGTAAATTTTGAAACCTAGATATGCCTCAACAGTAGTATGAGTAAATGCATTATTGTATACACTCTGGAGGAGTTGTAAAAAATAAACTAGATATTATGAGTAACATGGAACTATCACAGGAAAAAAGGCTTCAGAATAATAACAATAAGTATGCGTATATGCAAATGATTATATGCATGCAAATACACAGAAAACAAGTGTGGGCATACATTTCTAAGGGGAGAAGGGGGAAACTAAAAAGACTGGGGAGTTGAGACTTTTCCTTTTTATTATGCTTTTGTGTGGTTTTAATTTTTATGAGAAAGATATACTCATGTATGGAAAAAAGAAACACTTTTAACAGCAATGTCACATTCATCTCCTTTCATTGGGGGGGGGAAGTCAATGCATGTGCAGTCAATTCTTTCTCACCTCTGACTTAATTTCTCCAGACTAAGTAATCCACATTTGGTAAATCTATTTTTTAACCTCAGCCTAATGACTATTTGGATTTTTTCATTTATATTATAGCCTTTTTCTCACAAAACTTATGAAGCATTGGGAACTGCTAGAGAAACTCAACTGAAAACAAAAGTAATAATACATATCTGAGTAAGTGGCATAATTTTACTTTCACCGTTTTTCATTTGAAACCGTTTCTATGGCTTACAGGGTGAATAGACATAAAATGTACTCAAAGTTCTAGTCTTGAACATTTTTCATGAAAAAGTAAACCTGAACATAAGTTTATTGAAACTGAGGGCTTGCTTGAACTTAAAATTTGCAGGAGATTTCACCAAACTATGTTGAAGTTTGTCTTCTCTGGGCTGCAACACCATAAAAAACACAAATTATACATATGTTTGATAGACGTATACATATATTTGATGGATGCATAAAAATTCAAGGACTGGACGGTCATATTGATTCATGCCTGTAATCCCAAGGTATAGGATCATATCATCAGCAAAGAGGGATAACTTGACTTCCTCTTTTCCTATTTGGATATCCCTGATTTCCTTTTCTTGTCTAATTGCCCAAGCTAGGACTTTCAACACAATATTGAACAAGAGGGGTGAGAGTGGTCAGCCTTGTCTTGTTCCAGTTTTTAGGGGAAATGTTTCTAGTTTCTGTCCATTTAGCAATATGTTAGCAGTGGGTTTGTTGTAAATGGCACTTACTATTTTGAGGTATGTTCCTTCTATACCTAGGTGTTTGAGGGTTTTTATCAAGAAGGACGCTATATTTTATCAGAAGCTTTTTCTGCATCTAATGAGATAGTTATGTGGTTCTTGTTTTTATATCTGTTGATGTATTTAATTACATTTATGGTCTTGCGAATGTTGAACCAGCCCTGCATCCTGGGGATGAAGCCTGCTTGGTCATGGTGGATGATTTTTGAGATGTGTTTTGGATCTGATTTGCAAGAATCTTGTTGAGAATTTTTCCATCTATATTCATAAGGGATATTGGCCTGTGGTTCTCTTTCTTTGTTGCATCTTTACCTGGTTTGGGTATCAGTGTAGTGTTAGCTTTGTAAAATGATTTGAGGAGAATTTTATTTTTCTCAATTGCCTGGAATACATTCAATAGGATTAGTATCAACTCCTCCTTGTACATTTTGTAGAATTCTGCTGGAAGACCATCCCGTCCAGGAATTTTTTTTCGTAGGTAGTTTTCATATGACAGAGTCAATTTCCTGGGTTGTTATTGGTCTATTTAGTGTCTCAATGTCTTCTTGTTTCAACTTCAGTAGGTTGTTTCAACTTCAGTAGGTTGTGTGATGTCAGCAAGCCTTCCATTTCATCTAGGTTATCAAGTTTGTTTCCACATAGGTGTACATAGTAATCTCTGATAATCTTTTGTATTTCTTCAGGGTCGGTTGTGATTTGATCTTTTGTTTTTCTGATTGTGTTTATTTGGGCTTTTTCTCTCTCTTTCTTGGTCATTCTAGCTAGGGGCCCAACAATCTTGTTAATTCTTTCAAAGAAGCAGCTTTTTGTTTTGTTGATGTTTTCTATGATATTTTGTCTTCTATGTCCCATATTTGGGTCTTATATTTGTGATTTGGATTCTTCTGCTAAAGTTGGGGTTTTGGTGGTCTTCTATTTCCAGCTCCATTAGGTGATTTGTTAGTGTCTCCACTTGTAATCTTTTCATTTTCTTGATGTGTGCTCATAGAGATAAAAATTCCCTTCTTAAAACTGATTTCATGGCATCTCAGAGGTTTTGGTAGGATGTTTCTTCATTTTCATTTGTTCTAGGAATCTTTCAATTTCTTCTTTGATTTCTATGTTGTTCAGCAACATACTGTTTAGTGTCCATGTCTTGTGGGCTTTGGGGAAGTTTTGTTGTTGCTGATATTTATTTATATTCCACTGTGGTCTGAAAGGTGCATGGAATGATTTCAATATCATGAATTTTGTTTATGTTTGATTTATGGTCTATGATGTGGTCGATCTTGGAGTACATTCCATGTGGTGATGATTAGACTGTATATTCTGTGGTTGCTGGGTGGAGTGTTCTGTAGAAATCAATTGAGTCCATTTGCTCAAGAGTCTCATTGCGGTTCTGGGTCTCCATGCTGATTTTTTGTCTTGATGATGTGTCTAGGTTTGTGAGTGGAGTATTAAAGTCCCCAGCTATGATAGTGTTAGAGTCCATCTCTTTTTTAAGTTTGCCTAGAAGCTGCTTTATGAATATTGGTGCTCCTATGTTGGGTGCATATATGTTTAGGATGGATATTTCTTGTTGATGGATTGAAACTTTTATCATTATATAGTGACCTTCTTCATCTTTTTTGATTCTTGATAGTTTAAAGGGTATTTTGTCTGAGATTAAGATTGCAACTCCAGCTTTCTTTTGTGTTTTGTTCTCCTGAAAATTTATTTCCCATCCTCTTACTTTGAGTCTGTGAGTGTCCTTTCTGGTGAGCTGAGTCTCTTGGAGACAATATATTGTTGCCTCGTGATATTTTATCCATTTTACCATTCTATATCTTTTAAATGGTGCATTTAGTCCATTCACTATCAGGCTAATTATTGAAATGTGAGGGTTTATCTCTGTCATGATGTTCTTACAGAGTTGTTGTTGTAATTGTTTGTTTGTTGTCTTTCTTTTGGTTTTTGGGTTGGTTCGTGTGTGTTTTCAATCTTTTTCCTGTACTCTTGTGAAGAACATCATTGCTCTTTTTCCCTTTTCTTCTGTATTTTTACTTTCTTAAGACTTTCTTATAGGGGTGGTCTGGAGGCAGCAAAAGTTCTTAGGGATTGGATGTCTGGGAATGGTTTTAATTCTCCCTCACTGATGAGGCTTAGCTTGGCTAGGTAGGTTATTTTTGCTTGAAACTGTTTATCTTTGAGAACTTTGAGTATTGGACTCCAAGCTCTCCTAGCCTCAAGTGTTTCTGTAGATAAGTGTGCTGCTATTCTGATTGGTCTTCCCTGGTAGATAGTCTAACCTTTTTTTCTTGCTGCTTTTAGGATTTTTTCTTTTATACCTACTTTGTTCAGGTGGATTATTATGTGCCTAGGAGTTGGTCTTCTCATTTTTTGTCTGGCTGGAGTTCTCTGAATCTCTTGTGTTTGAATTTTCACATCACTGATGAGGTGAGGGAAGTTTTCTTGAATAATTTCATGGAATGTTTGTTCCAGGGTGGTCTCTGTCTCTATTTCTGCCTCAGAAAGTCCAATTACTCTGAGGTTTGGTCTCTTGAAGTAATCGCTCATCTCTTGAAGGTTTTGTTCTGTATTTTTAAGCTTCTTTTCTATGTTTTTGACAGTTTGGTTTAGTTCTATATCTTGTTCTTCAAGTTCTGAGATTCTGTCTTCCACTTAGCTGATTCTGCTTTCCATGCTTAATAGTTTTTTTTTCAATCACAGTATTCTTTACTGCTGTTATCTCAGTTATCAGCTCCTTCCTATTTCCTCTTGCCTCTCCTCCATTCTTTTTAGTCTCTCTATTAATGTCTTGATATCTGGGTTTGTAGTATGTGACCAGTCATTCTGGGGGCTCTTCTTTGTTTGCATTCTGAAGTCTATTTTCTCAATATCTGATCTCCCAGGGGTCTGTGTGAAACCTATATTCCTCATTTGATTTTTCTTCATTTGTGTAGATTTGCCTCGCTTCATTTTCCTTCCCCCCCGCCCCGTCTTCTTTAAATCTGTTGTTCAGGAGTGGAGAGGTTGCTTTTGTTTCTGTTTGCTCAATCTCCTATTCTTATGTGAACCCTCTGACTTTGTTTGACTCTGAAGCTGGACTGTAGGTTGGGGGTTATACCTTTTGGAGCTTTGAGATTTATTTGAGGGGAGAGCTGTGATTCAAAATTTATCTGTAGATCCCATTATCCACTGACAGGTGTAGGTATACGCTGGATCCTGCTTCCCACTGCCTTGCAATCTGTTCATGCAGTGGGCATATTGGTTTGCTCCCTGAAAGTAAAATGATGTAAGAAAAGGGAAATAAGTGGAACCGGGAGCAGAGTGGAAGGTGGAGACAGAGGAGAGTAAAAGGCAAAACAGACAAAGATATTCACTAATAAATGAAAATAGACCTGAAGACCGATAAGAGTAAGAGAAAACAAAAATAAAAACAATCAAACACAAAAAATAACAGTGACAACAACAAACAAACTAGGACATACAATCATACAGACACACAAGCTGACCAACCTCCTTAAGATTTACTATTCCCTTACACAGATATGAGGTCTTAGCTCCCAAGTTGGAGGTTGGGCAGAGCTGGGTAGGCAAGGCACTGCAGGTCTCTGCCTGGTCACAGGGCTCCAGATGATCTCAGTTTCTACTGCAGCCAGATCCAGCTGGGAAAGGCAGAGTGTGAGACAGCCAGGTTCTGTAGGTCAGCATGTCACATGCGGCTTAGGCCTCTTTTTCTTTCTTTGTTCTTATGTCTCAAGCTGGAGGCTGTGCAGAACTGGTTGGAGCTCAGGAGGCAATGCAGGTCTCTGCCTGGTCTCAAGCTCCAGCTGTTCTCTGGTTCCCCTGTGGTCAGGAGAGAGTCAGGGGCAGTGGAATGCGAGACTGCTGGGTGTGCTGGTCAGCGTAGTGGTTAGGGTGGCTGGAGGCGGGGTGGTGTAGCCAACAAGGGAGCCTGGAGCACGACAGGGAGGGAGCTGTGGGCCTCCCTGGGCAGTGGAGACTTGGGGCGAGGCTGGGCACTGCAGCCAGGGAGGGAGCCTGGAGCTCTGTGGGTGGTGGCAGCTTGGGGCGGGGCTGGGTGCTTCAGCCAGGGAGGGAGCCCTGTGCTCAGAGGCATGTGTGCTGAGAGCCTATGCGGGAGTGGCAGCTTGAGGTGGGGCTGGATGGTTCAGTCAGGGAGGGGGGCCGAAGCTCTGAGGGGTGGCCTTCACAGGTGACAGTGGCTTTGGGCCTAGTAGAGCGATTCAGTCAGGAATGAAGACTGTAGCTCCGAGGGGCGGGCCCCTACAGCCTCCGTGGGTGATGGCAGCCTGAGCCTGAGGCAGGGCTGGGCGCTTCAGCCAGAGAATGGGCCCCAGAGCTCTGAAGTGTTGGACCACGGCCCTCTGCGGGAGCAGTGGGTTGAGACATGGCTGGGTGCTTCAGCCAGGGAAAGGGCTCAAAGCTCCAAGAGGTGGCACCAAGGGTCTCCGTGGGCAGTGGTGGCTTTGAGTCTGGTGGGGCCCTTCAGTCAGGGGTGGAGTTCATAGCTTGAGGGGCAGGTGCCTAGGACCTCTGCAGACGGCAGCAGCTTGAGGTGGGGCTGGGCACTTCAACCAGGGAGAGGGCCCAGAGCTCTGAGGGGCAGCACCAAGAGTCTCTGTGGGCAGTGGCAACTTTGGTCCTGGTGGGCTCTTCAGTCAGGGATGGAGCCCCGTAGCTCCGAGGGGTAGGTACCTAGGGCCTCCGTGGGTGGCAGTGACTTGAGGCAGGGCTAAGCACTTCAGCCAGGGAGAGGGTCCAGTGCTCCGAGGGGTTGCGCTGAGGGCCTCTGCAGGCAGGGATGGCTTTGGGCCTGGTGGGGTGCTTCAGTCAGGGATGGAACCCATAGCTCTGAGGGGTAGGTGCCTTGGTCCTCTGTGGGTGGAGGTGGCTTGAGGCAGGGCTGGGCACTTCATCCAGAATGCTCCAAAACATGGGTGCAGAGGGCCTCTGTGGGGGCAGCAGCTTGAGGAGGGGCTGGGTGCTTCAGCCAGGGAGAGGGCCCATAGCTCCGAGGGACGTGCACTGAGGGCCTCCGTAGGTTGTGGTGGCTTGAGAAGGGACTGGGCACTTCAGCAAGGGAGGGGCCAGTAGTGGTTGGGTGGTGGGCAGAGCAGTGTAGCCTGCGAGGGAACCCAGACCTCCACAAGGTGGTAGCCGAGGGCCTCTGCAGAAGGAGGTATCTTGGCACTAGATGAGGTGGTGTAGCCGGGGAGGGAGCCAGGAGCTCCACATGGCTGGGGTATTGAGGCCGCCTGGCGCCGAACAGCAGCAGCATTGGGGGCCATGGTAGCCGGCAGTGTGTGGGACCGAGGGCCTCCAGATCTCTGACCAGTGCAGGTGGCAGGGAGGGGGCATGGGGGAAAGCAAGAGTCTTTATGGGAAATCACTTTCAGAGAATCTCTCATTCCCACCTGTACCATCGCCATCTTACCAGGAGCTCTCTAATTACATTTTAAATGGTGTTAAGAGACCGACTCAGGAACTAATAATGCCATAGATTAAATAAATGCTCCAGGAGCACCCTAAAAACATGATTAGATTTATAACTTCCCTTCTAGGGGAAAAAATAGTTCTCAAGGCCAACAGTCCTCAACTGGTTTAAAAATAAAGTTTTAGAGCACACCAATCAAAAAGAACAAGACAAGAATATTTATTTTTTCCACTTCTATTCAACATTATAATAGAGGCCCTAATTTTCACCACATTTAGGCCAAAAAAATAAGGGAAGAAATAACAAGTATCAAAATTAGAAGGGAAGTAATAAAATTTTCTGTATTTACAGATGACATTATTTTACATAGAAAAAAATCCTTGGGACTCCACAAAACACTATTAGAAAATAATAATATTTGCATTTCTCTGATGATTAGTGAGGCTGATCACTTTTTCATGTGTCTGTTATCTGCCCATATATCTTTTTGGAGAAGTGACTATTCATGCCTTTTGCCTTTTTTTTTTTTTTTTTTTTTTTTTAGTTGGAGTCTCACTCTGTCGCCCAGACTGGAGTGAAGTGGCTGCTCCCGGCCACCACAGCCTCGACCTGCTGGGCTCCGGCGATCCTTCCGCCTCAGCCTTCCAAGTAGCCGGAATTACAGGCATGCGCTACCACGCCCGGCTGATTTTTTTATTTATTGTAGAGATGAGGTCTCGCTGCCCAGGCGGGTCTCGAACCCGCGGGCTCAGGCAATCCACTCACCTCAGCCTCCCAAAGGCGCGGGATTACAGGCTGAGCCACCGAGCCCGGCTGCCTTTTGCCCATTTTTTAATGGGGCTGTTTGTTTTTTTACTTTTTGGCACATTTGAGTTCCTTGTCGATTCTGGATGTTAGGAATTTATCAGATATATAGCTGGCAAACATTTTTTTTCCCATTCTGTGGACTGTCTCTCTGCTCTCTTGATTTCTTTTGTTTTGAAGAAGCTTTTCAGTTTAATGAGATCCCACTTGTGTAACTTATCTTTTGTGGTGTGGACAGCTGGGATTTTGATCAGGAATTATTTGCCTGCTCCAATTTCTGTAAGAGTGTCTCCTACATTTTCTAAGAGTCTTATAGTTTGAGGTTTTACATTTAGGTCTTTGATACATTTACAGTTGATTTTTGTGTATGGTGATAGTTAGGGGTCCTGTTTCAATCTTCTCTATGTGGTCAGCAAGTTCTTCCAGCACCATTTACTTAATAGGTTCTCCTCTCCCCAATGCTTGTTGGTGAAGGCTTTGTCGAAGTTGAGGAATTGAAGTTTTGCTTCCACTATTGCTATCCTGTTCTGTTAGTCCATATGCCTTTTCTTGTACCAATATCAGGCTGTTTTGATTATTGTAGCCTTATAGTAAAGCTTAAAGTCTGGAAGTGTGATACCTCCCACTTTGTTTCTTTTGCTAAGGGTATTTTTGGCTATTTGTGGTAATTTATGTTTCCATATGAATTTGTGTATTGTCTTATTAGTTAATCAAACAGCAACAGATGCTGGCAAGTATGCGGAGAAAAGGGAGTACTTCTACACTGCTGGTGGGAATGCAAACTTATTCGACCTCTATGGAAAAAAGAGTGGCGATTTCTAAAAGAACTAGAAATTGACCCTCAATATGACTCAGTAATCCCCTACTGGGAATATACCTGGAGGAACTCAAAGCATTCTACAAAAATGACACCTGCACATGCATGTTTATTAAAGCATTATTCACAATAGCAAAAACATGGAACCAACCATGCTGCCCACCAAAACTACTGGCTAAAAAAAAATGCAGTACATATACACAATGGAATATTACACAGCCTTAAAGAAGAACAAACATATGAAGTTTGAAGCAACTTAGATGGATTTGGAGTCAATAATATTTAGTGATCTATCATAGAAATGAAGAACAATGTACCACATGTTCTCACTCATAAGTGAATCTTGAACATTTTCCATAATATTATAAGAAGGGGGCTGGCAGTAGTGGGATACTGCCAGAGTCGGTGGGTGGGGCAACACAACATCAATGAGGGTACCTGATCTCAAGCCAGGCAAAGTGGGGACTGGGGGGAGTCCAAACTACCTGTATGATGTCCACTTGTATACCTAACCCTGAATTGTACCCCACATCTTTAAATATCTTTAAATACACTAATAACATACAAACTCGAGTGTTACAGTTTGTTTAGAAATTAGAATTTATTCATCATGTTTTAAGGTTTTTACAAAAAAACTACTCATGAAACTATACATACAGACACACACACACACATACAAATTCAACAAAATGTTTGGATACAAAAGAAAAATATAACAGTCCATTTTATTTTGACACACTAGAAGTGAGCAATCTGAAAAAAATTAAGAATACAATTTTATTTACAATAGCATCGAAAAGAAAGAAGTACTTAAGGCAATATGAACAAAAGAAGTGCAAGACTTTTAAACTGAAAAATATAAAATATAGAGGAAAGAAACTAAAGATGACCTGTACAAATGGAAAGATATCCATTGTTCATAAGATAAAAAATTACCATTGATACAATGGCAATGCTCCCAAATTGATTTATAGATTTAACCAAATCCCTGCTGGAGTGAGGGAGAGTGAATAATTGGGGAAGAATGCTAACAGGCATAAGGGTCCATTTTTTCAGTTTAAAAAGTGTTCTGGAATTAGAATAAAGATGGTTGTACAACATTCTGATTATATTTAAAAACCACTGTTTTATAGACTTTAAAATGTTGGTTTTATGCTATATTATCTCTTCTAAAAAGAAAACAATTACTAATATTTGATAAATACAAGGGGGACCCAAAAAACAGAATTTATTTACTAAAAATTGTGTCTTTATTAATATATGTTTAAATTTCAGTTACTTTCAAAGTACATTCATTTTGATGCACTATAACTATCAAGATGCTTTTCTACTGCTCAAAGCTATTTTTGAACTCATCAATTTTGATGCCTTTCAGTGCTTCTGCCATTTTTTTTTTTTTTACTTCACCTCTTCCACAGTGGAAAAATGTTTCCCTGTGAGGACTTTTTCATCTTGGGAAGCAAATAATAGTTACTGGGGGGGGGGAGATCAGGTGATTAGGGTGGGTGGGGCACAGGGGTTATGCCATTTTGGGTCAAAAACCGCATAACACTCAGTGTGGTGTGGGCAGGTGCATTGTCATGGTGGAAGAACCAGCCACCTGTTTGCCACAACTCATGATGTTTCTGCTGCAAATTCTGACACAGCTTTCTCAAAATGTCCAGATTGAAACTGTGCTTGACCATTTGATTCTGAGGAACAAATTTGGAGTGTACTTCAAGGGGCTCACCCTCCAAAACATAACTCCATTTTCCCCTCCCTGCTATATACACATAGTGAATACATGCTCAAATCAAATATCAAAACAATGTTTTTCAACCACTATATTTTATCAATAGCTGACATTTACTTTTTGATTATCTTAACTCAACACTCATCATGTAGTGCATGCCTGTAGTTCCAGTTACTTGGAAGTCTGAGGCAGCAGGATTGTCAGAGCCCAGCAGGTCAATGCTGGGGTGTCTGTAAGTGTGTCACTGCACTCCAGCCTGGGCGACAGAGACCCCAAATTAAAAAAAAAAGATTTATAGGTGAAGTTGTGTCAAAAGAGAATTATGGGTTTGTTAGATTAGTGTAAGGACAGTACATTGAAGAACAAATTAGAAGGTTTTTATAACAATCAAGATAGGTGTTAGGGCCTTGATTAGAAATGTGGCAGTGGACTAGAGATTAAGAAGTGGGACTAAGAAATGACAGAAATCATGGACGAGATAAATT
Source organism: Cephalopachus bancanus (assembly GCA_027257055.1). Lineage (NCBI taxonomy): Eukaryota > Metazoa > Chordata > Mammalia > Primates > Tarsiidae > Cephalopachus > Cephalopachus bancanus. The sequence continues at coordinate 79,634 of JAPVLO010001165.1, read as the reverse complement.
TAAGAAAGGAACAATCTATGTTCTCTATTCTCTACAGTAGTTTCACATGGAAACTGGATGTTAGATAAAGAGAACAAACAGACTTTGAAAGTAAGAAAGGGAAGACATATTTGTGGGGTCCCGGGCAATGACCTTAGAAGTCATTCAAATAAAGATGATGTCTGAAGTTATGAGAATGGATGAACATTTTGAGAAAATCAATACAGAGCTGAGCATACAGTTACCCACAAAAAAACTGGAAATCAAAATGTCTGTAAAAAAAATAGGCAATTGGAGAAAAAGGAGATGAACCAAAAAAGTAAAAACTCAAGGAAGTCAAGAAAGTTTTAGTGAGTCACCAGTGCAAGGTTGTTTAACTCTTCTCTTTTTTTATATACATGTGGGGTACAATTCAGGGTTAGGGATACAAACGTTCATTATGCAAATGCCCTTGTTGTTGAGGCGTGCAGCAGTTTCCCACTACTGCCAAGCCCTTTCTTATAGTATTATGATAATTGCTCAAAGTCCACTTATGAAACATGTGGTACTCAATTCTGTGTTTCTGTGATAGATCACTCAGTATTATAGACTCTAAGTCTAACCAAGTTGCTGTGAAGTTCATAATTTTGTCTGTCTTCATGGTTGTATAATATTCCATTGTGCATAAGCACCACATTTTTTAATCCTCTTTCAGTGGGTATCAAGGTTGGTTCCATGTTTTTGCTATTGTGAATAATGCTGCAATAAACATGCATGTGCAGTTATCTTTTTTATAAAATGATTTGAGTTCCTCCGGGTATATTCCCTGAAGGGTGATTGTGGGATCATGTGGAAGGTCGATTTTTAGATCTTTTAGGAATTGCCAAACTGCTTTCCACAGAGGTTTTACTAGTTTACACTCGCACAAACAGTGTAGAAGTGTTCCCTTTTCCCCCCATCCTCTCCAGCATCTGTTGTTTTTTGAGTTATTGATGATGGCTATTCTGACTGGCGTTAGGTGGTATCTCAGTGTGTTTTAATTTGCACTTCTTTGATGACTGTGAGGCTGAGCATTTTTTCATGTATCTGTTGGCTGCTTGCATGTCTTCTTTTGTCTTCTTTTGATTAGTGTCTATTCATATCTTTTGCCCACTTTGTAATGGGGCTGTTTACTTTTTTTTTCCTTTTTGGCACATTTGAGATCCTTGTATATCCTAGATGTTAGGCCTTTGTCAGAAGTACAGTTGGCAAGTATTTTTTCCCAGTCACATTCCTAAACACCAACAATAAACAAACAGAAACCCAAATAAAAAGCATAATCCCATTCACAATAACCACAAAAGAAATGAAATACCTTGGCATCTCCCTAACCAGAGAAGAGTGAAAGACCTTTACAATAAAAACTACAAAACACTGTTCAAAGAAATCAAAGATGACACAAACAAATGGAAAAATATTCCATGCTCATGGATTGGAAGAATCAACATTGTTAAGATATACATCCCATCCAAGACAATCTACAGATTTGATGCAATACTCATTAAATTACCAGGAGCATTATTCTCAGACCTGAAAATGACAATACAGGAATTCATATGGAAACATAAATAGCACAAATAGCCAAAATGATCCTCAGGAAAAAAAAAAAAAAAAACAAAGCAGGAGGTATCACACTTCCAGATTTTAAACAGTATTATAAAACTACAATTATCAAAACATCCTGGTGTTGGTACAAGAACAGTCATATAGACCAATGGAACAGGATAGAGATTCTGGAAGCAACCTCAATTTCTCAACCAACTCATCTTCAACAAAGCCTCCATCATCAACCACTAGGGAGAGGAGAACCTCTTCAGTAAATGGTGCTGGGAAAAGTGGCTAACCACATGCAGAAGATTAAAACAAGACCCCTATCTACCATTTACCACATACACAAAAATCAACTCTAAATGGATCAAAGATATAAACTTAAAACCTCAAAGTATAAAAACCTTAGAAAATGTAGGCAACATCCTTGTGGAAACGGGAACTGGTAACCAATTCCTGATCAAAACCCCAAGTGCTCATGCCATAATAGATAAGATAGACAAGTGGGACCTCATCAAACTGAAAAGCTTCCGCAAAGCCAAAGAAACCACCAAGAGAGTGGAGAGACAGCCCACAGATTGGGAAAAAATAGTTGTTTTATTCTTAAGGGACAGCTCACAGTGAGTGATGCCACCTCAAATTACTTGGAGTTTGAATTGAATTCTCAATATTGAACAGAAGAACATATGGACATAAATATGACTTTTTATTATACTATGTCATGATTTTAACAAATAATAACTTTGATCAGTAATAGATTTGAAAATAGCATGCCATTATATGACCTCTAGTTTATTAAAAATATATATTCATAAAACAGAAAAAGTAAACTTAAGTCATACATTTCTATGAGAAATGTTCAATAGATAAGTACATTTTATTACCTTTGTACCCTCTTAACTTGCTGCCTCATATTAATAGCAACAACAAAAGTAATTTTAATTGAATTATAAAAGTGACAAAAAGGTATCATAAAAACAAAATTAAAGCTGCTTTTTTGAGAAGGAAATTCAGAAATACTTACGTGAAATGAATGAAATTAGCAATCTGTATATACTATATTAAAATGTAGTTTAAAGTTAAAACTCACCGTAGCCACTTCTGCCTTCGAATTTCTCTCTTTGAGGATCTGTGGTACTCACCCAAAAACTGATAAGAAGAAAGGGAATACAGTTTCAAGTCTCTAGCAGATCTGAGGCATGTGCATCTAACAGATGGCCCTTTGTTGAGCAGACTTGCAGTAATGTGTCTGAATACATAAAAATGTCCCTGGAGCCAATACACAATAGAACTATAAATTGTTCTGCACAATCAGGCGAAGGGCAATAGGTTAGTTTTGTTTGTCATAGGTGAGGGGCATGTTATGATAAAATAAAGGAACCTGACAAAAGACAATTATGGAAATGTGAAGAGAGTAAGAAAGTTGGCTAGAAGACAGAAGGATTTTGTCTCAGGAGAAATATACAAGGTAAGATAGTACCATTGGCAGCATAAAATGGACTCTTAGGAAGAAAAGTTTCTAATATTCAAACTTATCAGTGTAACTCAGTGCAAACGATATCAAATAAAACTTTTTTAAGTCTGCAACTCATACAAATGTGTATATGCTCATATGCACACATCTTAGGAAAATCAAATAAAAATACCATCACTGAGAAGAAAGGACATTCATGGTAGGTGAGACTGAAAGTTCAGTGAAAGCAAGAAATTACAAGCAGTAGTAACTGAGAACATATGAGCAAGGAATTCACAGAAATTTTATGAAGGATACATTTCTCAGGATTTGAAATTTTATTGATCTATCAAAGGGTAAGGTCAGGCTGCCTCAAATGATAACAAGACAATGGTAGCTAATGAGATTTAAGAAATACCCACATTCAGTTTTGGTATTTAGCCTGGATTTTGTGAGGAAAGTATAACAAGTTTCACACATCCAATTATGAAGGTTGATATTTCAAATCATACAAACGCACAGACAAATATATATGTATATACATATATACACATGTATATATATACGTATATACATATATTATATACATATATACACACACAATTTTACTAATAAGGTCATGATTCTTATCTGCTTTGTTCACTCAATAGTATGTCATGATCATTTTATCATTTCAAACATTTTTAAGGTATTAATATCAATAGTGGCATATATTATATTATCAATTTATAAGCTAATCTTTGATGATTACAGCAATACAAGTCACTTCACTTTTAATTCAACCATTCAAAAACATTTGTCCATGCCTGCATTGTGCCAGACAATACTAGGCCTGTGAGACACAAATTATTTCAGGAAGTGTACAAACCAGAATAATGATTTTTAAGGGTAGGATCATAAGTAAATCAACTCTCTCTTTCATTTCTTTTAGATCCACTGTATTTATTTTGCATTTCTTTTAGCTTTGGTCTCAGTAAGTACAATGTTGTTATAAAATCAAAGTAAAAAAATCAATTAACTTTTAAAATTTAAACCCAATATATTGACAAACATTGATCTAGCAGAAGAAAACACTTACCATATGAAAGTGCAGGAGAAGCTTACATTTCTGGAAACTCTTAATCACTTAAAAAGTTTGATTATTTTCCTGACTTGTAACTCCACACAATGTCTCAGGCACAAGAAAAAAAATAATGTGGGAAAATATTTTCCTACTAATAATGACAAATGATTACATTTAGGGAAACAATGGAAAGAAATTATTTCAAGGCTACTAGCTCTCACATTAGGATGGAAGTCTATATAATATTGAAAATTTAATAGTAGCAACAACCTAATTGGTCTTTGGCTATTATACAGTTCTTAAATGACTGTGTAATCAAGGTCATTGTCAATCCCTCTTTTCCTAAGCAATAGAATATTCTCTTAATTGATAATAAATGAACAGTTCCTTAAAAAGCTTAAAGAATATACCAAACAAAAAGCAGGGGAGATGTTAATTAATTTGATTCTCACTTAAGTCATTTGTGGTTTAGGACTGGTATTTTTAAGTACTTCATTTTTTCTAAACTTCAAAGCCATTGTGCTAAACTTTCGGAGAGCTTCTAATCAGACTGCAAGTATTAAGAAAGTATTTACAGCCAGGCTCGGTGGCTCAGTCTGTAATCCCATGCTTTGGGAGGCTGAGGTGAGTGGATTGCCTAAGCCCGCGGGTTCGAGACCCTCCTGGGCAACTTGGCGAGACCTCATCTCTATAATAAATTTAAAAAATTAGCCGTGGTAGCATGCGCCTGTAGTTCCAGCTACTTGGAAGGCTGAGGCGGAAGGATTGCTGGAGCCCAGCAGGTCGAGGCTGCGGTGGCTAGGAGCGGCCACTGCACTCCAGTCTGGGTGACAGAGTGAGACTCCAACCAAAAAAAAAAAAAAAAAAAAAAACGAAAAGTATTTACCATATACAATAAAACTTAATCCCTGCCCTCAATCTAGTATGGGAAACTAGACAAATTTAGGACACAACTCCAAACAATACAGTACAGCATGTAATTAAGTATTAAATTATATAATACAGGTTATAAATACTTCAGAAGGAGGGACCAAATAAGAAAAAAGTCCTCTTTCATTTTATTTAATTTTAAAGATGTGGGGTACAATTCAGGATTAGGTATACAGGTCATTATCATATAGGCAAAGTGTGAGCCTCCCTTTGGTTCCACTTTGGTTTGAGATCAGATACCCTTATTGATAGTGTGTGCCCCACTCCCCTGACAGTTTCCCACTACTGCTAATCCTTTTCTTATATTATGATAAATATTCAGGGTTTGCTTATGAGTGAGAACATGTAGTACTCAGTTATTTGTTTCTGTGATAGATCACTGAGTATTATAGATTCTAAGTCCATCCATGTTGCTGCAAAGTCCATAATTTTGTCCTTCTGTATGACTGTATAATATTCCATCATGCATATGTACCACATTTTTTTATTCAGTGCAGTTTGATGGGCAGCACTGTTGGTTCCATGTTTTTGCTATTTTGAATAATGCTGCAATAAACATGCATGTACATGTACCTTTTTTATAGAATGAGTTGGGAAAAAAAGACAAACTGCAACAGTGACCAGCACATCTAATACAACATGCACTCAGTTATGAACCCATCTTGTACAACATGCAACAGTGAGAAACACATTGCATGCAACATGCACCCAGTTAGAAACACATCTCATCAGATTAAACAGTGAAAGGAACATCTCATACAAAATGTACCCAGTTATGAACACATCATATACAATGTGGAATTGTGACACACAAATCTCATAAAACATGAACCAAGTGAAAAACAGATTTCATACAATGTGCAAGAGTGCTAGACACATGCCACAGAACATGAACCCATTTGTGAACACATCACGTACAAAGTAGAACAGTTACAGGCACATCTTTTACTACACGTACCCAGTTATGAACATATTTTATGCAACATGCAACAGTGAAGGACACATCTCATACAATATGCACATAGTTACAAATAAATCTCTTAACATGCAACAGTGACAGGCATATCTCACACAGCATGCACTAAGTAATGAACACATCACATATATTGTGGAAAAGTTAAACACACATCTCATGCGACATGCACGAGGTTGGGAACACATTTTATATGACATGCAACAGTGACAGACACATCTCATAAAAATGCATGCAGTATTAACAAACCTCATACAACAACAATAACAACAGCAACCAAAAAGAAAAAGTTCTTAATTATAAGTGGTATTCAGATTGGTAGAAGGTTGGCTCAAAACCACTAAGTTCACTGAAAAAAAAAAAAGTTACCTATAGTTACAATAAACTTTACCACAGAAAAAAAAGTTTGACCATGATTCAGAGACAGAAAATGACCATGGGTACTGTACCCTATTGTTCATTTATCTGTTTTTGTTGAACCCCTCTTCTGTAAACCTGCTGTCTCCTGAAACTGTCTCTACTTTTTCCTTCACTATTCTTATATTTAGTTTAGTTCTGATTTTACAGAAACAAGAGCCTCAAAAACCAATTCAGATTAATGCAATACCTATGTTCTTTGACTTAACAATGGGCTTACATTCAAATAAACCCATTGTAAGTTGAAAATACCATCATTCAAAAATTTTTTTTAGTTTTAACCATAGAAAATTATATATATTTTAAAAATCAACAATGGCATCAATAGCTACATGTTTAAAAAGGTCAAATGAATTTTAATATATCTTTTAGAAGATGTGAGGTACAATTCAGAGTTAGGTATACAAATGTTCATTATGCAGGTACACTTGTTGATAAGGTGTGCCCCACCATGGCAGTTTCCCACTACTGTCAATCTGCCACCCACCTCCCCTGGCAGTTGTCCACTACTGCCGATGCTTTTCTTATACTATTAAGATAATTGCTCAAGGTCCACTTATGAGTGAGAATATGTGATACTCACTTTTAAAAAACTTTTTATTTTAAAGATGTGGGGTACAATTCAAGGTTAAGTATACAAATGTTCATTATGCAGGCACCCTTGTTGATGAAGTATGCCCCCCCATCCCACGGCAGAATCCCACTACTGCCAATTCCAATCCTCCCCCACCCCTGCAATTTCCCACTACTGACAATTCTTACTTTATAGAATTACAATCATGGTTCAAGGCCCACTTATGAGTGAGAACATGTGATACTCAGTTCTTTGTTTCTGTGATAGATCACTTAGTATTATAGACTCCAAGCCCATTTGGGTACTGTGAAGTTCATTATTTGTCCTTCAGTATGGCTGCATACTATTTCATCATGTGTATGTACCACAATTTTTATCCGGTCCTCTTTCGATGGGCAGCACTGTTGGTCCCATGTTTTTGCTATTGTGAACAATGCTGCAATAAGCATGTGGGTGCAGGTATCCTTTGCATAGAGTGATCTGAGTTCCTCTGGGTCAATTCCAAGTAGGAGGATTGTGGGATCATATGGAAGGTCAATTTTTAAACCTTTTAGGAATCACCAAACTGTTTTCCACAGAGGTTGTACTAGCTTACACTCACACCAACGGTGCAGAAGTGTTCCCTTTTCCCTGCATCCTATCCAGCATCTGTTGTTTCTTGAGTTATTGATGATGGTCATCCTGACTAGACTTAGGTAGTATCTCAGTGTGGTTTTAATTGGAATTTCTTTGATGACTAGTGAGACTGAGCATTTTTTCGTGTATTTGTTGGCTGCTCGTATGTCTTCTTTTGAGAACTGTCTATTCATATCTTTTCCCCACTTTGTAAAGGGGTTGTTTGTTTTTTTCTTTTGAGCACGATTGCATTCCTTGTAGATCCTAGATGTTAGACCTTGGTCAGAGAGAGTTGTCAAATATTATTCCCAGTCTGTGGGCTGTCTCCCTGCTCTCTTGATGGTTTCCTTGGCTTTGCAGAAGCTTGTCAGTTTGAAAAGGTTCCACATGTCTATTTTATCTCTTATGACATGGGCACTGGGAGTTTTGATCAGGAATTGGTTGCCAGTTCCAATTTCCATAAGGGTGTCTCCTGCATTTTCTAAGGTTCTTATAGTTTGAGGTTTTATGTTTAGGACTATGATCCATTTAGAGTTGAATTTTGTGTATGGTGCTAGGTAGGGATCTTGTTTTAATCTTCTGCATATGGTCAGCCAGTTTGACCAGCACCATTTACTGAATAGGTCCTCCTCACCCCAGACAGTGGTGGAGGCTTTGTCAAAGATGAGTTGGTTGAGAAATTGAAGTTTTGCTTCTGGAACTTCTATCCTGTTCCACTGGTCTATATGCCTGTTCTTGTAACAATATCAGGCTATTTTGATTATTGTAGCTTCATAATAACGTTTAATGTCTGGAAGTGTGATACCTCCCGCATTTGTTTTTTTTTTCCCCCTGAGGATTGTTTTGGCTATTCGTGGTCATTTATGTTTTCATATGAATTTCTGTATTGTCATTTCCAGGTCTGAGAAGAATGCTTCTAGTAATTTGATGGGTATTGTGTTAAATCTGTAGATTGCCTTGGGTAAAGTGGACATCTTAACAATGTTGATTCTTCCAGTCGATGAGCAAGGAATATTTTTCCATTTGTTTGTGTCATCTTTGATTTCCTTGAGCAGTGTTTTGTAGTTTTCATTGTAAAGGTCTTTCACTTCTCTGGTTAGGAAAATACCAAAGTATTTCATTTTTTGTGTGCCAATCGGGAACGAGATTTTACTTTTTTTGGTGTTTCTGTTTATTTATTTTTGGTGTATAGAAATGTGACTGTCTTTTACATACTTATTTTATGCACTGAGACTTTGCTAAAATCCTTTATCAGTGCGTGGAGGTTTTTGGCAGGTTCTCCTGGGTTTTTGAGGTATAGAATCATGTCATCTGCAAAGAGGGATAACTTGACTTCCTCTTTTCCTATTAAGATAATCCTGATTTCCTTCTCTTGTCTGATTGCTCTAGCTAGTATTCCAAAACTGTGTTGAACAGGAAGGGTAAGAGTGGGCATTCTTGTCTTGTTCTGGTTTTCAGGAGAAATGTTTACAATTTCTTTAAGCTTAGCAGTATGTTGGTCATGAGTTTCTCAAAGATGACTCATACTATTTTGATACATGTTCCATCTATGCTTAGATGTTTGAGGGTTTTTATCAGGAAGCGCTTATGGGTTTTTTTTTTGGTTTTTTTTGTTTTGTTTTTTGAGTTGGAGTCTCACTCTGTCTCCCAGACAGGAGTGCAGTGGCTGCTCCTGGCCACTGCAGCCTCCACCTGCTGGGCTCCGGCGATCCTTCTGCCTCAGCCTTCCAAGTAGCTGGAACTACAGGTGCGCACTAACATGCCCGGCTAATTTTTTTGATTTAGTGTAGAGATGAGGTCTCACCAAGTTGCCCAGGCGGGTCTCGAACCCGTGGGCTCAGGCAATCCACTCACCTCAGCCTCCCAAACCGTGGGATTACAGTCTGAGCCACCAAGCCCTGCTGGCTTCTGGGTTTTATTGAAAGATTTTTCTGTGTCTAATGATATAATCATGTGTTTTCTGTTTTTACAACTGTTGATGTATCTAATTATGTTTATGGTCTTGCAAATGTTGAAACAGCCTTGCAGCCTGGGGATAAAGCATACTTAGTCATGGTCAATAATTTTTGAGATGTGTTTTTGGATCCGGCTTGGTAGAATCTTGTTGGGAATTTTAACATCTATGTTCATCAAGGATATTGGCCTGCAGTTCTCTTTCTTTGTTGGATCTTTACTTGGTTTGGTTATCAATATGATGTTAGCTTCATAAAATGATTTGGGGAGATATATATCTTTCTCAATTTTCTGGAATACTTTCAATAGGATTGGTATCACTTCCTCCTTGTATGTTTTGTAGAATTCTGCTTGAAAGTCCTCTGGTCCAGGGTTTTATTTTATTTTATTTTATTTTGGTAGTGTTCTAATGATATAGTCAATATCCTGGATGGTTATTGGTCTATTTAGAGTCTCTTTTCCTGTTTCAACCTGGGGAGGTTTAGTGATGTCAGAAAGTCCTCCATTTCATTTAGTTTTTCAAGTTTGTTTCCATACAAGTGTATGTAGTAGTCTCTGATAATCTTTTGTGTTTCCTTGGGTCAGTTGTGACTTGATCTTTTGCATTCTGATTGTGTTTATTTGGGCTTTGTCTCTCTTTTTCTTGATGAGTCTAGCTACGGATCCACCAATCTTGTTTATCCTTTCAAAGAACCAGTTTTTTCATTCATTGATTTTGTACAATATTTTTGTCTTCTATGTCCCAAATTTGGGCTTTTATTTTGGTGATCTGGATTCTTCTGCTGAAGTTAGGGTTTGGGGGACCTTGCTTTTCCAGCTTTCTTAGGAGATTCATCAGGCTAGTAACTTGTGATCTTTCCATTTTCTTCATATGTGCCCATAGAGATATGAATTCCCCTCTTAGTACTACTTTCATGGCATCCCAGGGATTTTGGTAAAATGTTTCTTCATTTTCATTTGTTTACAGGATTCTTTTAATTTCTGGTTTGATTTCCCTGTTGACCCAGTAGTTGTTTAGCATCACACTGTTTAGTGTCCATGGGTTTGTGGATTTGGGGGGAAGTTTGTTGTCGTTGATATTTATTTTTTATTCAACTGTAGTTTGAGAAGGTGCATGGCAGTATTTCAATCTTATGGAATATGTTTATGCTTGATTTATGGCCAAGGATGTGTTTGATCTTAGAGTATGTGCCATGTGGTGATGAGTAGAATTTATATTCCATGGTTGTTGGGTGGAGTGTTCTGTGGGTCTCATAAATCCATTTGGTCAAGTGTCATGTTGAAGTTCTGGATCTCCATGTTGATTTTTTTTTCTTGAGGGACTATTTAGGGTTGTGAGTGGGTTATTTAGGTCCCCAGCTATGATAGTGTTAGAGTCAATATCTTTTCTTAGTTTACCTAGAAGCTGCTTTATGAAAGTCAGTCCTCCTGTGTTAGGCGCATATATGTTTAGGACAGATATTGCTTGTTGATGGATTGAACATTTTATCATTATGTAGTGACCTTCCTTATGTTTTTAAATTTTTGATAGCTTAAAGGGTATTTTGTCTGATATTAAAATTGTGACTCTTGCTTTCTTTTGTGTTCTGTTTGCCTGACAATTTATTTTCCATATTCTTACTTTGAGTTGTGAGTGTCCTTCTTGGTGAGATGAGTCTCTTGGAGACAACATACTGTTGCATCATAATATTTTATCCAATTTACCATTCTATGTCTTTTCTGTGTTGCATTTATTCCATTCACATTCAGGCTAATTATTGAGATGTGAGAGTTTATCCCTGTCATGAGAGTTTTACAGGGTTTGTTTTTGTTGCTGCTGTTTGATTATTTATTTGTTTGTTGTCTTTCTTTTGATTTTTGGATTGATTTATGTGTGTTGGCAAACTTTTTCCTGAATTCTTAGGAAGGGTTTTGTTGTTTGTTTGTTTGTTTGTTCATTCTTTCTTCTGTGTTTAATTTTAATCTTAAGTGTTAATCTTAAGTGTTTCTTGGTCTGGAGGCAGCAAAACCTCTTAGAGATTGAATGTTTGGGAAGGATTTCAATTCTCCATCACTGATTAAACTTTGCTTAGCTGTGTAAGCAATTCTTGGTTGAAATTGTTTATCTTTGAGAACTTTGAAGATTGGACTTCAATTTTCCTAGCCTAAAGCATTTCTGTAGCAAATCTGTTGCTATTCTGATTGGTTTTCCTGGTAGGTAGTCTGACCTTTCTCTCTTGCTGCCTTTAGAATTTTTTCTTTTATACATACTTTGTGTAGGCAAATTACTATGTGTCTAGGTGTTGGTCTTCTCATTTGTTGTCTTGCAGGGGTTCTCTGAATCTCTTATGTTTATATGGTCATGTCACTGATGAGATGAGGGAAGTTTTCTCAGATAATTTCATAGAATATTTGTGCCAGGACGGTCTCTGTCTTTCTATCTTCCTCAGGGATTCCAATTAATCTTGTGTTCAGCCTCTTCACTCATCTCTTGGAGGTTTTGTTCTGCCTTTTTAAGTTTATTTTGTATGTTTTTAAAAGTTTGGGTTACTTCCATATTTAGGGCATTTAACTCTGAGATTCTTTCTTCTGCTCAGTTAATTCTGCTTTCCATACTTATCAGTTTGTTATTTTTTTCATTCACTGTATTCTTTATTGTTGTGATCTCAGTTATCAACTCCTTCATTCTTTCCTCTTGTCTCGCCTCATTTCTGTTAATTCTCTCTTAATATCTTTGTGTCTGGGTTTGTAGTTTGAGACCAGTCATTCAGGTGGCTCTTCATTGTCTGAGTTCCAAAGTCTGGATTCTCAGTCATTGACCTCCTAGGGGTCTGTGTGACAGTCATATTCTTCCTTTGGTCTTTCTTCATTTGTGTAGAGTTTCCTCCATCTTTTTTCACCTCTTCTGTTATTCTGTTCTTCAGGGATTGGGAGATAGATTTTACTATTGTTTGCTCAATCTCTTATTCTCCCTTATGTAGATCCTCTGTCTTTGTTTAATTCTGAAATTGAACTGGGGTTGGGGGTTTGTACTTTTTGCCAGATTTGAGATTTAATTGAGGGGGAAGCTATGATTCAGAAACAATTTGCAAATCCCAGAATCCACTGTCAGGTGTGTTGGTCCCCTGGAACCCACTTCCTACTGCCTTCAGATCTGTCCATACAGGGGAGTATATGTTTGCCCTGTGAAAGTAAACTGAACTAAGAAAAAGGAAAATAATGGAAAAAGGAAGGAGATAGATGGAGAGAGATAAGAAGAGGGAAAACAAGAAGGTGTACCAACTAGCAAAATAGCAGAGAAACAAAGACAGAAAAAACAAACAAAAAAATGCATACAATCATACAAACAAACCTAAACCCCCCTGTTGATATGCTCTCCCTCAAAAATACCCATACCCAAACAGAAAATCTAAAAAATTAAAATAACAGAAACAATGTAAGTACAAAGATATAAACAAAAAACAGAAAGAGAGAAGAAAAATAAAAAACAAAAACCAAACCAAAACAAAAAATCAAAAAACAGAACTTGCTCTGCAGCCATGCCTGTATTTCCAAGTTCCTTTTGGTTGCTATTTCTTCATTAAGGAGTGGCTCCAGCCTCCAGCCACTCCTCTCTGCTTTCAGCACAGGCTGATAGGGTTGCTCTTGGTGTGCATCAGATGTCCCACAATCTACTGTGGGAGGAGGGTGGATCAGATCTGGACTCATCTGACTCACTGCTGCTGCTGTCAAGTCTCTCACTCAGATCTGATGTGTCTGTGCATGGTCCGGTGTGGGGGAGGGGCATTTGTCTCTCCAAGTCTGATGAGGAGATAACCTCTTGGTCCCAGGTTGGAGGCTGGGTGGACCCGGATGGGGCAATGCAAGTTTTTGCCTGGTCCCGGGACAGAGATAATGGCACTAGTTAGTGTCTCCTCACTGGTGGTGGGGCTCCATTCCAGATTTCCACAACCTGCTTTCTCCATGGTTCCTGGGGCTTGTGCTACTCTGTTATTGCAGGTGATGATGTGGGCTAGGTGACAGGTGGTGAGGAGTAGCTGTTCTCCACTGCCTCCTCTCAGGAGAGCCCTGAGAATGGCAGATAATCCTGCATACTGGGGGTCTCCAATATCATGGCAGTGGGGGGCTGCAGTCACCTCCAAATGAGAGCCTTAGGTGCATGAACCCAATTCTACCCTCAGATGGACTTTCACTCACCCACCAGCACACACCCACTCATGCAGAGAGCTTTATGGACACTCACTTTAGCGGAGACTCTCACAGTCCAACCTATTCTATTGCCATCTTGCTGCCACTCCATCAAAAATGTTTTTAATATACCTCACATGCTGAACATCATAGCTTAGCCTACTTTACACATGTTCAGAACACTTACATTAGCATACAGTTGAGCAAAATCATGTTACACAAATTCTATTTTATAATAAAGTGCTAAATTCCTCGTGTAATTTATTCAGTATTGTTCTAAAAGTGAAAAACAGGATGATTGTGTGGGTACTCAAAATATGGTTTCTACTGAATGCATATCCCTTTTACACAATTGTAAAACTAAAAATAAAATCATCTTTAAGTCAGTAACCATCTGTACTTAAAGAGTTCCTATTATGTGCCCAGAATCATGCCATTGGGAAGGAGGATATACACATACAATGTCTGCCATCAAAAACTTTATAATATTATTGGAGGAAAGAACACTAATGGAGATGAAGCAATGTCATGCCATTTTCCAAACCAAAGATCATAAACCAAAGTTCATACTCATAAACTCCTGAAGGTGTATGTAAAACTCCTAATAATATGTGAAAAAAGTGATTTTAAGATAATTTCAGACCTTCAACTTTCATGTGAGTTCTTTCTTAATAGTCATTTATCTGAGATCCCACCTGCAATTTGCAGATTTTCTTTGCCTAGCCCTCATTCACAACAATCTTCTTCTCCCACTTCACCAAAGAAAAACATACCTCTGCCATTAAAAATTTTACTATAGTGCATTGTCACAGGATGGAAAAGCTTGTGGTATGCCAAACAAAGATACAATTGCAAATTATGTTAATGAACTTGATAAAAAATAAATGACTAATGGCTGAGTAACACTCTTATACAACTAAAGTAGTTTCTAATTATTTGCTTTTATTTATCTCTGTGGGTTTTCCTTTTTTTCAGATTTTTTTTATTGTAGAGTTGTGAGGCACAAGTGAGGTTTTACTACACAAGTAGGTTGCATGCAGGTTAACTTTGGGCTTTCAACTGGTACTCACTCACCCTGGTAGTGGACCAGGTACCCTTTGTGTTGTCATGTGCCCCCCCATCTTTTTCATTCTCTCCCCAAGCAGTGCCCAGTAACTTCTGATCTCTCTCTTGTGCTAATGTGACTAATGTTCAGGGCCCACTTATGAGTAAGAACATGCAGTATTCAGTTCTTTGTTTCTTTGATAGTTCATTTAGTATGATAGTCTTCTACTTCACTCAATTTGCTGAGAAGTCCATGATTTTGTTTTTCTTTATAACTGTGTAATACTCCATCATATATATGTACCACATGTCCTACATTCAGTCCACTTTTGATGGGCAGTAGGATTGGTTCCACATTTTTGCTATTGTGAATAGTGTGACAACAAACATGTATGGGCAGGTGTCTTTTTTGTAAGATGATTTATGTTCCTCTGGGTATATTTCCATAGGAGGGAATTACTGGATCATGTGAAAGGTCAATTTTTATAGCTCTAGGGATTGCCACACTGTGTTCCATGGAGGTTGAATTAACTTGCACTACCACCAATAGTGTAGACGCATCCCCTTTTCTGCACACCTGTGCTAGCATCTGTTGTTTTATGCCTTATTAATGACAGCCATCCTTACTGGAGTTAGGTGGTATCTCATTGTAGTTTTGATTTGCATTACTCTGATGATGAGTGAGGTTAAACATTTTTTCATGTGCCTGTTGGTTGTTTGTATATCATTCTTTGAGAAGTATGTGTTTATGTCCTTTGCCCACTTTTTAATGGGATTTTTTTTTCCTTTTACTACGTCTGAGTTCCTTGTAGATCCTGGATGTTAGGCCTTTGTCAGATACATAATTTGCAAATACTCTTTCTCAATCTATGGGTTATCTCTTTACTCTCCTGCTGGTTTCTTTCCCTGTGCAAAAGCTTTTCATTATGATGAGGTCCCATTTGTCTATTTTCGCTTTTATCGCATTTACCTTCAGGGACTTAGTCAAGAATTTGTTGGCTACTCTCATGCACATAAGGGTGTTTTTTATGTTTTCTTCAGGATTCTTATAGTTTGAGGTTTTATGTTTAGGTCTTTGATTCATTTAGAGTTGGTTTTTTTATATTGTGATAGGTAGGGACACAGTTTCATTCTTTTGCATGTGGTCAGCCAGTTTTCCAAGCACCATTTGCTAAATATGGTCTCCTTTCCCCAGTGATTGTTACTGATGGCTTTGTCAAAGATGAGTTGGTTGAGAGTCTGTGTTTTTGCTTATGGAATCGCTGTCCTGTTCTAATTGTCTATGTGCCTATTCCTGTACCAACACTAGGCTGTTTTGGTTTCTATAGCCTTGTGATAAAGTTTAAAGTCTGGAAGTGTGACACTTCCTGCTTTGTTTCTTTTGCTGAGGATTGTTTTGGCATGCTCTTTTTTATTTCCATATTAATTTTTGTATTGTCATTCCAGGTCTGTTAGTTATTTGATGGGTACTGCATTGAATCTATAGATTAACTTGGGTAGGATGGACATCTTGACAATATTGATTATTCAAATTCATAAGCATGGAATGTTTTCCCATTTGTTTGCTAATTATTTGCTTTTAACAAAATTGAAGGAGGAAACCTAATTGAATTTGCAACTGACAAACCATTAAAAATAATTTTTTATGATAAATAAATATGTGATTTTTGGCAAGTAACTCAAAGTTTTCAAAGAATCAAGTGACATTGTTATAACAGAATTCTTTCCATTCCAATCTTGTTGTGTATGATAAAGTTTTCCTGTGTTTACATATATTAAACTCAAGTAAAATTTTAACAAATTTATAAAATCTGTTTCATTCTTTGAAAATTAGAAATTTACCTAAAAATCTTAAAACTAATTGAAAAGTAGCTCTTATCATTTTATTTAGAGATGTATTGCCAATAATATTTTATATTTTAATTGTTTGTAAAATGTTGAAGGATTTAAGTTGTGCTGATCAACTATAAACTAAAATTTGCAATGATAATTAATTCCAGGAGGAAAAAAACACTTATAGCTTTATAAACGTAGAAGAAAATATATATGCTTTTCCTAGATAATTATAATAGGTAAGCAATGTAATTTTAAGCACCAAATCATATGAAATACTTTAGAAAAAGGAGAATGAAAAAATGAATTAAAGGGAAAAAAGTAATGATGTACACTTTCCAACTGTCAATGTATTTTGAACTGGTTTATGCATTTTCAAATACATGGCAGTAGGAATTAAGTCATTATGATATTTAGATTTCATTTGAAACATTTAAAAGAAAGATATTACTATTTTATTTTAAAATGTAAATGTTTATGCTATCACTGAAATCACATCCTTTACAACTATTTATATTTATAATGAATGCTTTATAATATTATACTAGGTATCTTCCCTTTCCCTAAGCAGATTCATTTCTCACTTTTCTCTACCCTCCTCTAAATGCTGCACATAGGACTTATTCCATAAAATAATATTTATGTGATTAGAAAGCCTCACTTGCATAAAAAGGTAATTCACACATATAACCAACAAAATATTGGTAATAAAGGAGATATAAACAAAAATGAAAATATTATTTTCATATCTTAAGTTAGTCATTCCCCTATTTTTACAGATAATATCCAGTAGAGACAATTCTTGAAACAAAAGGTATTCTCATATACTGCCGGTGAGAATGTAAATTAGTAACTCTTCCTGAGAGATAATTTAAAAATCTATATCAAAAGTTTAAAAGTGCTCATTTCCTTTAACATAACATTTTGTTACTGAGATTTAGAAATTCTCATGAGAAATCACAAATAATTAATTATAAAGATGTTTATCAAAACATGTATAAAATATTTTTAAATGACAAGAATCTAAAAATCAAAAATAAGAAATTGAGACAGTACCTCCAAATAAAAGAATATTATTGAGCCTTAAAGCAAACCATAGAACAACAAATACAGTATAATGGCACCTCTGTAAAGTGTTTTCAGTGTATGTAAATATATACAAAAATGTGCATAGAAAATAATCTAGATGGATAGTCACCAAAATATTAACACTGACTATATGTTGATTTCAATTATAATTATTTTTAACTGAGTTATTAAATTTTATTTCTCAATAAGCATTCATTATTGTGTTTTCAAAAATTATTTTTAAAGTATGTATTTTAAACTTCCATATAAATAAATTTATACATTTTCATATATTAGGTAATATTTCAGAAATAGAGTTGCACATAAATGTAAACAATGTCTATCTCTAAGTTGTAAGATTATGGATCTTTTTTATGCTCTTGACATTTATCTGTATTTTCTAAAATCAACATCTGTTATTTGGGTATTAAAAAGAATTCAAATTATAAGATATTAAATTACTTAACCTGAGATCTCTAATTTAATACTATTTAGGACTTCTTTAATTCTATCAAAACAGATTTAGAATACTCACTCCAGTGTTTTGTTGTTGTGGTGATGGTGGTAGTTCAGGGTTCATTTCTGAAAGAAAATGGTGTATTTCACATTAGAATTTGAAACTGTTTAGGTATTCATTTTATAGCCAGGCCATGTATAAGACCACCATGCCATCATAATTGTATAGGTTGCAAACTCAATTCCCAAATTTTAGAAGTGAAATGCTTGTTCAGACAGGAGAAGAAGGCTATTATTACTAAGGTAGAGGAAAAAGTTCCTCACTTCTTTGGGAAATGTGGGAAGATCTGGGACAATGTATTTACAGATAGGTGTCTCTTTCATTTAAAGACTGGGATAGGAATTGAGTTAGGAGGAAAAGGGTTATATAACCTTTTCTAACTGATGTTTTGCAATGTAGAGTGAAGAATCCACAAACAAAATCTAATTAAATTGTTTAGAAAACAAACGTGAGCTTAGCAGATGCTAGGTGTAGTTGTTAACAACATGAGTTTTAGAAGTAGATGCCATGGGTCCAAATCCTGCTATTGTCTCTTATTAGTTCTAACATCTTGGGTAAGTTATTTAACTTCTTCTGTGTCTTGGTTTCCCTATATTTCAAGTGGAGTTAATAGGATATTCAATAGGATTAAATTCAATATGTTCTCAATAAATTCTAGCTAATACTGAGTTTTATTCAGAACAAATATAGAATGGTATTTATGAGTCCAAACTTGAATTATCTGTGATTCAGATAAAATTAATTAAATCATTATGCTCTAAATTCCCATATGTAAAAGAAGCCTAAAAAATATTCTCATGTTGTTATAAGAATCAAAGGAAATACTGCACATAAGAAACTTGTCACATCATACATGTTAAATAAATATAATCGACACATTTGCAACCCTGGATTCACCCTTTTCTCTATCTGAATTTCTGCCTCAGGAGGCTGATCTGTATATATTGCACATTGAAATCCCTTGCCCTATTGCTATCAGTTGGGTTCAGCCAGTAGGCAACACCAGCAGAAGATCAAAGGGAGAGAAGAGAGTGAGAGAAGAGAGTGAAGTCAAGGTATGTACTCCCTTGGTTATCTTCTCATGAGGTTTGACTCTGGCTGTGCCTCTCAAAAGAAAGTGACTCTTCTTAAAGCATCTGACTTTATATGTCTCAATCTCTCTCTCTCTCTCTCTCTCTCTCTCTCTCTCTCTCTCTCTCTCTCTCTCTCTCTCTTTCTGTATCTTTCTATCTCTATCCCTATCTCTCTGACTAGAGATAGTAACAATGTTAACTTTTCTTAGTTCTTACACTATATCTTTGCAGTTTTCATATAACCTGTGAAGACCTTTATGAACAGTCATTTTGTAAATAAACCATCTCAAATTACTATGGTATGAAAGTCCCATATGTTTCCTATTGAGGTCCTGACTCAGAGAATATGCTGCAGCACATAAAAAAAAAAACCTGATAAATTTATGATCTAACAATTTCAAGATATTTGTGTTAATAATGAAATGTAAGCATTTAAGAAGACTTCAGAACCACTTTGTTTATACTGTTGCTTTATGACAGAAAAAAAGCATAAGATGTTCATGGGTCCAAAAGCAGAATCCATTTAAGGCAAGGAAGTGATAAACGTTGAGGATAACTGAAATCTACAGGGCAGTTGTCCCATGAGGTGATGGAATTCATGGGTCTCTTGCTGAAAGGATCCTCCACAGCAGGATAACTCCACTACAGTAGAGATTGCTAAAGGTTGAGCATCCCAAACTCAAAAATTCAAAATCCAAAATGCTACAAAATCTGAAACTTTTTGAGTGCTAACATGAGGCTCAGAGGAAATGCTCACTGGAGCATTTTGTATTTCAGATTTTCATATTTGAAATGCTCAACTGGGTAGGTACAGTCATGCATCATTTAACAACTGGGATACATTCTAAGAAATGCATCATTAGGTGAGTTCCCTGTTCTGTGAACATCATATAGGGTACTTACACAAACCTAGATAGTATAGCATACTAACACTTAGGCTATAGTGTATGACTTACAGCTTCTCAGCTACAAACATATACAGCATGTTGTTGTACTGAAAAGTGTAAGAAAACAACACAATCATAAGTATTTATGTAACTAATTTTTCAGCTCCATCATAATCTAATGGAAACACCATTGTATATGTGGTTAATTGTTGACTGAAACATTGATATGCAGCACATGATTGCATAATACACACTCCAAAATCCAAATTCTGACATACTTTTGGTCCCAAGCATTTTGAAAAATAGATACTAAACCTGTACTGATATTTAAACCATCTTTCATGAAAAACATCTGAGAACCCTGTCCTTATTAGCAAACAGAGACAGTTGAATAAGTTGTTTCATTATACAAATACAGAGGGGCAGTTTGGTCTTATATGCTCTGATTTCCTGCAATTTTATTTTTACTCTCCAGAAACACTTTTATTATTTTCATTCTTGCTAAGTAACACTAAGAGTACAGACTTAAAATGGCTTCCATAGTAAGGAACCAAAAAGTTCTGATAGGCTCAGTAATACTTTCAACGTAAAACTGTTAACCTTTGTCCTTGATGTGGAACCCTAAGAAGAGAGATTTCTTCAGAACTGTATTTTTCATATGCTGCTGAGTCAGTCAGTGCCTTTAAATCCATTAATAATTAGCAAACCCCAATGTGTCAAATTATCTTCTTTACATAAATAATTTGTGTGGATTACATTTGCCGCTAGCAACCTTGTGGATGTGGAACATAAGCTCCTCAAAGACATATAAATTTTTTCTTATTAAATGTAGCATTGCCAGGATTTAATAACTACAATATTGTGTCAACCAAGTAGCCTTAATGCTACATAAAAACCACAAATCCGCTGAGACTACTAACTGAGACAACTGCAATCAGCAACCAGTTTTTGTGTATGAGAAACAATTTGGTGATTTTCCCTGATTGATGCATTTCCGGATTTAACGAAAAGCCAGAAACTGATGTAAGTAGGCATATGAACAAGGAAACTTTGATGGAAGAGAGTGTATGCCAGGAAAAATGAATTAGCACAAAGTATGCCTGGGAGTATCTGAAAAGCAACATTAAAGGGGAGTATAAAGATTAAATCCTGTGACTTTTGTGCAGAGTAAATGAATATTAATTAGGCACGCTTCTGGCAAATTGCCTCTTATAACAACTGCCATCTGGACTCATAAATGCAATCTTAAGTCTAAACAAAAAATAGTACACTGCATGATTCAAGGCATAGAATCCACAGTTAATAGCATTCTCTTTAATGTATGATTTATAAGTAAGCAATATATTAAAAATTATTAAATTAAGATATAATTAAATGCATTTGCATAGAAAATTTAGCTCTAAATAACTTTTTTTTCCTGATAAGGTAACTTAGTATTCCCAAAGTTAGTAAACAAACAAAAAAGTGTGTGACTCATTTTAAATTTGAATCCTGAAGTATTTAAATGCCACTTTTGCTTGCTATTAGATACATTCTTTAGGACTTTTCAAGGGAAGAGTACAATATGTTTTTTACAAATATTTGTTGAATTTTGTTGTCCAAAGGCTTCACCAGTTCTATGGCACTTCTTAACACTAATTAAACTGTATTCCAAATCATACCATACCTGAAAATTGAACTATTCATGCTGAAAATTGAATTCCTCAAATTGAATCCTTTATAAATAATGCACATTAACATAAAAACTGTCTAAATTAAATAAGGTCATTTCTGTTTCTCAAAGGATGTTTGAATTGCAACTACATCAACTCCAATAAGACATATCAAAATAAGTAAAAAGCAAGATAAAACGCAATCTTACAAAAATTAAAATCGAGTTCTTTCTCTAAAAAGAAGTACTCCACAAATATTACTTATCAAATGTTAGAGGTATAAGAAACTTTAGACGTCATACATGGGACATCTTCTCTCATTTTATAGCTCTGTTAGCCAGGAGCATAAAACACGCCTACTTTCGAAGACTCTTGCCTCTATGATTAACCACGCCCAAGAAAAGTATCAGGAAAGTGAAGGAGGAAAAATTTAACAAGAAGGAAAACATCATAAGACAAGGCCAGTCAACAAGTGAGAAAAAGTAAGAATAATAACTCTCAGGTTTTTATAACCTCCTGGAGGAAGTCTCAGTTTACCACACACACCCTATGTTAATACCACTTGCTTTTCACACTGTTGTCATCAATGTGGATTGACAGTATTTACAGAAATGCTGACTTGTTTATTTTTCAACAAGTAAGACTACATCAAACTAAAAAGCTTTTCCATAGCAAAGGAAACAAATAACAGAGTGAAATAGTAGCCTACAGAATGAAAGAAAATATTTACAAACCATGTTTCTGATAAGGAATTAATCTCCAGAATATAAATAACTCCTATAACTCTATAGCAACAAAAACTAATACTTTGATTAAAAATGGGCTAAGGACTTGAATAGACATTTCTCCAGAAAATACATACCAATGGACAGACAATACGTACATGAAAACATTCTCAACATCACTAATCAACAGGGAATTACATATCAAAACCACAATGAGATATTGCCTCAGACCTGTCAGGATAACTATATTAAATAATAAAAAAAAAAAAGAAGGATTGCCTGATCCCAGCAGGTCGTGCCACTGCACTGTAGCCTGGGCAACAGAGAAAGATTCCAACTAAAAAAGAAAGAACAAATGTTGAGAATTTGAAACTCTTTCACATTTTTGGTGGAAATGCAAAATGATGCAGTTTCTATGGAAAACAATATAGATATTTCTCAAAAAGTTAAAAATGGAACTACTGTATCATCGAACAATTCCACTCCTTGGTTTATATCCAAAGAAAATGAAATTAGTATTTCAAAAAGAAACTAATACTCCCATGTTTACTGCAGCACTATTCACAATAAACAAAATATAAAAAAGGCTTTATATCACTTGACAGATGAATGGATAAAGAAAATGTGGTATATATATACACTGAATTATTATTTAGCCTTTAAAAAAATAAAATTCTGCAATATGTGACAACATGAGTGAACCATGAAGACACAGATCTAAATGAAAGAAACCAGTCACAGAAAGACAAGTACTACATAATTTCACTTGTATGAGGCATATAAATAGTCAATTTCATAGAATCAAAGAATGAAACAATGGTTTCTAGATGCTGTAAGAAGGGGTGAATGGGAGTTATTAATCAACAGATATAAAATTCCAGTTAAGTATAATGAATACATTCTAGAGGTCGGCTGTAAAACACTGAACCTATAGTAAACTATACTGTATTGTACATTTAAAAATGTGTTAAGGTAGATCGCATGTTAAATGTTATTACCACAATAAAGTGTAATTTTCTTTTTTTTTTTTTTGAGTTGGAGTCTCACTCTGTCGCCCAGACTGGAGTGCAGTGGCCGCTCCCAACCACCGCAGCTTTGACCTGCTGGGCTCCAGCGATCCTTCCACCTCAGCCTTCCACGTAGCCTGAATTACAGGTGCGCACTACCATGCCCGGCTAATTTTTTGATTTATTGTAGAAATGAGGTCGCGCCTGCCCAGGCGGTTCTCAAACCCGCGGGCTCAGGCAATCCACTCACCTCAGCTTCCCAAAGGCGCAGGATTACAGGCTGAGCCACCGAGCCCGGCATAAAGTGTAATTTTAAAATTAAAAATAAAAAGGTAAACTAGTATTTGAATGCCTACAACATGCACATTCATTCATCTAATATTTATTCAATGCCTACTACTATGTTCCAGGCATGGGGGATTCAGCACGAATACAACAAACAAAAATCCCTGCCATGTGTAGCCTACATTCTAGTGAGGAAAGATAGAAATGAACAACAAACATAATATAGATAAATAATACAGTATGTTGAAAGTGATCAAAGTAATATGGAAAAATAAAATGCTGGTAAAGGAGATTAGAAGTGGGAGAGGGTGAGATGCAATTGTAAATGGGGTGAACAGGGCAGCCTTCATTGAGATTTTGAGGATAGACTAGATTAAGCCTCATTGAGATATTTAGGGGAAAATATTTCAAGAAAAGAGAGTAGCAGATACAAAGGCTGCATGATTGGCATGCTCCAGGAAGAGCAGAGTAACCAGTATGTCTGTAAATGAGGGAGTGATGAAGAGAGAGAAGGAGAGGACGAAGTCAGAGACAAACAGGGTGTATTTCAAGTGATGCTTTATAGGTCATTATAAGGGCTTTCTATTTTATAGCAAGAGATGACAATGCACTTAAAAGTTTTGAGTATAAGAGTGATATCACGTGACTTATAATTCAATAAGAGTCTTTGGCTATTGATAATGTATCATAAGGTGGCATGAATGCAAGCAGAGACATCAGAGAGGAGGTTATTAAAATAACCCAAGTGAGAAATGCTGTTGGCTCAGACAACAATAATATCAGTAGAGATAGTAAAAAGTGGTTGAATTTGGTTTTGTTTTGAATGTAAGAACAACAGTGATTTCTGAACAATTGAATATGGTCTGTTAAAGAAGAGGATCAAGAATGTTTGCAAGTTGTTCATTTAAACAACTAAGTAGATGGAGTGGCCATTTACTGAGAGAGAAAAGACACTGTTTCAGGGAGTATCCCTTCAGTTCTTATATCCAAGATCCCCTAGAATACCAAACACACTCCTCCACAGGTAGTCACCATGGGTATACTGAAAATCCTGCTGGATTTCATTTGGGGACATGTTACATTTGAGATGTCTAGTATATATTGAAGTAGATGCATTAGGTCCACAGTTTGGAACAGTGGTATGGAGTGAAAAAAGTAAATACTGGTGCTTTTGATCTTTAGATGGTAATTAAAGTCCGAAGCTAAATGAGATCATCAAGGAGATGAGTGTAGACAGAAAACAGTTCCTGAGATTAAGCCCTTGAGCACTGATACATTATGAAGTAAAGAAGCAGAGGGTGGAGAATATAAGCAAAGGCGATAGAGACAGATGATGAATGAGGTACTGGAAAAGAATGTGGTTTCCTAGAATCCAAGTGATAGACGTATTTAAGAAGGATGTATTGCTGTTACTGAAACAACACAACAGCTAAAAATTGACCTCTGTATTTATGAAGATGAAGGTCATCAATGACCCTGACAATGGTAGTATCAGTGGAGTCATGGAGGAAAAAGCATGATGAAAATTGGTTCAAAAGAAAAAGGTAGAAGAATAGCTGAAAACCAAGTACAGAAAAATGTAAGGAGTTTTGTACCAAAAGGGAACAGAGAAATAAATGGAGGGCAAGGTGATGGAGAAAAAAGGAGGAAAGTCAAGATACTGGATTAAGATGGGAGAAATATAGTGCATTTGTGGAGATGAGAGGAATAATTGCATTAAAAAATAAAGTGATGACGTGGGAGAGAGAGAAGAGAGGATTGCTGGGTAGGTGAGAATTCTTGAGTAGGTGAAAAGAGTTAAGATCAAAAGTAGAGAAACTGATTTTATTTTGACTACAACATATAAAAGTATGTGCTCCTTTATCCCATAAACATGATGGCAGAGTACATAAATACAGATTATGGTAGGGGAGTAGACAAAATAATGGGAGTAACTAGATCCAACTCTGGGGCCAAGATTATACATTACATTTTTCCCCTCTGATCTTATATACCAAATCCCCTAGAATATCAAACACACTCCTCCACTGGCAGTCATCATGGGTATGCTGGAAAAAGAACTGGACTTGGAATTCAACACACTGTGTTTGAGCCCCAGTGCCACAATTTACTAGACTATGATACTTAGCAAATTGTCCCCCAACTCTGATCTGTTTTCTCTACTACAAAGCAGGATAGCAAAGACAATTACTAGAAAAGTATGTGAAAGCACTTAGTGACTAAAGATAAATTATTTTGAAAATAACTTTAGCTGCAGGCAGATTATTCAGATCAACTATCATGCAGAAGCCTACTATATAGAATTAAGGGGGAGACACTTTGGTTACTGTGAAAGTCGGTGGCTTGAAGTGCTGCCCACTCAGCCCTTCCCCACTTTGACAGCTTTTAAAGGGGTTTCACATGGCACCCATGCCTCCAAGAAACACAGTTTAAAAACCACTGCAACCTAAAAATGCATAATATTATTGCTAACTCCATTTATGTTATATGTATGTGTCATTAATGACTGATATGACTTGATTGTATTATTGATGAAGATGCCTATGCATTTCATTTTTATGCACAGACTCAGCAATGTCTACAAAACAATGATTCGTACAACTGCAATCCCCACTGTTGAATTTGTTCCTTTTCACACTAATGCTCAGGCTGCTCCAGGATAAAAGACATCTGTTACCGATGCTCACGAGGGAATAGGTGTAAAACTACTTCAAACTTTCACAAGATATAATGATACCATGTATTTATTTCCCTGTCCCCTCAAATCCAACAACTGGCTATTTCCTATCTGACTCTTTGCCAGATTCTTTTTAAAAAAATAAAGACGTGGGGTACAATTCAGGGTTAGTATACAAACGTCGATTATGCAGGTACCTTTGTTGATGAGGAATGCCCCTCCCTCCCCTAAAAGTTTCCCTCAACTGCCAATCCCATTCCCCCTCCCCTGACTGTTTTCCACTACCGCCAATTGCTTTATTATAGTACTATACTTGTTTCAAGGTCCGCTTATGAGTGAAAACATATGGTACTCTGTTCTTTGTTTCTGTGATAGATCACTGAGTGGGATACACCCTAAATCCATCCAAGTTGCTGCAAAGTCCATATGTTTGTCCTTCTTTATGACTGCATAATATTTCATTGTGTATATGTACCACATTTTTTTAAATGCAGTCCAGCTTCGATGGGCAGCATGATTGGTTCCATGTTTTTGCTATTGTGAATATAGCTGCAACAAACATACGTGTGCAGGTATCTTTTACTGTAGAATGATTTAAGTTTCTCCGGGTATATTCCCAAGAGAGGAATGGCTGGGTCCTACGGAAGGTCAATTTCTAGTTCTTTAAAAAACTGCCACATTGTCTTCCAAAGAGGTTGTACTAGTTTGCATTCCCATCAGCAGTGTAGAAACATTCCTTTTTCTCTGAATCGTCACCAGCATCTGTTGTTGTTTGTTTTAATGATGGTCGTTCTTACTGGGCTAAGGTGGTATCTCAATGTTATTTTGATTTGCATTTCTCAGATGATGAGTGAGACTGAGCCCTTTTCCATGTTTCTGTTGACTGCCCGCATATCTTCTTTTGAGAAGTGTCTATTCATGTCTTTTGTCCACTTTTTAAAGGGGCTGTTCGGTTTTTGTTTTTGTTTTTGTTTTTGTTTTTCCTTTTGGCTCATTTGAGTTCCCTGTAGATCCTAGATGTTAGGCCTTTGTCAGATATACAGTTGGTAAATATTTTTTCCCCTTCTGTGGGCTGTCTCCCTGCTCTTTTGATGGTTTCTGTTGCTTTGTAGAAGCTCGTTAGTTTGATGAGGTCCAACTTGTCTATCTTATTTCTTAAGGTATAGGCATTTAGGATTCTGAATAGGAATTGGCTCCCAGTTCCAATTTCCATAAGAGTGTCTCCTGCGTTTTCTAAGATTCTTATAGTTTGAGGTTTTACGTTTAGGTTTGATCCTTGTAGAGTTAATTTTTGTGTATGGTGATAGGTAGGGGTCCTGTTTCAATCTTCTGCATGTGGTCAGCCAGTTTTCCCAACACTATTTACTGAATAGGTTTTCCTCTCCCTAGTGATGGTTGTTGGAGGCTTTGTCAAAGGTGAGTTGGTTGAGAAATTGAGGCTTTGCTTCTGGAATCTCTATCCTGTTCCATTGGTCTATGTGCCTGTTCTTGTACCAATACCAGGTTTTTTAGATTACTGTAGCCTTATAGTAAAGTTGGAAGTCTGGAAGTGTGATACCTCCTGCTTTGTTTCTTTTGCTAAGGATTGTTTTGGCTATTTGTGCTCGTTTATGTTTCCATATGAATTTCTGTATTGTCATTTCCACGTCTGAGAAGAATGATGTTGGTATCCTAATGGGTATTGCCTTTGATACGATGGCAATCTGTAGATTGCCTTTGATAGGATGGACATCTTCCTCTCTATGAGCATGGAATATTTTTCCATTTGTTTGTGTCTTCTTGGATTTCTTTTAGCAGTGTTTTGCAATTCTCATTGTAAAGGTCTTTCACTTCTCTGGTTAGGAAGATGCTGAGGTATTACATATTTTTGTGGCTATTGTGAATGGAATTGTGCCTTTTATTTGGGTCTCTGCCTGCTTATGTTGGTATATAGTGATGCAACTGACTTTTGAATGTTTATTTTGTACCCTGAGACTTTACCAAAGTCCTTTATCAGTGCAAGCAGATTTTTGACAGATTCTCTTGGATTTTAAAGGTATAGGATCATATCACCAGCAAAGAGCGATAACTTGAATTCCGCTTTTCCTATTTGGATACCTCTGATTTCCTTCTTTTGTCTAATAGCCTGAGCTAGGGCTTCCAACACAATATTGAACAAGAGGGGTGAGAGTGGGCAACCTTGTCTTGTTCCAGTTTTCAGGGGAAATGTTTCCAGTTTCTGTCCATTTAGCAGTTTGTTAGCTGTGGGTTTGTTGTAAATGGCACTTACTATTTTGAAGTATGTTCCTTCTATACCTAGGTGTTTGAGGGTTTTTATCAAGAAGCGATGCTGGATTTTATCTAGAGCTTTTTCTGCCTCTAATGAGATAATCGTGTGGTTCTTGTTTTTACATCTATTGATGGATTTAATTACATTTATGGTCTTGCGAATGTTGAATCGGCACTATATCCTTGAGATAAAGACTACATGGTCATGGTGGATAATTTTTGAGATGTGTTTTTGGATCCGATTCGCTAGAATCTTGTTGAGGATTTTTGCATCTATGTTCATAAGGGATATTGGCCTGTAGTTCTCTTTTTTTGTTGCATCTTTACCTGGTTTGGGTATCAGTGTAATGTGAGCTTTGTAAAATGATTTGGGGAGAATTTTATCTCTCTCAATTGCCTGGAATACATTCAATAGGATTGGTATCAGCTCCTCCTTGTACAATTTGTAGAATTCTGTTGGAAAGTCATTGAGTCCAGGGCTTTTTTTTTTTTTTTTTTTTTGTAGGTAGTTTTCATATGACAGAGTCAATTTCCTGGGTTGTTATTGGTCTATTTAGTGTCTCAATGTCTTCTTGTTTCAACTTAGATAGGTTGTGTGATGTCAGAAAGTCTTCCATTTCATCTAGGTTATCAAGTTTGTTTTCATATAGGTGTATGTAGTAATCTCTGGTAATCTTTTGTATTTCTTCAGGGTCAGTTGTGAATTGTTCTTTTGTATTTCTGATTGTGTTTGGGCTTTTTCTCTCTTTTTCTTGGTCATTCTTTCTAGGGTTCCATCAATCTTGTTAATTCTTTCAAAGAACCAGCTTTTTGTTTTGTTGATGTTTACTATGATATTTTTGTCTTCTATGTCCCATATTTGGGCTGTTATTTTGGTGATTTGGATTCTTCTGTTAGAGTTGGGATTTTGGTGATCTTCTCTTTCCAGCTCCCTTAAATGATTTATTAGGCTCTCCACCTGTAATCTTTCCATTTTCTTGGTGTGTGCTCATGGAAATATAAATTCCCCTCTGAGAACTGCATTCATGGCATCCCAGAGCTTTTGGTAAGATGTTTCTTCATTTTCATTCATTTCCAGAAATCTTTTAATTTCTGCTTTGATTTCGGTGTTGACCCAGAACTTGTTCAGCATCATACTATTTGATGTCCATGTCTTTGTGGACTTTGAGAAAAATTTGTTGGTGTGGATATTTATATTTATTCCGCTGTGGTCTGAAAGTGTGCATGGCAAGATTTCAACCTTATGGAATTCATTTATGCTTGATTTATGGCCAAGGATGTGATCGATCTTGGAGTACATGCTATGTGGTGATGAGTATAATGTATATTCTTTGGTTGTTGGGTGGAATAATCTGTAAGTATCTATTAAGTTCATTTGGTTTAGTGTCAAGTTTGGGTTCTGAATCTCCTTGCTAATTTTTTGCCTCAATAATCTATCTAGGGCTATTAGTGGGGTATTCAAGTCCACTGCTATAATAGTGTTAGAGTCAATATCTTTTTTTTTTTTTTTTTAGTTTACTAGTAGCTGCTTTATAAATGCTGATGCTCCCATGTTGGGTGCATATATGTTTAGGATGGATATTTCTTATTGATGGATTGAACCTTTTATCATTATGTAGTGTCCTTTTGCATCTTTTTAAATTTGTGATAGCTTAACAGTTGTTTTGTCTGATATTAAGTTCACAACTCCTGCCTTCTTTTGTGATCCATTTGCCTGGAAACTCATTTTCCATCCTTTAACTTTGAGTCTGTGTGCATCCCTTGTAGTGAGATGAGTCTCCTGGAATAAGCAAATAATTGGGTCATGGTTTTTTAACCAGTTTTCCATTCTGTGCCTTTTCAGTGGTGCATTTAGTTCATTCACATTCAGGCTGATTATTGAAATGTGATTGTTTATTGTTATCATGAGGTTCTTATAAAGATTTTTCTTTGCTTGTTTTCTTTTGGCTTTGGGGGTTCACATATGTGTGTGTTTTCAAGTTTCTTGTTGCACTGTATTCTCCATTGGTTCCATGCTCTGCTGTTCTCTTGGGAAGTGTGTGGTCATTCTTTCTATTCTTACTTCTGTGCTTAATACCTTTTTAAGTGTCTCCTGTAGATCTGGTCTGGAAGCTGCATAATCTCTTAGGGATTGGATGTCTGGGAAGGATTTTAATACTCCATCACTGATGAAGCTGAGCTTGGCTGGATAGGAAATTCTTAGTTGAAATTGTTTATCTTTGAGGACTTTGAATATAGGGCTACAGTCCCTTCTTGATTGCAGTGTTTCTGCCAATAGGTCTGCTGCTATTCTGATTTTTTTTTTCCTGGTAGGTAGTCTGACCTTTCTCTCTTGCTGCCTTTAGAATTTTTTTCTTTTGTGCCTCCTTTGTATAGGTGAATTACTCTGTGTATAGGGGTTGGTTTTCTATTTTGATGTCTTGTGGGGGTTCTCTGTATCTCTTGTGCTTGGCTGGTCACATCTCTGGTGAGATGGGGAAAGTTTTCTTGGATTAACTCCTGGAATACTTACTCCAAGTTGTTCTCCATTTCCCTTTCTTCTTCTGGGATACCAATCAGGTGTAGGTTCAGCCTCTTGATATAATCGCACATGTCTTGTGCTTTGTTCTTTTTTTCTGAGTCTTCTTTCTATGTGTTTTACAGATCAGGTTAATTCCGTGTTCTGGTCTCCAAGTTATCAGATTCTTTCTTCAGCTAGATTAATTCTGCTTCTCATGCTTGCCATCTTGTTATTTATTTCCTGGATGGAATTTTTTATTGCCAAAATCTCCATAACAAGTTCTTTCAGAGTTGCATCTTGTCTTTCTTGAGTCTTATTCACTTTTTCCATCCATTCCCTAATCTCTGTTGTATTCTGGGGCCAGTCATTGGTGTCTTCCATTGTTTGGGCACCAAGGTCTGATTTTTCAGGAGTTTTGTCTTTGTTATACTTGAAATTGCCTTAGGTCTTCCTTTGGTTTTTCCTTATTTGTGACAGATCCCTTGTTTTTCTCTTTAGTTCTATTATTCAGTGTCAGTGGGAGATGCTTTCCCTTCTGATGTTTGCTCAGTTCTCTATTCGTCTCTGATTCACGCTCTGGATTTGTTCTATTCTGAAATAGGATGGTGGATGAGAAGCTTTGCTGTCTCTTATAGTTTTTGAAATTTGAATAAAGTAAGGGATAGGGGTGCTAGGATTCAGAAACTACTTGCAAATTACAATTTTCACTTATTGTGGTATGTGTTCCTTGAGACCCACTCCCCACTATCACTCTAAATGACAATGCAAAGCAGAAACCAATGCAAAAAACAATTGAACACACACACACACAAACATACACACAAGCCCCAAAACAAATTGGAATAACAACAAGGTGAAACAAAACAAACAACAACAAAAAAAAAATGAAAACTAAGCACACACACACATGCTGAGTGTAAAGTGAATAGAGAAGAAAAACAGAAACACCAGAGGGGGAAAAAATGGAATTCAGGTCGAATCCTCATACATATATTGACACACACTTTAAACTATAAAAAATAAAATAAAAAACCCAGAAGAGCATAAACAAACCAGCAACAACAACAAAATTGAAAGATGAACACTCAATCATTCGCATACACACATAAACAGAAAATGACAGATAAAAGTAGAAAGAAACAGAAAAGGAAAAGGAAAAATATTTGGGGGGGTAGATCAAACCCTCACATACACATTCATGCACAAAGGAAAAATATTTTTTAAATGGATGATCTAACAGTCAAAAATGTTTTTAAAAAATTGAAAATTTTTTAAAAACCTGCCCTCTTGTGGCAGGTTCTGCAATTGTTTCTCTAATAGGTCTCTCCTTTAAAGCCACCCCTTTCACTCTCTCCTTAGTGTCTAAAGCAGAGAAGGAGGAGGGGCAATGGAGGTGGGTGGGGCTGCAGTCCTCCCCTCCCATTGTCATATGGTCAGGGAGATCTCCTCTGAGAGGGAGGTACAGGATTGTCTCTTCCCTAGGTATGCATTTGCGGGGCAGGGGAGTGTCCCATCCAGGCCTATCCTGGAATGGAGTTCTCCTATTGTGACTGATGCCCAAGCTAAGCCTGGTTTGTCCCTCTCAGACATGGCCCAGCTGTGTAGGTCTGACATTCAGAGATTGCTCGGGAGGAGGGGTTAGGGTCAGCCCCAGTCTCACCACTGATCTCTTTGGAGTTCTTCCACATCCTTTTCTGGCCACACCCTTTGTCCTGTGGCTGGATCAGGGTAGGGGTGGGGCACCTCGAACTCAACACTCATCAGGTCCCTCTGAAGTTCGTGCTTTCAGGATATTCCCTCTAGGTCATGATCAATCCCTGAGGAGTAGATCCTCCAGTCACAGAGATCAGGTCTGTTGCTCTGTAATGAGCGAGTCAGAGCACTTTCCTGCCCCGCCTTCAAGATGGTGGTGAGGTGCCTCTCTTGTCCTCTTCCATGGAACTTTGCCTCTGAACTCCCTCCACTGTCCCTGCTGCCAGTGCCCTGCCAGGTGCTGAAGTGGTGAGGCAAAGTCAGGAGGTGGCAGTCTCTCTCCAGCTGCACCACTGAGGGACAGCCTGGGGTGATATTTTCTCCCCGCCACTTTTGTCCATTTTTTAAAATAATGGCACTCAGCTTCTGTGACCTGGGAAGAGCCAGGGACAAAGCAGAAAAGCTGCAGCACCAGTTGTTGCACCAGGTCCCTGGTCACTTGCTCACAAACCCTCACTTTTACAGTCTCTCCCAGCATTTTCTTCCCAGGGAGGGTTTGTTGATTGAAAAGAAAAAGGAAATGGTGTTTGACTTCTGCATCCCAGGAATAGCTAAGATCCAAGCCCAGCAGCTGTGGCACCAGCCACTGCATCAGGAGAGCCCTGGCCACTAACTCCCTAGCTCTCACTCAGTCAGCCACTCACATGCCCACTAATTTGCCAGCACATACACAAAATTTTCCATACACTCACTCACTCACATGGGGACTCACATAGTCTGACTGGCTCAGCCACCATCTTCCCCCAGAGTTTCTTTGTCAGATTCTATTGTGTGTGGCTGCAGAATTACATTTCAAGTGATACTGTTGTGGGAAAATCTCGTGTCAAGCCATCACTTCCTTTGTAACATATCACTATTCTTTTATAGCATCCCAGAGGTTTTGATAAGATGTATCTTTTTTTTATTTGCTTTTGGGAATCTTTTAATTTCTGTTTTTGATTTCTGTATTGAACCAGGAGTTGTTCAGTATCATGTTGTTTAGTGTCCATGTTTTTGTTGGTTTTGGGGGAATTTTGTTGGTGTTCATATTGACTTTTATTCCAGTGTGGTCTGAAAAGGTGCATGGCAATATTTCAATCCTATGAAATTTGTTTATACTTGATTTCTGGCCAAGGATATGGTTGATCTTGGAGTACATTTTGTGTAGTGATGAGTAGAATGTATATTCTGTGATTGTTGAGTGGCGTGTTCTATAGGTATCAAGTTCATTTGATCAAGTGTCATGTTGAGGTTCCAGAGCTCCTTGTTGATTTTTTGCCTCCAGTATCTATCTAGGGTTGTTAGTGGCATATTTAAGTTCCCAGCTATGATAGTGTTAGAGCCAATATCTTAATTTTTTGGTTTTCTTATTAGCTGCTTTATGAAAATTGGTGCTCCCATGTTCAGTGCATATATGTTTAGGATGGATATTTCTTGTTGAAGGATTGAACCTTTTATCATTATGTAGTGTCCTTTCATATCTTTTAAAATTTTTGATAGTTTAAATGTTGTTTTGTCTGATATTAAAAACATGACCCCTGCCTTCTTTTGTGTTCTGTTCACCTAAAAATTATTTGCCATACTTTAACTTCGAGTCTGTGTTGTTTGTAGTGATATTTGTTTCTTGTAGGCAGCATGGGAGAGCACCCTGGAACAAACATTCCACAAGGTCGTCCAGGAAAACTTCATTAGAGATGCCACCATCCAAACACAAGAGATCCAGAGAGCCCCTGGAAGTCATCAAATGAGAAGACCAACTCCTAGACACATAGTAATTTGCTTACATAAAGTAGGTATAAAATAAAAAATCCTTTGGGATTTCCAGCAAGGTGGTGATGGGACATGACAGGCTGTGAGAGTCTCTGCAAAAGCAAGTGTCTAATAAACAATCTGTGTGAGTGAGTGTATGCTTGTGAGTGAGTGAAAGTCCATCTGATGGGAGACTCAGGTTCAGGCAACTGAGGCTCTCCTACAGAGGTGACTGCAACTCCTCACCACCAAGAGATTGGAACTGCTGACACACAGGATCATCTGCTCTTCTTGGGGCTCACCTGAGAAAAGGTTGTGGAATACAGCTTATGCTTAAAACCTGGCACCCAACCCACACTATCACCTGTGACAGCAGAGCAGCAGAAGCACTGGTTCCATGGAGAGATGAGATCAGGGAAAGCTAAAGAGGAGCCCCACTGCTGGTGAGGAAATGCTGACCGGAGACATTTTCTCTGTCCCCGGACCAGGTGGAAACCTGCATCGCCCTGCACAGCTCCACTAATCCTCCAACATGGGACCTAGAGGCTATCTCATCAGACTCTGAGAGACGGACGCCCCTCCTCCATGCTGGAACAGGCACAGACACATCAGATCTGAGTGGGAGACTTGACAACAGCAGCAGCAAGCCAGATGAGTCCAGCTCTGATCCACCCTCCTCCCATAGTAGTCTATGGGGCATTTAACTCACACTGAGAGCAACCCTATCAGCCTATGCTGAGAGCAGAGGGTAGGGGCTGGAAACCAGAGCTGAAAGGAAGTTGAAGTTACAGAAACAGCCTCAGAGCAAGCTTTGTTTTTCTTTTTTTTTGTTTGTTTGTTTGATTGTTTTACTTGTTTTTTCTTTTGTTTTTTTTGCTTTAGGTTTTTTCTTTTTCTTTTCCTCTACTCTCTTTCTTTCTGTTTCTGATTATGTTCTCATACTTCCTTTGTTTCTGTTACTTTGTTGCTGTTTTTTCCATCTTTGTTTGTGCCTCAGTTCGTTTGTTAGTGGGTATGCCTGTTTGTTTTCCCTCTTCTTCCTCTCTCTCGCTCCACTTCTTCACATCCCCCTCCTTCCTTTTTCCATTCTTTTACTTTTTTTAACCTCATTTTGCTTTCAGAGGGCAAACCTATACCACCACTGCATTGACAGATTTTAAGGCAATGTGAAGTGTTCTCCAGGAAGCCAACAAACCTGTCAGGAGCTACTGGGATCTGCATATACTTTCTGAATCACAGCGTCCCCTCAATTAAATCTCAAAACTGCAAAAAGTACAGCCCCCTCACCCACAGTCCAGCTTCAAAATTGAACAAAGCCACACAATTCACATAAGTAAGAAAAGGAGATGGAACAAACAGAAGTAAAAGCTATCCCCCCATCCTTGAAAACCCAAATTAAAGAAGAGGTAAAAAAGGAGGGAGAAAAATCGACAAAAATGAAGAAAAACCAAAAGAAGAGTATAGGTCTTATACAGACCCCTGGGAGGTCAGCCACTGAGAATACAGACTTCAGAAATCAGATAATGAAGAGCCTCCCAAATGACTGATCTCAAACCACAAACCAAGATAACAAGGAAATAAGAGAGAAAAATAAAATTGAGAAGAGACAAGAGGAAAAAAATGAAGGAGTTGATAACTGAGATTACAGAAATAAATAATACAGTGAATGGAATAAATAACAAACTGACAAACATGGAAAGCAGAATTAGCCAAGCAGAAGAAAGAAACCCAGAGCTTGAGGACCCAAAATGGAGCCAACCCATACTGTCAAAAACAGAGTAAAGGAGCTTAAAAATACAGAGCAAAACCTTCAGAGATGAGTGATTATTTCAAGAGGCTGAACCTAAAATTAATTGGACTTCCTGAAGCAGAAAGAGAGACAAAGACCACCCTGGAACAAACATTCCATGAAATTATCCAATAAAACTTCCCCCATCTCATCAGTGATACAACCAAACACAAGAGATTCAGAAAACCCCTGCAAGATGACAAATGAGTAGACCTACTCCAAGACACATAGTAATTTGCCTAAACAAAGTAGGTATAAAGGAAAAATCCTTAAAGCAGCAAGAAAAAAAGGTCAGACATCTTGCGGGGGAAGACCATTTAGAATAACATCAGACTTATCCACAGAAACAATTCAGGCGAGAAGTTGGAGCCCAATCTTAAAAGTTCTCAAAGATAAACAATATCAACAAGAATTACCTATTCAACTAAGCAAAGTTTCATCAGTGATGGAGAATTAAAATTCTTCCCAGACATTCAATCTCTAAGAGTTTTTGCCGCCTCCAGACAAACTCTATAATAAACACTTAAGAAAGTATTAAACATAGAAGAAAGAAAACAAAGAAAGACAACACCCTTCACAAGAATGCAGGAAAAAGATTGAAAACACACATGAATCAACCAAAAAATCAAAAGAAAGACAACAAACAAACAGCAGCAACAAAAACAAACTCTATAAGAAACCCATTACAGAGATAAATTCTAACATCTCAAAAATTAACGTGAATATGAATGGACTAAATGCACCACTGAAAAGACATAGAATGGCAAAATGGATAAAATGTCATGAGATAACAATATATTGTCTCCAAGAGACTCATCTCACCAGAAAGAACACTCACAGATTCAAAGTAAGAGGATGGGAAACAAAATTTCATGTGAAGTGAACACAAAACAAAGCAGGAGTCATGATCTTAGTATCAGACAAAATACCCTTTAAGCTATCAAAAATTAAAAAATATATGGAAGGTCACTACCTAACGACAAAAGGTTCAACCCCAAAATAAGAAATATCCATCCTAAAAATATATGCACTCAACATAGGAGCACCAACTTTCATAAAGCAGCTTCTAGGTAAAGTTAAATAATTGTTGATATTGACTCTAACATTATCATAGCTGGGGACTTAAATACTCTACTCCCAACCCTAGAGAGATTATCAAGACCAAAAATCAACAAGGAGATCTTGAACCTCAACATAACATTTGATCAAATGGAATTAATTGATACCTACAGAATACCCCACCCAACAACCTTGGAATATGCATTCTACTATGATCACATGGAATCTACTCTAAG
The DNA here is from genome assembly GCA_027257055.1 of Cephalopachus bancanus. NCBI lineage: Eukaryota > Metazoa > Chordata > Mammalia > Primates > Tarsiidae > Cephalopachus > Cephalopachus bancanus. The sequence continues at coordinate 41,844 of JAPVLO010001165.1, read as the reverse complement.
ATCAAACACATCCCCAGCCATAAATCAAGCATAAACAAATTCCATAAGATTGAAATACTACCATGGACCATCTCATACCATAGTGAAATAAAAATAAATATCAACACCAACTAAGTTTCCCAAAACTCACAAAGACATGGAAACTAAACAGCATGATGCTAAGCAACTCCTGGGCCAACATGGAAATCAAACCGAAATTAAAATATACCTGGAAACAAATGAAAACAAAGAAACATCTTACCAAAATCTCTGGGATGTCATGACAACTGTACCAAGAGGGAATTTTATATCTCTATGAACACACATGAAGAAAATGGAAAGACCATAAGTTAACAGACTAACAAATGACCTAAGGAAGCTGGAAAAGCAAGACCAGCAAAACCCTAACTTCAGCAGAAGAATCCAGATCACCAAAATAAAAACCCAAATCCAGGACATATAACACAAAAAGATAATACAAAAAAATCAATGAAACAAAAACCTGTTTTTTTTTTTTTTAAGGATAAACAAGATTGATGGTCCCTTGGCTAGACTGACCAAGAAAAAAAGAAAAATCTCAAACAAACACAGTCAGAAATGCAAAAGATTTTGTCACAACTGACCCTAAAGAAATACAAAAGATTATCAGAGACTACTATGTATGCCTGTATGGAGACAAACTTGAAAACCTAAAGGAAATGGAGGATTTTCTGATATCACACAACCTCCCCTGGCTGAAACAAGAAGAAATTGAGACCCTAAATAGACCAAATATAATCCAGGAAATTGACTATGTCATAAGATAACTAACTACCTACAAAAAAAAAAGACCATATCAGATGACTTTCCAGAAGAATTCTACAAAACATACAAGGAGGTACTGATACACATCCCACTGAAAGTTATTCCAGGCAATTGAGAAGGATGAAACTCTCCCCAAGTCATTTTATGAAGCTAATATCACATTGATACCCAAACCAGGTAAAGATCCAACAAAGAAAGAGAACTACAGACCAATACCCTGATGAACATAGATGCTAAAATTCTCAACAAGATTCTAGCAAACTGGATTCAACAACACATCTCAAAACTCATTCACCACAACAAAGTAGGCTTCATCCCTGGAATGCAGAGGTGGTTCAACATTTGCAAGACCATAAATGTAATTAAATATATCAACAGATGTAAAGATCAAAAACGCATGATTATATTATTAGATGCAGAAAAGCTTTTGATATAATCCAGCACCCATTCTTGATAAAAACCCTCAAACACCTAGACATAGATGGAACATACCTCAAAATAGTAAAAGCCATCTACAGGAAACCCACAGCCAACATACTGCTAAACAGACAGAAATTGGAACCATTTCCTCTGAAAACCGGAACAAGACAATAATGCCCACTCTCACCCTTCTTTTTCAACATAGTTTTGGAAGTCCTAGCTAGAGAAATCAGACAAGAGAAGGAGACCAGGGGTATCCAAACAGGAAAAGAGGAAATCAAGTTGTCCCTCTTTGTAGACGACATGATTCTATACCTCAAAAACCCAAGATAATCTGTCAAAAACCTCCTTGCACTGATAAAGGACTGTGGCAAAGTCTCAGGATATAAAATAAATGTGCAAGAGGCAGTCAAATTTCTATACGCCAACAATAAACAAACAGAAATCCAATTAAAAAGCGCAATCCCATTCACAGTAGCCACAAAAAAATAAATAAATAAAATACCTTGACATCTTCCTAACCAGAGATGTGAAAGACCTTTACAACAAAAACTACAAAACACTGCTCAAAGAAATCAAAGATGACACAAACAAATGGAAAAGTATTCCATGCTCATGGATTGGAAGAATCAATCCTGTTAAGGTGCCCATCCTACCCAAGGCAATCTCCAGATTTAATGCAAAACCCATTAATTACCAGGAGCATTCTTCTCAACCTAGAAATGACAATATATATGGAAACATAAAGAACCACAAATAGACAAAAAAATCCTCAGCAAAAAGAAACAAATAAACAAAAATACAAAGTGGGTGGTATCACACTCCCAGACTTTAAACTCTATTATGAAGCTACAATAATCAAGACAGCCTGGTATTGGTACAAGAAGAGGTGTATAGATCAATGGAACAGGATAAAGATTCCAGACACAAAACCCCAATTTCTCAACCAACTCATCTTTGACAAAGCCTCCACCAACAACCACTGGGGAGAAGAGAACCTATTCAGCAAATGGTGCTGGGAAAACTGGCTGACCACATGCAGAAGATTGAAGCAGGACCCCTATCTATCCCCATACACAAAAATTAACTCCAAATGGATCAGAGACCTAAATGTAAAACCTCAAACTATAAGATCCTTAGAAAATGCAAACTAAATAGACCTAACCATAAAACCTCAAACTCTAAGATTCTTAGGAATTTGGAACTGGCAACCAATTCCTGATCAAAACCCCAAGTGCCCACTCCATAAGAGATAAGATAGACATGTGTCAAACTGACAAGCCTCTGCAAAGCCAAAGAAACCATCAAGAGAGCATGGAGACAACCCACAGACTGGGAAAATATATTTGCCAACTGTATGTCTGTCAAAGGCCTAACATCTAGGATCTACAAGGAACTCAAACATGCCAAAATTGTTTTTAAAACCCCATTATAAAGTGGGCAAAAGATATGAATAGACACTTCTCAAAAGAAGACAGATGAGCAGCCAATAGATACCTGAAAAAATGCTCAACTTCACTAGTCATCAAAGAAATTGAAATTAAATCTACCCTGAGATACCACCTAACTCCAGTCAGGATGTCCATCATTAGTAACTCAAAAAACAATCGATGGCCAGGTGCAGTGGCTTAAACCTGTAATCCTAGCACTTTGGGAGGCCAGGGTGAGAGGATTGCCTTAGCCCTTGGTTTGTGACCAGCCTGGGCAACTTGATGTGACCTCATCTCTACAATAAATAAAAAAATTAGCTGGGTATGGTAGCACATGCCTGTAGTCCCTGCTACTTGGAAGGCTGAGGCAGAAGGACTGCCTGAGGCCAACAGGTCAATGCTGGGGTGGCTGTGAGCATGCCACTGCACCCAAGCCTGTGTGACAGAGTGAGACTGCAACTCAAAAAAAGAAAAAGAAATACAGATACTGGAGAGGATGTAGGGAGAAGGAAACACTTCTACACTATTAGTAGGAGTGTAAACTAATATAATCTCTATAGGAAACTGTTTGGTGATTCCTATAAGATGCAAAAATCGACTTTGCATATGACCCTGCAATTCCCTTACTGGGAGTATACCCAGAGGAATTCAAATCACTCTATGAAAAAGATACCTGCACATGCATATTTATTGCAGCATTGTTCACAATAGCAAAACAATGGAACCACCACATTGCTGATCAAAAGAGGACTCAATTAAAAAAAAATGTGATACATATACACAATGGACTATTATGCAGCCATAAAGAAGGACACAATTATGAACTTCACAACAACTTGGATGGACTTACAGTCTATTCTGTAATACTGAGTGATCTATTGCAGCAACAAAGAACTGAGTATCACATGTTCTCATGAGCAGACCTTGAACAATTACCATAATATTATAAGAAAAGGAATGGCAGTAGTGAGAAACTGCTGGTGGGGAGTTTGGCATTGGCAGTACTGGGAATCTGCTGTGGGAAGGGGTTGTACATCATATCAACAAGGGTACCTGCATAATGAACATTTGTATACCTTACCCTGAATTGTACACCACATCTTTAAAATAAATTTTTTTAAAAAATTCTGAAGGCAGTGAGAGAGAAAGCTGAGATTACCTACCTGGGAAGACCAATTAGAATAGCAGCAGACTTATCTATAGAAAAACTACAGGCTAGAGGAGACCTGAGTCCAATCTTCAAAGTTTTTAAAGATAAGCAATTCCAACCAAGAATTTCCTACCCAAGTAAGCTAAATTTCATCAGTAATGGAGAATTAGAATCCTTCCCATATTTTCAATTACTAAGAGTTTATGCTGCCTCCACATCAGTTCTACAAGAGATGCTTAAGAAGGTATTAAGCACAAAAGAAATAACAAAAAGACTGACTACATTCTTCCCAGGAATCCAGGAAAAGAGAGAGCCAACACAGCAGACATCATTACTGCAAAACTGAAAATATACACATATACCAATCCAAAAATCAGAATGAAACCAACAAACAAATAAACAAACAACAACAAAAGCAAATGACTTTATAAGAGGCTTATTACAGGAATAAACTCTCACATCTCAATAATCAACCTTAACATGAATGGAATAAATGCTTCACTGAAAAGACATAGAATGGCAAACTGGATTTAAAAAATCACTATTCTTTACTTTTTCAAATCTTAATAAATTATTTCCTCATTTTCTGGCTAAATAGGATGTGGTCCTTTCTGTAGAAATACATTCATCAAATTTAGACTTGCCAAATCTTGAGGAGTTCTCCATAATTGTTTCTATGTGCCATTATTCATCTGTTTATGAACAAATAGTATAAATGTAGTGATTTAATTCCTGGGCAATGAAGCTACCCTTTCAGGTGGCTTTCAGGTTCCAAGTTCTGGCTTATCACCTATTATCTGTACAACTCTAGGAAAATTAATTAACCTATATCTGTGTCTCAGTTTTTCTTTCTCATTCATCTTGAAGATGATTATAATAATGATGATAATAATTATAGTTAACATTTATTGGGCCTTGTTACATATCAGATTATATTTTGATCCATTTCCATTTTCATGACACGTCAGGAGGTTTTTAGTGAGGACTGAGATAATACAATTAGAGTACGTAGAATAATACATATATATATATGTGCTCCATAAATATTAGATATTGTTTTTATTATGAATTTGAATATATTTATTGTGCAACCAATATGATACTCCTTGTGGAAAACACAGTTAACACACTGAAGGAATTCACCTGACTTACATGTACACAAAAAAGTAAATTCAATATTGCATCATATCTGCTATTATTAAAGAATTCAGGAGACACTATACTATCATGATGTCATGGGACACCTAAGTCTGCTAGAATAATCTTGGGAGAGCATCATAAAATAAGTAATTCTGTAATGAGCTTCTAGAACAAACAAAAGTTCTCCAAGTAAATAAATGAAAGAAGGGTATTCCAAGTAGAAAGCAAAACATGTACACAAGCATGTGAGGCAATGTAGATCAAGGCAAGTTCAGAGAAATTTCAATAGTTTAATAAAACTTGAAGGTAAAGTCTAAGGAGAGGAAGAGTAGAGGAGAGTAAAGGGACAGAAGTATTGTAGACTATATGGCAGGAGTTCTCAAACTTTCTGGTCTCAGGAGTCCCTCATACTTTTAATATGTATTGAGGACTCCAAAAGGGTTTTGCTTATATGGGCTGTATCGATCGATATTTATTATATTAAAGTTATTTATATTAAAGTTATATTAAAGTTATAACTGACAATTTTTTAAAACACCAGAATACTAGAATACATAAGCATGTTTTCCATATCCTCTGGAAAAGTTCATTTTATACTTTTGAGAAAATGAGAATGGGAAACATTTTCCATGTCATGGGTTGGGGAAGGTGGTTTTACGAAGAGAGGGCTAAATAGTGACAGTAATACCCTACAATGATTAATCAAGCATCTATGTTGGGTTTACAGAAACACATTTTCAGTACTGTGCTGTGAGTTATTATTTTTATGAAGATAACCTTGATATCTTTATCTCTGGCTTTAACTTTTATACCAAGCTTCAGCTCAATCTGGCCTTGTTCGACATTTCTCCATGGAGTCCTTCCTGTAACCTGAGTGTTGGCACATAATAGTCACTGAATTATAATTTGTTCGTAAAATATTTATTGGCCATCTATTATGTTTCATGCACTATTTTAGAGGTTGACGATCTAGCAGTGAATTACACAGAAAAAGCTATCTGACCTCATGGAGCTAGCATTCTAGTGAGAGTGACAGGCAATTAAAAAAATTAAGGTATGTAATATGTCAAAATTCAATATGTGCCATGAATGGAGGTGGGATACATTTTAATTGTGCCAACCCACAACCCCATTAGCATGCAAAGTAAACTTGATCTTTGCCTTTCTTTGTAGAACTCATTCGAACAGTTTGGTGCCATCCTCATGGTAATGAGTGAGTTCTCATTCTAATAGTTTCCATGAGAACTGATTGTTTAAAATAATCTGGCCGGGCTCGGTGGCTCAGCCTGTAATCCCAGCACTTTGGGAGGCCGAGGTGAGTGGAGTGCCTGAGCCCACGGGTTCGAGACCCGCCTGGGCAGCGAGACCTCATCTCTACAATAAATCAAAAATCAGCGGGCGTGGTAGCACGCGCCTGTAATTCCGGCTCCTCGGAAGGCTGAGGCGGAAGGATAGCTGGAGCCCAGCAGGTCAAGGCTGTGGTGGCCGGGAGCGGCCACTGCACTCCAGTCTGAGCAACAGAGTGAGACTCCAACTCAAAAAAAAATAAAACAAAACAAAAATAATAATAATCTGGCATCTCCTTCTCTGTCTCTCTGTCTCTCTCTCTCTCTCTCTCTCTCTCTCTCTCTCTCTTTCTCTCTCCCTCTCTCTCTCTGTTCCTTTCCCTCACCATGTGATGCCTCCTGCTCCTCTTCTACTTCTTTCATAAGTGAAAGATTTTGGTGCCATGCGTCTTGTATCACCCGCAGAACAATGAGCCAAATAAACCTCTTTTCTTTAAAAATTACCCACATTCAGCTATACCTCTATAGCAACACAAATGGACTAAGATAGGCTGCAAAAGGATATGTAGGAGGATCTATAGCATCCAAAGTTTAGGTTACCTTAGCTGTTTATAGAACAATGCACATGAACCCTATGAACAAGAATTCATATCCTATTTGGGTATATTATTATTCAATTTCTTATATCACCACAACCTACATTTTAACTCCAGCACTTACCTTAAATAATATTCTCCTGATGTCTAAAAAAAGTGGGTAAAATAATATAAAAATAAATTAGCACAGTCCATTTTAAAGCCTAGAATCAAACTCCAAGCTCATAATTTATTGAAAACTGATCAAGAATGACGTTTTTACTCAACAGCTAGCAAAAAAAAGTACAAATAATACACACGTAAATGTAGTTCATAGAAAACAGCACATATTCTATATTTACACCAATCCAAAAGGTAAAACAATGAGCACATTAGATCATACTCATTGTAGCAAAATAATAGCATAATATGTAGCATCCTTGTAGCACATCTTTAGGTTAGAACACATTTATTCCAAGGAGATGTTCTTTGGTCAGATGTTTAGAAATTAGAACTGATACATGATTACTAGGAGAGGCATATTTCCTTGACCAGTTATTTGAACATTTAAAACAATAGTATAGCATTTGGGAATATCTGATGAAGACCATGCTATAGTCTACAAGCAATTATGTACCCTTTAATAGACATTTTGAAAATAGAATCCAGCCGGGCGTGGTAGCACATGCCTGTAATTCCAGCTACTTGGAAGGCTGAGGCAGAAGGATCCCCAGAGCCTGGCAAGTCGAGGCTGTGGTGTCCGGGAGCGGCCATTGCACTCCAGTCTGGGCGACTGAGTGAGACTCCAACTCAAAAAAAAAAAAAAGAAAATAGAATCAATGAAGGACTTAGGAAAAAGAATATACAGGTTTGCCTTTAAAAAGTAAGGCCTTCTATAGGAATACAGTGTGTTTAAAATTATATGCTGCATTTATGAACCAAGGAAGTTGGTCTATTTGAGCATGTTTGAATTAACTACATTTTAAAATTGTATTACGTTTATCGAAGACTTTAAAAGTAAAAATGATTAGCCATTAGGACTTGAAAGTTTAATTGTAGCCATTCTTCTAAATCCACACTGATGCAAAACCACATAATACCAATAATAATGTGTCAGGAACTATGCTTAGCACTTTGGGCATTATTCCATGCAATTCTCAACTTTCAAAGTGGGCATGATGATAGTAGATGATCATAGGTAGTTTATCTTAGATTAATAAAGAAAACTCAGGGTGGCCAAAGATTTATTCATTTATAAAATAATAAGCAATGGGTTTACATGTGGTGTTAAGAACCATGCTGTTCATGTCTGTTTTGAGCCCATTCTATTTTTGATGACCGTAATTCCATTGTTCTATGGAGAATTACTACTCCCCATCCTAGTCCTCCCCATCCAAGCATGGCCATGTGGCCTAATCTTGGTTAATTGGCAGATTCTACCCCCTCTAAAACTGGCCTCTGAGACCATTTCAGAGGTGAGTATTTGGCCCAATTAGACCAAAAAGACTCAATTCCAGGACATTTTGCAAAATTTCTGGCAATGAGAACTCCTCTCTGCTGGGAATAGTAACACTGAGGTTATGAGTCTAGAGGGTTAGAAACCAGCTACCCTTTGGAGAATGTCAGCTGAAGAATGAAGTCATCCCAAAGTAGCATAGTCAAATGATTGGAATGAGGAATTGAAAGAATTCGGGGAGAAACAGAGAAGAAATCTGGATTACTGCATTTGAATCTCTGGATCAGATTGTTTGGAGTCAATCCTACCCATGTATTTCTCACATAAGTAAGGCAATAAAGTAATCTAGTCCTAGTCGTTATTTGTTGGGGAGTTTCTGATTACTACTTCAACCTACTTATATGTTATTGGCCTCTTCAGCCTTTCTATTTCTTCTTGATTCAGTCTTGGTAGGTTGTATGTTTCTAGGAATTTATTCATTTCTTCTAGGTTAGCCAATATATTGACGTATAATTATTTATAGTAGTTCCTTATGACTGTTTTTATCTGTTTTATCCAATGTATTATCTAATCTTTCATTTCTGATTTTACTTATTATAGTCTTTTCCTTTTTTCTTACTCTGTTTGTCAATTTTATTTTTTTCAGAAAACCAATTCAGTTTTTTCTACAGTTTTTCTCCTTTCTATTTGATTTATCTCTGCTCTTATCAATGTTTACTACATTCTGATAACCTTGAGTTTAGCTTCTTCTTATTTTTCTAGTTATTTGAGGTATAAAGTTAGTTTATTTGAGATCCTCTTTTATAATACATGCATTTATTGCTATAAACTTCCCTTTTATAACTGTTTATACTATAGCCCACAAATTTGGTAAACTGTGTTTTCATTTGTTTTGATTACTTCTTTGATCCAGTGGTTGTTCAAGAGTGTGTTATTTAGTTTCCACATTTTTGTGAATTTTCCTTTTTTTTTTTTTTTTGCTGTTATTGATATCTAGTTTCATTCTATTTTGGTTGGAAAAAGTTCTTGGTATGATTTTGATCTTCTTAAATTTGTTTATACCTTGTTTTGTAACCTAACGTGATCTATTCTGAAAAATGTAGTGTGTACACTTCAAATGAATGTATGTTCTTCTGTTGTTAGGCAAAAAGTTCTATTTATGTCTGCTAGGTCCATTTGATCTACAATGTTGCTTAAGTCCATTGTTTCTTTATTTATTTTCTGTCTAGAAGTTTTACCTATTGTTATAAGTTGGATATTGGAGTCCCCTAATATTATTGTATTGCTGTCATTTCTCCTTTTAGATTTGCCAGTATTTGTTTTGTGTACTTAGGTGCTCTAATATTGAGTGCATATATATTTATAATTGTTTATCTTCCTGTGAAAATAATATATATCTGATTACATCTATTTTATTATGTGATGATATCTTTTGTATTTAAAACAGCTTTTGCCCTAACGTCTAATTTGTCTGATATAAGTATAGCCATTCTTGCTTTACTTTGGTTGCAATTTGCATCGAATATATTTCCCCATCCCTTCACTTTCAGCCTATATATCCCCTTGAGTCTAAAGTGAATTTCTCATAGTGTGCATACAGTTGGATCTTGCTTATTTTATCCATTCAGCCACTTGTATCTTTTTATTGCAGAGTTTAGTCCTTTTACATTTAAGTAACATCTGATAAGGAAGGATTTGCTATTGCCATTTCATTAATGGTTTTCTGTTTGTCTTGTAATTCTTTTGTTTTCTTTTTTGTCTTCTTTTGTATTTCTTTGTTCTAGTGTATTGATAAGCTTTGAAATCTTTCTATTTATCTCTTGTATAACTTCTGTAGGTATTTCATTTATGGTTACCAAAAAGTTTACATAAAACACCTCACAGAAATAGTCTATTTTAAGCTGATAACAACTTTACTTGCACACAAGAACTGTCCACTTTTATATCTTCTCCTCCCACCTTACATCCTATATATGTCTCTAGATACATCTGTTTATATTATATATTCATTAACATAATTAACTTAAAGTTGTTTCAAACTTTTGTCTTTTAACCTTACAGTAGAATTAAAAGCAATTTATACACCACCATTATAGTAATACGATCACCTGGTTTTCTCTATACAGCTTCCTTTACCAACAAGTTTCATACATTCTTATGCTCTTTCATTGCTGTTTACCATCCTTTCATTTCACCTTGATGAACTATTTTTAGCATTTCTTGTAAGGCAAGTCTATCAGTGATAAACTCCCTCAGGTTTTGTTTCTGAGAAAATATTTATAATCCCACCAATTCTGAAAGACAGGTTTTCTGAGTATAGTATGCTTTATTGGCAGTGTCTTTCTTTCAAAACTTTGAATATGTCATCCCTAAACTTTCTGGTCTGCAAGTTTCCTGCTGAAAAGTCTACTGAAAAGCTCAGCACTACATGGCTTTGCTGCTGAATTCTACTAAAGATAAGAAGAATTAATATCAATCATTTTCAAACTCTTCCAAAAAACAGAAGTTGAGGGAATACTTCAACTATTTTTTATAAAGCCAGCATCACTCTGATACCAAAGTCAGACAAAGACATCACAAGAAAATATAAATTAGGTTGATATCTCTGAAGAACGTAGATGTAAAAATCCTCAATAAAATAACAGCAAACCAAATTCAGCAATGCAACAAAAGCATTATATATCATGACCAAGTAGGACTTATCCATGGTATGCAAAGTTGGTTTAACATGTAAAGATCAAAAAAGTAATGTACCATATTAATAGAATAGAAGACAAAAACCACATGATCACCTCAATAGATCTAGAAAAAACTTTTAACAAAGTTCAACATCCATTCATAATAAAAATATTTGCAATGAAATAGGTATAAAAAGAAATGTTATCAACATGATACAAGACACTTATAAAAATACCACAGCTAACATCATAATCAGTGGGGAAAAATGGAATGCTTTCCTCTAGGATCTGGTAAAGACAAGTATGCCCACGCTCTTCACTTCTATTCAACACAGTACTGGAACTACTAAAAGAAAAAAGCATCCAAATAGGAAAGTAGAAGCAAAATCAACTGTTTCCAGATGATATAATCCTATATGCATAAAACTCTGAAGACCCCAACAAAAAATCATTTAGAGTCAGGTGTAGTGGCTCACACCTGTAATCCCAGTACTTTGGGAGGCAAAGGCAAGAAGATTGCCTGAACCCAGGCATTTGAGACCATTCTGGGCAACTTGGCAAGACCTGATCTCTACATTTAATAAGTAAATAAATAAATAAACAAACAAATAATCATTTAAAACTAATAAATGAATTCACTAAAGTTGCAGGATATAAAATCAACATACAAAAAAAAGTTGACCAAAAACCATGTCAATCATGATCTATTTGAAAAGACAGTCCATAATGATCACAATTATAATAGCATCACAAAGAAAAAAATACCAGGAATAAATTTCACTAAAAAGATCTGCACACTGAAAACTATAAATCATTTATTAAAGTAATCGAAGATACACATAAATGAAAACATATCCCATATTCATGGATGGGAAGAATATTATTAAAATATTCATACTACTTAATGTGATATACAGATTCAGCACAACCCTAGCAAAATTCTAATGGCATTTTTTACAGAAATGAAAAAACAAAAACAATCCTATATGGCATTAGAACCACACATGATCCCAAACAGCCAAACAAATCTTGAGAGAAAAGAACAAAGCAGCAGAGGAGGCATCAACACAATTTCTAATTTCAGGTTGCCTTAAAAAGCTATAGTAATCCAACAATATGGCACTGATATAAAAACAAACACAAAGACCAATGAAACAGAACACAAAGTAAAGAAAGAAACCCAGTCATGTATTGCATACTAATTTTTGACAGGGACGCTACACCAAGAATACACTACAGATAGTCTCTTCAATAAATTGTGTTGGGAAAGCTGATTATCTACATACAAAAGAATAAATTGGAATTTTTATCTTACACCATACACAAAAATCAACTCAAAATGGATTAAAGATTTAACACATCGGATCCACAACCATAAAACTCCTAGGGAAAAATAAAACATAGAGAAAAATTTCCTTAGCATTCATCTCGGCAATGCTTTTTTTGAATAAGGTACCAAAAGCTCAGGCAACAAAAGCAAAAATAAACAAGTGGGACTACATCAAACTAAAAAGCTTCTGCATAGAATAAAATAAAACAGTAAAAAAAAAAAAACCCTCACAAACAACTAAGTGAAAAGGCAATAATGAATTGGAAGAAAATATTTACAAGCAATATGTAGGATAAGGAGAAAGCTAATTCTCAAAATAAATTAAGTGGTCACATAACTAAATAGGAAAAAAATAACCCAAAGTAATCCCCTTCAAAAACTCAAATAAAAATTGCAATTAAATAATTCAATTTAAAAATGAACAAAGGACATAAATAGACATTTTTCTAAAGAAGATATACAAATAGGCAACAGCTGTACAAAAAGATGCTCAACATCATTAATCATCAGGGAAATGAAAATCAAAGCCACAATGAGATATCATCTCACACCTTTTATGATAACTATTACCAAAAAGACAAAAAAAAATAACAAATGTTGGCAAGGGTGTGGAGCAAAGGAAACTCTTAGTTTGTTGGTAAAAATACAAATTGTTACAGTCATTGTGGAAAACAGAATGAAGATATGTCAAAAAATTACAAATATAACCATCATATGATACAGCAATTACACTTAAGGGTATACACTCCCCCAAATGAAATTAATACCTTGAAGAGATATCTGTGCTCCCATTTTTATTGCAGCATTATTCACAGTAGCCAAGATATGAAAATAATGTTGTGTCCGTTGATAGATGAATGAAAAAGGAATTGTGATATACACACATACACACACATGCATGTACAGTGTAATGCTATTCAGTCTTAATGAAAGAAAATCTTGCATTTATAACAAGATAGATGAGCCTGGAGGATGTTTTACTAGGTTAAATAAGCTAGACCCAGAAAGAAAAACAATGCATAATTTCACTAGTATGTGAAATCTTAAAATGTGGAATACATGGAAACAGAGAGTAGAAGGGTGGTGACCAGAAGCAGGAAGGCAGAGGAAATTGGGAGAGGTGAGTTAAAGGGTACAAAGATGAAGTTATATAGAGTAAATAAATCTGAAGGTCACATGTACAGTGCAATGACAGTTAATAACACTGTATTGTTTAGTGGAAATTTGCTAAAATAATAGATTTCAGGAGCTCGCACCACAAAAAGAGGTAACCATGTGAGGAGATAAATACGAGGGTATATCCCAGAAAACCAGATTAGCAGTAGCAGGAAACTGCCAGGGGAGGCAGGGAAGGCACATAACATCAATAAGTGTAACTGATCTCAAACCCCGTGAAGTGAGGAACAAAGTGAGGCCCAACCTTACCTGTACAATGACTACCTGTATACCTAATCCTGAATTGTACCTCACATTTTTAAAATAAAAATTAAAAATAAAATAAACATACTGCTTGTATGCTAAAAAAAATTGTATATTTTTTCTTACATGTTTAAACTCCAGTCACATTCAACGTACTCGCCATTTGATGTGATATACCTAGTGAGATGCTTTTTCCACTACTCAAAACAGTTTTCTATTTTTTTATAAATATTTTTTATTTTGATATTGTGGGATACAGTTAAGGGTTAGGTATACAAATATGCTTCATTCAGGCCCCCTTGTTGATAACAGGTGTCTCCCCATCCCCAGACAGATGTTTACTACCATAAGTCCCATTCCCCCCCATAGTTTCCCACCACTGTCAGTCATTTTCTTATGATAGTGCGTTGGACGATCAAGGCCCCCTACATGAGTGAAAATATGTGGTACTCAGATCTTTGTTTCTGTGAGAGGTCACTCAGTATTATAGACTCTAGCTCTATCCAGGTTGCTGCGAAATTCATGATTTTTTTCTTTTTTATGACTGCATAGTATTCCAGCATATATATGTACCACATTTTTTAATCCAGTCCTCTTTTGATGGACAGCATGGTTGCTTCCAGGTTTTTGCTACTATGAACAGACTGTGAACAGTGCTGCGTAAACATACGTGTGCAGGTATCTTTTTTATAGAGTGATTTGAGTTCTTCAGGGTATATTCCCAGTAGGGGGATTGCGGGGTCATATGGGAGGTTGATATTTAGAGATTTTAGGAATCGCCATACTGTTTTCCACAGAGGTTGCACTAGTTTGCACTCCCACCAACAGTGTAGAAGTGTTCCCTTTTCACCACACCCTCTCCAGCAATTGTCATTTTTTTGAGTTATTGATAATTGCCATTCTGACTGGAGCTAGGTGGCATCTCAGTGTGGTTTTGATTTGCATCTGCTTGATGATTAGTGAGGTTGAACATTTTTTCATGTGTCTGTTGGCTGCTTGGATGTCTTCCTTTGAGAAGTGTCTATTCATATCTTTTGCCCATTTTATAATGGGGTTGTTTGTTTTTTTCGTTTCAGCACATTTGAGTTCCTTGTAGATCCAAGATGTTAAGCCTTTGTCAGACCTGGAGTTGGCAAATACATTTTCCCAGTCTGTGGGCTGTCTTCCTGCTCTCTTGATGGTTTCTTTGGCTTTGCAGAAGCTTGACACTTTAATGAGGTCCCACTTGTCTATCTTCTCTCTTATGGCTTGTGGGTTTCGAGTTTTGTTCAGGAATTGGATGCCAGTTCCAATTTCCATGAGGGTATGTCCTTCATTTTCTAAGGTTCTTATAATTTGAGGTTTTACATTTAGGTCTCTGATCCATTTGGAGTTAAACTTTGTGCATGGGGATAGATAGGGGTCCTGTTTCAATCTTCTGCATGTGGTCAGCCAGTTTTCCCAGCGCCATTTACTGAATAGGTTCTCCTCTCCCCAGTGGTAGGTGGCGGAGGCTTTGTCGATGATGAGTTGGTTGAGAAATTGAGGTTTTGCTTCTGGAATTCCACTTCTATTCCATTGATCGATATGCCTGTTCCTATACCAATACCAAGCTGTTTTGATGATTGTAGCTTTATAGTAAAGTTTGCAGTCTGGCAATATGATACCACCTTCTTTTTTTTTTTCTTTTTTTTCTTTTTTTTGCTGAGGATTGTTCTGGCTATTCTTGGTCGTTTGTGTCTCCATATGAATTTCTGTGTTGTTTTTTCTAGGTCTGAGAAGAATGTTGCTGGTAATTTGACAGGTATTGCATTGAATTGTAGATTGCCTTAGGTAAGATGGACGTCTTCACAATGTTGATTCTTCCAATCCATGAGCATGGGATATTTTTCCACTTGTTTGTGTCATCTTTGATTTCTTTAAGCAGAATTTTGTAGTTTTCATTGTAAAGGCCTTTCACATCTCTGGTTAGGAAGATGCCAAGGTATTTCATTTTTTTTTTTTTTGTGGCTATTGTGAATGGAATTGTACTTCTTATTTGAGTTTCTGTTTGTTTATTATTGGTGTAAAGAAATGCGATTGTCTTTTGCACATTTATTTTATATCCTGAGACTTTGCCGAAGGCCTTTATCAGTGTAAGGTGGTTTTTGACAGATTCTCTTGAGTTTTCAAAGTACATGATCATGTCATCTGCAAAGAGAGATAATTTGACTTCCTCTTTTCCTATTTGGATACCCCTGACTGCCTTCCATTCTCTGATTGCTCTAGCCAGGACTTCCAGTACAATATTGAACAGGAGGGGTGAGAGTGGGCATCCTTGTCTTGTTTCAGTTTTCAGGGAAAATGTTCCAATTTTTGTCCGTTTAGGAGTATGCTGGCTGTGGGTTTCTCATAGATGGCTTTTACTATGTTGAGGTATGTTTCCTGTATGCCTAGATGTTCAAGGGTTTTTATCAAGAAGGGGTGCTGGATTTTATCAAAAATTTTTCTGCATCTAGTGATATAAACGTGGTTTTGTTTTGACATCTGTTGATGTATTTAATTACATTTATTGTTTTACGAGTGTTGAACCAGTCTTGCATCCCAGGTATTAAGCCTACTTGGTCATAATGGATGATTTTTGAGATGTGTTGTTGAATCCAGTTTGCTAGGATCTTGCTGAGAATCTTAGCATCTATGTTCATCAAAGATATTGGCCTGTAGTTCTCTTTTTTTGTTGGATCTTTACCTAACTTGGGTATCAATGTGATGTTAGTTTCATAAAATGATTTGGGGAGGGTTCCATCCTTCTCAATCCCCTGAAATAGCTTTAGTAGGATTGGAATCAGTTCCTTCTTAAATGTCTTGTAGAATTCTTCTGGAAAGCCATCTGGTCCAGGGTTTTTATTTTGTAGGTACTTTTCTTATTACTTAGTCAATTTCCTTGATTGTCATTGGTCTATTTAGAGTCTAAATTTCTTCTTGTTTCAACCTAGGTAGTTTGTGTGATGTCAGAAAGTCCTCCATTTCATTGAGATTTTCAAGTTTGTTTCCATACAAGTGTACATAGCAGTCTCTGATGATCTTCTGTATTTCTTCAGGGTCAGATGTGACTTCATCTTTTGTGTTTCTGATCATGCTTATTGGGTTTTTTCTTTCTTTTTCTTGGTCAGTCTAGCTAGGGGACCATCGATCTTGTTTATCCTTTCAAAGAACCAGCTTTTTGTTTCATTGGTTTTTTGTATTGTCTTTTTTTCTTCTATGTCCTGAATTTGGGCTTTTATTTTGATGATCTGGATTCTTCTGCTGAAATTCGGGTTTTTGTTGTCTTGCTTTTCCATCTTCCTTAGGTGGCTTGTTAGGCTGTTAATTTGTGCTCCTTCCATTTTCTTCATGTGTGTTTGTAGGGATATAAATTCCCCTCTTACTACAGCTTTTAAGGCATCCCAGAGATTTGGGTAAAATGTTTCTTCATTTTCATTTGTTTCCAGGTATCTTTTGATCTCTATTTTTATTTCATCATTACCCAGGAGTTGTTTAAGCATCATGCTGTTTAGTGTCCATGTCTTTGTGGGTTTGGGGGGACCTTGTTGGTGTTAATGTTTATTTTTATTCCACTGTGGTCCAAGAAGGTGCATGGTAGAATTTTGGTCCTTTTAAATTTGCTTATGCTTGATTTATGGCTAACTATATGGTCGATCTTGGAATACATTCTATGTGGTGATGAGTAGAATGTGTATTCTCTGGTCTTTGGATGGAGTGTTCTGTAGGTATCAGCTAAGTCCATTTGATCCAGAGTCTCATTGAGGTTCCGGATCTCATTGCTGATTTTTTGTCCCGATGATCTGTCTAGGGTTGTGAGTGGGGTATTAAAGTCCCCAGTTATGATGGTGTTAGAGTCAATATCTTTCTTTAGTTTTCCTAGGAGTTGCTTTATAAAAGTTGGTGAACCTTTGTTAGGGGCATATATGTTTAGGATAGATATTTCTTGTTGATGGAGTGAATGTTTTATCATTATGTAGTGGCCCTCTGTATCTTTTTTAATTTTTGATGGCTTAAATGGTATTTTGTCTGAAATTAGGATCGCATCTCCTCCTTTCTTTTGTGTTCCATTCGCTTGAAAATTTGTTTCCCATCCTCTTACTTTGAGTCTGTGCATATCCTTTCTAGTGAGATGGGTCATTTGAAGGCAGCGTATTGTTGCCTGGTGATATTTTATCCATTTTGCCATTGTATGTCTTTTCAGTGGTGCATTTAGTCCATTCATGTTCAGGCTAATTATTGAAATGTGAGAGTTTGTCCCTGTCATAGAGTTTTTATACAATTGTTCTTCCACTTGGTTTATTGTCTTTCTTTTGGTTTTGGGGTTGGTTCATGTGTATTTTATTCTTTTTCTGTACTCTTGTGAAGAACGTTGTTCCTTTTTCACCTTTTCTTCTGTGTTTAGTACTTTCTTAAGTGTTTCATGTAGAGGTGGTTTGGTGGCAGCGTAATTCTTAGGGATTGAATATCTGGGAAAGATTTTAATTCTCCCTCACTGATGAAGCTTAATCTGGCTGGGTAGGTTATTCTTGGTTGAAATTGTTTATCTTTTAGGACTTTGAAGATAGGGCTCCAAATCCTCCTAGCCTGAAGGGTTTCTGTAGATAAATCTGCTGCTATTCTAATTGGTTTTCCATGGTAGGTGATCTGGCCTTTTTCTCTTGCTACCTTTAGGATTTTTTCTTTTATGCCTACTTTGTTTAGGTGAATTATTATGTTTCTAGGAGTTGGTTTTCTCATTTGTTGTCTTGCAGGGGTTCTCTGAATCTCTTGTGTTTGAGTTTTTGCATCATTGATTAGATAAGGGAAGTTTTCCTGAATGATCTCATGGAAGGTTTGTTCCAGTGTGGTCTCTGTCTCTGTTTCTACCTCAGGAAGTCCAATTACTCGGGTTCTGTCTCTTGAAGTAATTGCTCATCTCTTGAAGGTTTTTTTCTGTCTTTTTGAGCTTGTTTTCTGTGTTTTTGAGAGTTTGGGTTAGTTCTATATTTTGGTCCTCAAGCTCTGAGATTCTTTCTTCTGCTTGGATAATTCTGCTTTCCATGCTTATCAGTTTGCTATTTATTTCATTCACAGTATTCTTTATTCCTGTTATCTCAGATATCAGCTTCTTTCTAGTTTCTTCTTGAGTCTCCTCAATTCTTTTTAATCTCTCCATTAATGTCTTGATATCTAGGTTTGTAATTTAAGACCAGTCATTCTGGGGACTTTTCATTGTTTGCATTCTGAAGTCAGTTTTCTCAGTGTCTGCCCTCCCAGGAGTCTTGGAGAGACCCATATTCTTCTTTTGGTTTTTCTTCATTTGTGTAGATTTTTCTCTTGTCCCTTAGTGGATGAAGTCACTTGAGCTCTAATCTCCAGCCTCTCCCCTCTGTTTTTGTTGCACACAGCTAGCCTGCTGCCTTGGAGATCTGTGACACTGGTCTCTGTTCAGTGTAGGGGAAGGGCTTTGTCTCCTGCTTAACAATGTCACCGTGGGAACGGAGGTGGAGGCTCTGATAGGTGGGCAGGGCGATGTGATGCAAATATGCCTTGAAAATGGTGGAGGTGGCAGTTTTACTTTCACTTTTAGGGATGCTCGTGTGGGTCTCTAGGTGGGACCAGCTGCATAGCTGGGTGCTGGATCCAGGGTGCCACCAGCAGGCTTTGGTGGAGGAAAGGGTCAGGCATTCCCTCCTCTGGAGCTGGAAGCCTCTGACTGGCACCTTACACCAGCTTGGGGATCTGCTCCCTTACACAGACTTGCAGTTGCATGCTGAGTGCCTCAGCCAGGGGAAGCCTGGAACTTCAGATCTCCAAAGATCCAGAGGGCAGG
Source organism: Cephalopachus bancanus (assembly GCA_027257055.1). Lineage (NCBI taxonomy): Eukaryota > Metazoa > Chordata > Mammalia > Primates > Tarsiidae > Cephalopachus > Cephalopachus bancanus. The sequence continues at coordinate 22,362 of JAPVLO010001165.1, read as the reverse complement.
TAGTGGCTCTGGGTCCCTCACAGGGCACTTCAGCCAGAAGTGGGATCAGAATCTCTGAGGGACTGGTGCTCAGAGTCTCCCTGATTGACTGGCAGCTTGGTGCTGGGTGCTGGTCATGACGATGTAGCCAGGGAGGGAGCTGGGATTCGGGATTCCAGATTCCCCAGCCAGCCAGCATCACATATAGTGCAGCAGCCGCAGTCAGGCCGCAATATCTGGCCCTGCGTGGGACCAAAGCTCCCCAGGCCTCGTACCAGTGCAACTGGCAGTGGGCAGGGGGGTGCAGGAAGAAAAGTAAGAGTCTTTTTGGGAACTCACGTTTGGCAAGTCTCACGGATCCATCTATGCTATCACCATCTTCAGGTCAGCTCCCAAAACTCTCAAAACAGTTTTCAAACTTGTTAATTTTGATAGCTTTTAGTGCTCCTGCCTTTTTTTGTCTGTTTCATCTCTTCCACATGGACAAAACTTTTCCCTTTGAGGATGTTTTTCAACCAGGGAAATAAACAAAAGTCACTCAAGGTGAAATCAGGTGAATGGGGAGGGTGGGGCACAGGGATCATGCCACTTTTGGTCAAAAACTGCTGAACACTCAGCATGGTGTGAGCATGTGCACTCATAAATCACCCATTAAGAATTGGGCAAACATGTTGAAAGAATCTCCAAAACATTTTACTGAAGTTGAATGCAGTCTCTCACAACAATGCTACCCTAATGCCAGTGGGTTCCTAGAACACTTAACTACTTTAGGGTCCTCCCTTGTATGTTCATTTGCATGACTGCAATAATTATTATTATGTGTATCTATATCAAAACATCATGTTATACACTTTAAATAAATACAGTTTTTGTTTTTTAAAAAGTGTCATATACTTATTGTGTGTAACTACTGAATATAAATTTTATGAAAAAATTAAGAAATAAGGCAAAAAATTCCTATTTTGCCAAAACAATCTTGATATTGTTTTCTGTTAGTAGTGGCTAAATAAATTCTAATTAATTATACCTATCTAAGGTATAAAGCTATAAAATGGCAGTGACTAAATTTTAACTAAAATCATGGTTTTAAGATCTGTGCTTTTTTCCCATTATAAAATACTGATTCCTCAGCATACTTATAAAAATGTATCTCTAATCAATTATTAACAAGGTCCAAAAACGTATCTGAGCTTATCACTTGGTATTTATTCTTTAATTTGTTTAGCATGAGTATCACCTGTTAACGGAACAGCCTTATCTTAGATACATCAAGAGGCATAAATGACAATACAGAAATTCATAAGGAAACAAACAACCATGAATAGCTAAAACAATCCTTTTCAAAAGAAACAAAGCAAGAGGTATCACACTTCAAGACTTCAAACTTTACTATAAGCATACAGTAATCAAAACAGCCTGGTATTGGTACAAGAACAGGCACATAGTCCAATGGAACAGGACAGAGATTCCGGAAGCAAAGCCTAAATTCCTCAACCAACTCATCTTTGATAAAGCCTACAACAACAACCACTGGGGAAAGAAGAACCTATTCAGTAAATGGTACTGGGAAAACTGGCTGACCACATGCAGAAGATTGAAACAGAACCCCTACCTATCACCATACACAAAAATTAACTCTAAATGGATCAAAAACCTGAATGTAAAACCTCAAACTATAAGAATCTTAGAAAACGCAGGAGACACCCTTATGAAAATTGGAACTGGGGACCAATTCCTATTCAGAACCCTAAAGGCCAATACCTTAAGAAATAAAACGGACAAGTGGGACCTCATCAAATTAAGGAGCTTCTGCAAAGCAAAAGAAACCATCAAAAGAGCAGGGAGACAGCCCACAGAATGAGAAAATATATTTGCCGTTATCCGACAAAAGCCTAATATCTAGGATCTACAAGTCATTTAAACATGCCAAAAGGAAAAAAAAAACAACCCCTTTAAAAAGTGGGCAAAAGATATAAATAGACACTTCTCAAAAGAAAATATACGAGCAGCCAACAGACACATGAAAAAATGCTCAGCCTCACTCATCATCAGAGAAATGCAAATCAAAATGACATTGAGATACCACCTAACCCCTGTAAGAATGGCCATCATAAATAAAACAAACAACAGATGCTGGCGAGGATGTGGAGAAAAAGGAACGCTTCTACACTGCTGGTGGGAATGCAAACTAGTACAACCTCTTTGGAAGACAGTGGCAATTCCTGAAAGAACTAGAAATTGACCTTCCATATGACTCAGCAATTCCCCTATTGGGAATATACCTGGAGGAACCCAAATCATTCTACCAAAAACATACCTGCACATGCATGTTTGTTGCAGCTCTATTCACAATAGCAAAAACATGGAACCAACCGTGTTGCCCATTGAAGCTGGACTGGATAAAAAAAAATGTGGTACACACACACAATGGAATATTATGCAGCCATAAAGAAGGACAAATATATGGACTTTGCAGCAACTTGAAGGGATTTGGAGTCACTCATACTCAGTGATTTATCACAGAAACAAAGAACAGAGTTCCATATGTTCTCACTCATAAATGGACCTTGAACAATTATAATGCTATAAGAAAGCGATTGGCAGTAGTGGGAAACTGTCAGGGGAGGGGTGTGGGATTAACAGTTGAGGCAAACTGCCAGGGCAGGGAGGGGCATACTTCATCAACAAGGGTACCTGCATGATCAGTGTTTATAACCTAACCCTGAAATGTACCCCACATCTTTATAATAAAAATGTAGAAAAAGAGGCATAACAAAGTAGTACTATAAATGACCTGAGTTTATGTATTCCTAACCCTTAAGGAAATTTTAGACTTAATGCAGAGAAAATGTAAAGAAGTGTAGAAAGTAGAAATACTTCAAAGCCACACAGGCAAAATAGGGAACAGGCTAAATATAACAAAAAACAAAAGATACATAATAATGGAATGGTCAAAATATCGAGTGGACCTCCTTCTGAACAGAATCAGATGGAAAAAGGACAGCCACTAAACACTCTAAAATTCAAACCCAAAACTGCCCTGTAGATGAAATCTCACTGCCATCTGTCATCCAAGGTAAAGATAACACCATGGCACACTGTTCAAATAATCCTGGTGATAATACTTTCTGTAAAATCTTCTCTGAAACCAACATGCTTCTGCCACTGGATTGTCACATGCTCTACTTGTCTTAGAAATAAAACTATTACCATCATTTCTGAATAATACATTGTAATTGTGCCCTAGCTCATATTAGCCTATTTTATAGGCCACTATGCATCCTCCATTATTTTATTAAAATAAATAATTTCTATGACCTGAGAGTTTATAAAGCAACAGTTCTTGATTACTCAGCACTTTTACAGAAACCATATTCTGGTAATTACATGGCACTCAAAACTAAGTAATACTATCACCATTATGCTAAATTTGACTTAAAATGTTGTTGCCTACTGCATATTCTTAAAATTCTAATTATATGCAAGTTTGGCTAGGAAGAATTAGCTGATATCTCCATCCATTAGTCTTAAAACAAGACTAGAAAAAAAGTTACAGAATAATTTAAGAGTAAAAAGTGTTATATCTTCATGAACAGCTAAGTTAACTGATATGAATAATCTTTAAAACATAGTGGACTTTTTGGGCAACCCCTTTGGGTCCCCTCTCACTGTGGGAGCTTTTCTGTCTTCTCAATAAATCCTGCTTTAATAAATAGATAGATAGATAGATAGATAGATAGATAGATAGATAGATAGATAGATAAAACATATAGTAGACTTTTGTACTTGTTTTCCTTGTCTGGAATACATTTTCCCTAGATAGTCACATATATGCCTTCCTTCCTAAATTAATTCAGGTCTGTGCTCATATGTCTCACTCATAAAGATTTTCTGTGACTCCCCTAACAAAAATAGCCACCACTGTACCTTTCATTACTCTGTGTCTTCTAACTTGTTTGATTTTTTTTCTTACTACTTATCATTTAGAGGTAAGTGCTTATCTTATCTGTTTGATTTTGTTTTTGTGGAGCATGAATTTTGGCTTCCCCAATACCTAGAAGAGTGCCTGGCAAATAGAAGGCATTCAATAAATATGTATGAATAAATAAATATGTAAGGAACATGAATTATGGATTTCAGCTTTATAGCATCTAACCTTTTAATTTTCTCACTGCTTATTGGCATCCCCACCTAAGACTAACTACCAAAACTAAAAGAAAAGAAGCTAATAACTAAAACTGAAAAACAGAATTAAAAATACAAATACAAGCCGGGCTCGGTGGCTCAGCCTGTAATCCCGCACCTTTGGGAGGCTGAGGTGAGTGGATTGCCTGAGCCCGCGGTTTCGAGACCCACTTGGGCAGCGAGATCTCATCTCTACAATAAATCAAAAAATCAGCCAGACATGGTAGCACATGCCTGTAATTCCGGCTACTTGGAAGGCTGAGGCAGAAGTATCACCGGACCCAGCAGTTCGAGGCTGCAGTGGCCGGGAGCAGCCACTGCACTCCAGTCTGGACAACAGAATGAGACTCCAACTCAAAAAAAAAAAAAAATACAAATACAAAAGGCCACTAGCAATTTTCAGATATCTCATCTCATTAGAGATTATATTAATGGAGGAACTTAAGAATAAACTACAATATTTCACTTACCAAATGACTGGAGTCTATACTTATAATATTAAAATTCCCAGTGTTCTCAAGTATATAAATAATAGGCAATCTAAGACACTGGCATTTAGTGTGTAAACATGCAATCTATCCTGATGGAAATTTGGCAATAGGAATCAAAACATTAAGTAAGTGCATATAGCTGGATATATCAACCCTATTTTATGGAAGTCTTCCTGAGGAAATTATTATTGAAATGTTCAAAGATGATGCTATATGGAGTTTTTTTATGGTATTGTTTATAATAGTGAAAATTTTCAAATCATCAAAGTATCAGAAACTGAGAACTTCTTTAAAAAACTATGGTGCATTTATGCAAAAAATATTATACATAAAAAATAATATTAGTGAATTATATTAAGCATCATTGAAAGATATTCATAATATATCAAGTATAAAATGCTATTTAGCAATTTAACAGTATTATTTTATTTTTCAATATTTAAAGAATGTGTATTGTGAATTTGTTGTCATATAACTTTTTTTAAATTTTTATTATAAAGGTGTGGGGTACATATAACGTTTGAAAAAATGAACTAGAAAGATATAAACCAAATGTTCTTACTGATTATTCCATGTATGTAATTATAACCACCAAATTTTTTTTGCTTATCTATATTTTTGAAAATGTGTACAATTATTTCATTCATATTTTAGATGATATTTTTAATAAATACTAATTGACTTTCTTTAAAACTAATCAGCTAGGACATTATGGGCACTTCAAATAAATATATATTGAGTAGTCTTGTTAAAATATCTGGTCAACTAAAATCACCTATATTTAAAAATACCTAAGGTAACTTCTTTCATTTTATTAATTATATGTACTTGGGTTTTTTTTAAATAATATATCATACTCTAATAGAGGGGGATATACAAAACAATATGAATATTCAAAAGTATCTGTACAGTTGACTCCAATCTAATAAAATGCATCCACATATAACATAATTTCTTAATATTTTGTATATAAAAATATGATACTGAACAGGCATGGTGGCACATGCCTGTGGTCCCTGTTAATTGGCAGACTGAGGTGGGAGGATCACTTGAGCACAGGAGTTCAAGGCTGCAGTGAGCTATGATCACACCACACCACATTCTAGCCTGGATGACAGAGAGAGACTCCATCTTTAAAAATTTTTTAAATACTTATTCATTTATAACAATGACATAGAATTTTTTTAATCTATACTCTCTAAAAGTGAAAAAACAAAACAATGCAACTCCATGCTCTCTCTAATAAATAAAGTAAAATATTATACTAAGATGCTATTTCTCTACGCATCCTATGGCACTAGTAATACCTTTACCTTTGTTTATGTTTTTATAGTAATGTATTATATTAGAATCAAAGAATGACTCAATAGTTTTACAATATCAAAGTGTTTACAAAATGGAAGCATTCTCTATTCTGCCCATCAAAATTACTTAAAACTCACTTTTTCCAAAAAATTGATCTTGACTTCTTCAATCCACAATGAACTTCCTCTTGGAATTTAAATTCTAATTCAGTATTCTATTATGCAATATCTTAAATATTTTCTCTGCTTATTTGTAACTCTTTCCCACATATATTAGAAAATCTCATGAGGAGAGGAGATATTAGGTTCATTTCATATTCCTCACAGAATAAACACCGATACATTTGACAATATTGGCATGTACTTTCATTTATAAAATAATCACCACACATACTAATAACCCTTCTTGCTACAAAAGCTAACATAACTGGAGATATATATATGAATGATGTTTCCATAAACTGAAAGAAAATAAAAAATCTTTAGAGGCCTTACTATAGAAGTGAACAGTAAGGTCTCAGGTACAGTGAAGACATGTACCGATTCCTGCTGATCTTGAGCTTCTGTTTTGATGGTTATGCAGGGCAGAGAGCATGAAAGACAATGTCTAGTGTACTCAAAGGCAGAAGTCTGATAACTGACCCTTGAACAAAGCCAGGGATGCAAAGAATTACAGGGATGCAAAGGGTAAATTAGAGGAAAGCTTACCCCAAAAAGACAAAATGCAAGGAGATATTCCTGCCTCAATCTTGATGTAAGTTAAAGGTTAAAAAAGAAAAGGCATCTTTTCTGAAAATCTATCAAGAATAAAGCCCTCACACAGGGTTGTAGCCTGAATTCATACTACTTCTCGGGGGGAAAAAAGTTAAAAATGTATTTTAAGTGGAATTGAGTTAAAACTTTTCTCCCTTTTTTTGTTTTTAAATTATTATTTTATTTGAGAGTCAAGGGGTATATATTCAGGCTTGTTACATAGGTACATTGCATGATGGTGAGGTTTGGGTTTCTACTGAGCTAATCACTCAGGTGGTGAGCATGATAGGTAATGGTGGTTTTTCAACCCTTATTTTTCTTCCCTCTCCTGCTAAGGAACCTCCATTGTCATTTTGTTCCTATCTTCATGCTTGTGTGTACCCAGTGCTTAGCCCCTACCTATAAGTGAGAGCATACAATATTCAGTTTTATGTTTCTGTGGTAATTTGCTTAGAATAATGATCTCCAGTTTCACCCACATTGCTGCAAAGAACATGATTCTGTTCTTTTTATCACTGTGTATTATTCAATGGTGTATATGTATCATATTTTCTTTATTCAATCCACTGCTAATGGACACCTAGTTTGTTTCCATGTTTTTGTTATTGTGAATAGTGTTGTGATAAACATTCGAGTGCAGGTGCTATTTTGGTAGAATGATTTAAGCTCTTTTGGGTATATAACCAGCAGTGAGATTGCTGGATTGAATGGTAAATCTTTTTTTTTTTTTTTTTTTGGTTCTTTGAGAAATCGCCAAACTACTTTCCATAGATAGTTCACTAGCTTACATTCCCACTAACAGTGTATGAACATTCCCTTTTCTCTCCAACCATGCCAACATTTTTACTTTTTAAAAATAGTCATTCTGATTAGTGTGAGATGGTATCTCATGTGGGTTTTAATATGCGTTTTTCTGACGATTAGTGATCTTGAGCATTTTTTCATTTGTTTGCTAGTCGTTTGTATATCTTCCTTTGAGAAATGTCTGTTCATTTGCCTACTTTTTTTTTTTTTTTTTTTTTTTTTGAGTTGGAGTCTCACTCTGTCGCCCAGACTGGAGTGCAGTGGCCGCTTCCGGCCACCGCAGCCTCGACCTGCTGGACTCCGGCGATCCTTCCGCCTCAGCCTTCCGAGTAGCCGGAATTACAGGCATGCGCTACTATGCCCGGCTGGTTTTTTTTTTTTTGATTTATTGTAGAGATGAGGTCTCGCTGCCCAGGCGGGTCTCGAACCCGCGGGCTCAGGCAATCCGCTCACCTCAGCCTCCCAAAGGCGCGGGATTACAGGCTGAGCCACCGAGCCCGGCTTATTTGCCTACTTTTTAATGGGGTTATTTGTTTTTTTCTTGTCAGTTCTTCTGAGTTCCTTATAGATTCTGGATATTAATCCTTTTTTGAATGTATAGTTTGCAAATACGTTCTCCCATTCTGTAGGTTGTCTATTTGCTCTGTTGACAGTTTCTTTTCCTAAAAATTTAATAAAAGCAAATACAAGTTTTCTTTGGAAGCAATTACTTTGAACATCGATGTCAGAAAATTCCCATAAATATTTTTCATGGGTTCACAAAAAAAACTACAAAGCAGAAGAAAGTGAGGTATTAGGGATCAAAAGCCCATAAGTACAAGCACATGTACACACATAAACAGCTTTACATAAACACTGAAAACTGTACTCACAAAGAGTTCTGAAATTGGGCTTTCTAGATACATAATACAAAATAAGTAGGCTTAATTTTTAAAATAGTACCAAAAGTATTCGTAAAGAATGAAAGACTTTTTAAATGTCCAGAAAAAAACAAATAGAAATTTCACAAATAACAATTCATAAATAAAATTATAAAAACAAATCAATCAATAGTATAACATCAGAATATGTATAGCTGAAGATAATATTAGAAAACTGGAAAATAGCTGAAGAAATGGCACAGAATGTAGCAGAAATAAAATATGGAAAATATAAAAGATTAAGAAACATGGAAGATATAGTATACATCTAACCTACATCTACAGTAGTTACAAAAAGAAAGAAGAGGGGGAGAGAATGGAGGAAAGGCAATATTTAAAGAGACAATAGCTGTAAATATTCTAGAATCATTACACAAATTAATACCCAGGTAAAAGAAGACAAATACATTTCAAGCAAAATAAATAAAAATAAATTCACACCAAGACTTATCACAATAACAATGAAGAATAGCAAAGACAAAAAAAAAAAAAACTCAGAAGTTGTCAGATAAAAAAGAATGTACATACACACAAAAATAAAAAGTAGATGGACAGTGGAGTACACTATAGTACTAATGATAGCCAGGAAATAGTATAACAGTATATTTAAAGTATTGAGGTAAAATAATTTTTAGAGCTGTATTGTTATAATTAAGATTGTAAAACAATCTTTAGATTCCAGGCAAGTTAAAGACATTTTTAGACAAACAGAAAGGATTTGCGACCAACAGATATTCGCTAATAAAAATTTCAGAGAATGTAATTGAAAAAGAAGGAAAATGATCCCAGGATGGAGGCAAAAACATAATGTTGATTGTAATGAATACATAAATTTCAGAACCAGTCAACCATCAACTTATACAAAATATAAGCAATTTTACAAAGAAAAGATAAATGTAGAAAACTAGTTCTTAGTTTATTCACACCAAACGGGCGGGGAACTAACTACAAAAAAGCAGAGAGAATCAACAATAGACAAATCAGGAATGACATTATACAATAAATGTAGTCAATTCATTCCAACTTATTACTGAGAGTCGTTCAGCTCATACTGAATATTTTTGCAGAATGTGCTGTTCTTTTATAGACAACAATGACACTATGGCCTACTAATATTGAAACACACTCTGTCAGTTATTTCACAGGAAGGGATGAGTTTACACTGAGATATCCTCCTAGTGACTGGTGACTCATATTTATAAGGAAGATGACCAGTGCTAATAAGGAGTACAGTTTCCAGCTGAGCCCTCAGTTAGCAAAACTAATTGAGCATTCTTTGATAAAAACCAACTCTATTAGGTAAAATTCCAATGACTCCACTATATTTTCAGATAGCCTTCATCACAGAGAGTGCTTTCTACTTCAGACTGCTAACTTAAAAAACCTGGGACACATTGAAGACTATTCCGTCGGACTAAAAATGAGAAAGAAAACAGTAAGCAGATATAATACCTTTTTTTCCCTATCCTTAGTTGATGAATTGGTCTAATGAATGAATCACCTGCAAACCCCAGACAACTCCTTATTAGGAGAGAAAATATCACTAATTATAAATAAGTGTGGACAAATTAAGACCCAATTAGTGGCATACACATAGAAAGAAAAACTTGGGACATACTATCTAGGGAATACCAAAGAGAATAGGGCTGTTGTTAGGTTCATGAAGCATCCTGGCACTTTCATTCTGTCATTTAATATCTTCAGCTGGTTGATGTAAACACACAAGAAAAGAAAAGGATTTCTTACTTAATCTTCAAAGGGTGGGAGTGGAGGTTTGGGGAAAAGTTAAGAAAAGAGAGAGATTAAATCTTCCCATTTTCTGAACCACCTAGTCTTCCTCTTTTGCCTCATTACAGGATACTACAAATACATAGATGATATGATAATGCTTTACCTTTCAAATTATTTTCCATTTATCATCTCATTTGATTTCCTCATGGATCCAATGGAATGAGGCAAATTTTACTCTCAATATAATAAAAATAGGGAAACTAACAAACAAAAAAGATAAGTGACGAGCCCAGGATTAAATGGTTTGCCAGTAGTGAAAACCTTAATTCCCATTCCACTGCTCTATTAAGTAAAGTGGTTAAGAATTTGAGTTCTAAATAATACAGTCTGAGTTTGAATCCCATCTCTGCTACTCGTTATCTACATGAGACAGAACATGTTACCTAAACTCTGAGTTTTGTTGTTTTTTTTTTTTTTTGGTGTGTGTGTTTGTGTGTGTGTGTACGTATGAAAGCAGGTTGCTAATGAAGATTAAATATAACAAATATAAAGTGAATTATAGATAGTAAGTCCTCTGTGTGTAATTGATTTCCCAAGCATTTTGAACTAAGTGGCTTTATTTTGCTCCAATCACTGCTTTTCTAACCCTATAGAAATTTCATTCTGGTTCCTTACTTCCTCCTGAACTTATTTCAAAAAATACTTAGCCATTTTCAACTATTACAGACTAACCAAGTTTCCAATATCATAGTCTACTTAAATGTTATTCTCTTCCCAGTACCTGCTTTTCATGTCCACCCTCTAGGCTGACCAGACTTATGGGTCCAGGATTCACAGTGAGAAGTGAGAATATGGAATGGGCTTCATATGCACTTTCTCTTTCTTTCCAGCACTATGGGGTGGGGTAATTGATAGCCTAGATCTGGGATTCCTCCCCTCTTTCTCTATTCAATGCCTAACTTGTCCAGTATTGGTAAACTTGGAGGGAAACAATGAAGAAAGAACAAATATATTTTCCCAACTCTCCACAGTTGTAATCCCCTCTTTGTTGGTTGTCACCATTTTTTCTGGCTAATGTTGACTAGCCATACACACTTTCTGTGTCAGGTATCAAATGGAATGCATAAGTGTTCTTTACGAACTTGTATAAAGGCCTCTATACTGAAAAGTTCCTTAATGGGAGACATCTGCCTCCTATTCAATATCTTCCAACACTCCCACCCCTTTATAGTATACCCTACCTTCCTGTTAATGGGGAACCCTCTTGGAAAGAGTATCAGCAAGAGAGTTCAGGTTTAGTTACCTTCTCCAATGACAAACTCATCCATGGAAAACTCATGAATTCTTGCCACATCAACTGATGAGGAATGAGCGTATACACCAGTTCACTGAAGCCTGTCTTCTCACCCTTTTCTCTTTCTACTGGCTCCCTTTACCTCTGTTTGGCAAGGCACAAATCAACAAGACACATGTCCTGTCAGGAAATCAACAAACATTATACACTTATGAAAACTTAAGTTAAATAGTGTCATTTATTAGTTCAATAATCTCTCGTGTTCCCCATCTCATTCAGAGTAGAAATCACAATCTTTAAAAGGACCTATAAAGCCCTACATATTCAGGCTGCCTATTACTTCCCTCAATTCATTTCTAAACCATGCTTTTTCACTTGTTCATTTTGTTCTAGTCATATTATCTACTTGCTAAATGCTGTTGCCTATTCTTGGAACACTATTCCCCAGATAACTGCAGATCTTTGCTCAAGTGTCACTTTCTTTTTTTTTTTAACATGCCAAAATTTTATTTTTTTTATAATCAATATGCTTTATTATGATATTCTGGGGTACAGTTAAGGGTTAGGTATACAAATATGCTTCGTTCAGGCACCCTTGTTGATAAGAGGTGTCTCCCCATCCCCAGACAGATATTTACTACCATTAATACCATCTCCCTTACCCTCCCCCCCATAGTTTCCCATCACTGTCGGTCATTTTCTTATAATATTACATTGGATGTTCAAGGTCCACTATATGAGAGAGAACATGTGATACTCAGATCTTTGTTTCTGTGAGAGGTCACTCAGTATTATACATTCTAGTTCCATCCAGGTTGCTGCAAAATTCATAATTTTGTTCTTTTTTATGGCTGCGTAGTATTCAATTGTGTATACGTACAACATTTTCTTAATCCAGTCCTCTTTTGATGGGCAGCATGGTTCCTTCCAGGTTCTTGCTATTGTGAACAATGCTGCGATAAGCATACGTGTGCAGGTATCTTTTTTATAGAGTGATTTGAGTTCTTCAGGATATATTCCCAGTAGGGGGATTGCGGGGTCATATGGGAGGTTGATATTTAAAGCTTTTAGGAATCGCCACACTACTTTCCACAGAGGGTGCACTAGTTTACTCTCCCACCAACAGGGTACAAGTGTTCCCTTTTCATCACACCCTCTCCAGCAACTGTTATTTTTTGAGTTGTTGATAATTGCCATTCTGGCCGGAGTTACGTGGTATCTCAGTGTGGTTTTGATTTGCATCTCCCTGATGATTAGTGAGGTTGAACATTTCTTCATGTGTCTGTTGGCTGCCTGGATGTCTTCCTTTGTGACGTGTCTGCTCATATCTTTTGCCCATTTTATAATGGTGTTGTTTGTTTTTTTCTTTTCAGCACGTTTGAGTTCCTTGTAGATCAAAGATGTTAAGCCTTTGTCTGACCTGGTGTTGGCAAATACTTTTTCCCAGTCTGTAGGCTGTCTCCCTGCTCTCTTGATGGTTTCTTTGGCTTTGCAGAAGCTTGTCAGTTTAATAAGGTCCCACTTGTCTATCTTCTCTCTCATGACCTGTGGGTTTTGGGTTTTGTTCAGGAATTGGAGACCAGTTCCAATTTCCATGAGGGTATTTCTTTCATTTTCTAAGTTTCTTATGGTTTGAGATTTTACATTTAGGTCTCTGATCCATTTGGAGTTAAACTTTGTGCATGGGGATAGATAGGGGTCCTGTTTCAATCTTCTGCATGTGGTCAGCCAGTTTTCCCAGCGCCATTTACTGAATAGGTTCTCCTCTCCTCAGTGGTAGGTGGTAGAGGCTTTGTCAAAGATGAGTTGGTTGAGAAATTGAGGTTTTGCTTCTGGAATCTCAATTCTATTCCATTGATCTATATGCCTATTCCTATACCAATACCAAGCTGTTTTGATGATTGTAGCTTTATAGTATAGTTTGAAGTCTAGTAATGTGATACCACCTGCTTTTATTTTTTATTTTTTTATTTTGCTGAGTATTGTTCTGGCTATTCTTGGACGTTTGTGTTTCCATATGAATTCCTGTGTTGTTTTTTCTAGCTCTGAGAAGAATGTTGCTGGTAATTTGAAAGGTGTTGCATTGAATTTGTAGATTGCCTTGGTAAGATGGACATCTTCACAATGTTGATTCTTCCAATCCATGAGCATGGGATATTTTTCCACTTGTTTGTGTCATCTTTGATTTCTTTGAGCAGTGTATTGTAATTTTCATTGTAAAGGTCTTTCACATTTCTGATTAGGAAGATGCCAAGGTATTTCATTTTTTGTGGCTATTGTGAATGAAATTGTGGTTTTTATTTGGTTTTTTGTCTGTTTATTATTCTTGTAAAGAAATGTGATTGTTTTTGCACATTTATTTTATATCCTGAGACTTTACCAGAGTCCTTTATCAATGTAAGTAGGTTGTTGACAGATTCTCTTGGGTTTTCAAGGTACACAATCATGTCATCTGCAAAGAGAGATAACCTGACTTCCTCTTTTCCTATTTGGATAACCCTTATTGCCTTCTCTTCTCTGATTGCTCTAGCCAGGACTTCGAATACTATATTGCATAGGAGGGGTGGGAGTTGGCATCCTTGTCTTGTTCCAGTTTTCAGGGGTAATGGTTCCAATTTTTGTCCATTTAGGAGTATGCTGGCTGTGGGTTTCTCATAGATGGCTTTTACTATTTTAAACTATTTCCCCGTATGCCTAGATGTTCGAGGGTTTTTATCAAGAAGGGGTGCTGAATTTTATCAAAAGTTTTTTCTGCATCTAATGATATAATCATGTGGTTTTTGTTTTGAGGTCTATTGCTGTTTTTAATTACATTTATGGTTTTATGAATGTTGAAACAGCCTTGCATCCAAGGGATGAAGCCTACTTGGTCATGATGGATGATTTTTGAGATGTGTTGTTGAATCCAGTTCGCTCGGATCTTGTTGAGAATGTTAGCATCTATGTTCATCAAAGATATTGGCCTGTAGTTCTCTTTCTTTGTTGGGTCTTTACCTGGCTTTAGTAACAATGTGATGTTAGCTTCGTAAAATGATTTGGGGAGAGTTCCATCTTTCTCAATTGCCTCGAATACCTTCAGTAGGATTGGTATCACCTCCTCCTTAATTGTTTTGTAGAATTCTGCTGGAAAGCCAACTCGGCCAGGGCTTTTTTTTTTGTAGGTACTTTACTTATTACATAGTCAATTTTCTTGATTGTTATTGGTCTATTTAGGGTCTCAATTTCTTCTTGTTTCAACCTAGGCAGGTTGTGTGATGACAGAAAGTCTGCCATTTCCTTAAGGTTTTCAAGTTTGTTTCCATACAAGTGTACATAGTACACTCTGATGATCTTTTGTATTTCTTCAGGATCAGATGTGACTTCATCTTTTGTGTTTCTGATTGTGTTTATTAGGGCTTTTTCTCTCTTTTTCTTGGTCAGTCTAGCTAGGGGACAATCGATCTTTTTTATCCTTTTGAAGAACCAGCTTTTTTGTTTCATTGATTTTTTTGTATTATCTTTTTGTTTTCTATGTCCTGGATTTGGGCTTTTATTTTGGTGATCTGGATTCTTCTGTTGAAATTAGGGTTTTTGTGGTCTTCCTTTTCCAGCTTCCTTAGGTGGCTTTTTAGGCTGTTAATTTGTGATCCTTCAATTTGCTTCATGTGCATTTATAGGGATATAAATTCTCTTCTTACTACAGCTTTCTTGGCATCCCAGAGATTTTGATAAGATGTTTCTTCATTTTCATTTGTTTCCAGGTATCTTTTGATCTCTGTTTTGAATTCATCACTGACCCAGGAGTTGTTTAGCATCATGCTGTTTAGTGACCATGTCTTTGTGGGTTTTGGGGGGATCTTGTTGGTGTTGATGTTTATTTTTATTCCACTGTGGTCCAAGAAGGTGCATGGTAAAATTTCGGTCCTTTTAAATTTTTTATGCTTGATTTATGGCCAAGTATGTCGTTGATCTTAGAGTACATTCCATGCGGTGATGAGTAGACAGTTTATTCTGTGGTCTTTGGATGGAGGGTTTGTAGGTATCAATTAAGTTCATTTGATCAAGAGTCACCCTGAGGTTTCGGATCTCGTTGCTGATTTTTTGTCCTGATGATCTGTCTAGGATTGTGAGTAGGGTATTAAAGTCCCCAGCTATGATGGTATTGGAGTCGGTATCATTTTTTAGTTTACCTAGGAGCTGCTTTATGAAAGTTGGTGCTCCCATGTTGGGTGCATATATGTTTAGGATGGATATTTCTTGTTGATGGATTGAACCTTTTATCATTATGTTCTGGCCTTCTGTATCTTTTTAAATTTTTGATAGCTTAAAGGGTATTTTGTCTGAGATTAAGATCATGACTCCTCCTTTCTTTTGTATTCCATTCACCTGAAAATTTGTTTCCCATTCTCTTACTTTGAGCCTGTGAATATCCTTTCAAGTGAGGTGAGTCTCTTGAAGGCAATAGATTGTTGCCTGGTGATATTTTATCCATTTTGCCATTCTATGTCTTTTCAGTGGTGCATTTAGTCTGTTCACAGTCAAAGTATTTATTGAGATGTGAGATTTGATCTCTTCCATAATGTTCTTACAGAGTTGTTTTTGTTCTTCCTGTTTGTGTGTTATCTTTCTTTTGGTTTTAGAGTTGGATCATGTGTATTTTTAATCTTTTACCTGTACTCTTGTGAAGAACTTTGTTGTTCTTTTTTCCTTTTCTTCTGTGTTCAATACTTTTGTAAGTGTTTCTTGTAGAAGTGGTCTGGTGGTAACGTAGGTCCTTAGGGATTGGATATCTGGGAAAGATTTCAATTCTCCCTCACTGATGAAGCTTAGTTGGCTAGGTAGGTTATTCTCTGTTGAGATTGTTTATCTTTTAGAACTTTCAAGATAGGACTCCAAGCTCTCCTAGCCTGGAGGGTTTCTGTAGATAAATCTGCTGCTATTCTAATTGGTCTTCCCTGGTAGGTAGTCTGACTTTTTCTCTTGCTGCCTTTAGGATTTTTTCTTTTATACCTACTTTGTTTAGGTGAATTATTATGTATCTGGGAGTTGGTCTTCTCATTTGGTGTCTTGCAGGGGTTCTCTCAATCTCTTGTGTTGAATTTTTTTCATCACTGATGAGATGAGGGAAGTTTTCTTGAATGATTTCATGAAAGGTTTGTTCCAGTGTGGCCTCTGTTCCTCTCTCTGCCTCAGGAAGGCCAATTACTCTTAGGTTCAATCTCTTAAAGTGATCATTCATCTCTTGAAAGTTTTGTTCTGTCTTTTTGAGCTTCTTTTCTATGTTTTTTACAGTTTGGGTTAGTTCTGTGTTTTGGTCTTCGAGCTCTGAGATTGTTTCTTCTGCTTGACTAATTCTGCTTTCCGTGATTATTAGTTTGTTATTTATTTTCATCACAGTATTCTTTACTGCTGTTGTTTCTGACATCAGCTCCTTTCTATTTTCCTCTTGTCTCTCCTCAAATTTTTTAATTCTCTCTATTAATGTCTTCATGTCTGGGTTTGTTGCATGTGGTCAGTCATTCTGGGGGCTCTTCATTGTTTGTGCTCCGGAGTCTGTTTTCTCAGTGCTCTGACCTCCCAGGGGTTTGTGTGAGACCTATATTCTTCTTCTGATTTTTCTTCATTTGTGTGGTTTTTTCCCTCCCTACTTTTTCCTTTCCTCCACAACACTTTCTCCTTTAATTCTGTTATTCTGGGGTAGAGGGGTTGCTTTTATTTCTGTTTGTTCAATCTCCTATTCTTCTTTATGTATGCCCTCTTACTTTGTTCATTTCTGGAGTTGCACTGTAGGTTGGGGGTGGTCCTTTTTGCAGTTATGAGATTTACTTAAGGGGGGAGCTGTGATTCAAAATCTATCTGCAGATCCTGGTATCCACCAACAGGTGTGTGGATAATCTGAAACCCACTTCCCACTGCCTTGGAATCTGTCCATGTAGTGGGGCTGTAGGTTTACTCCCTGAAATAAAATGAGGTTAGCAGAGGGAAGAGGATGGAGCAGGCAGTGGGGGGGGGGGTAGAGAGAGAGGAGTAAGGGTGAAAATAGATGAGTGTACCAACAAATGGAGAGAGAGACCTCAACTGAAACAGATAAAAACAATAGACCACAGCTACAGACTAACCAACTTCCATATAAAAAAACTAAAACATACAATGATGTTAACATACAAGCTAACCGACCACCTTATTGGTGTGCTGTTCCTCTATACAAAATAATGGTTTACAGAGAGGAGAAAAGAGAAAAGGAAGAGAAATAAAGGAACAAAACAGTAGGAATAGAATCAAGTCATTATACTAACAGAACCAATCAAGCACACCCTGAGACTTTTTGTTTAAGTCCAATGTCCTTTCAGCTCAGGTTTCTAGCTGTCTTCTCAAGTTGGAAAATTTGTTCACAGTTAGGGTGTGTTGCCCCTGGCCTGCTGTGAAGGACAGTTCAGATCACCACTCAGTTCACCACTCAAACCTTGCTTGTGTCTGTTTTTCAAGTTTGTTTGTCCCATTTTGGTGTTGTTACCTTGAATCGCCAGCAGGTGTGCTATCTCAGCTGCTCGCCCCAGAGGGGGTGGAGCCAGATAGGATTCGGGCACAGTCCGGAGATGGGAGCCTGCCTCAGGGCACACGGGTAGGAGACCCACAGTCGGCAGGACATCACAGTGGCAGCGATCCCAGATCTTGCCTGCAGAGGCTGTAAAGACTGAAGTCATGGATCACCTCAGGCACGGGTGGTGTGATGTGCTATGGTCACCATGGAGACCACGGAGGCACTGGCGGCTGCTGTGTCTGCAGCTGTAGTGGCTGTCCAGACCGCTGCAATGCCCCAGTGGTGGTGACAGCTGAGCTCCATGTGAAGAGCAGGCTGCCGACGTGGGGATCCACAGCTCCCAGGGAGAGAGCCAGAGACCCTCTGCATTCTCCTTTGCAGAGGGTCTCATGGACCAGGCTGCTTCATCACCATCTTGCTGGAAGTCATAAGTGTCACTTTTCTAACAAAAGCCTAACCTGAGTATTCCCTTTAAAATGCAAGCCATATTCTTCAGCACTCCCTACTACACTTCTTTGCTTAATTCTTCTACATAGTACTTATCATCATGTACCATATTACTTGTTTATTTTCTGTCTTCTCTTCTAAAATTGAAGCTTCAGCAGGTCAAGTACGTTACCTATGTTCTTTACTGCTATATCCCAGCAGCAAAACACTACTCAGCATATAGTAAGTAGATACTCAATACATATTCACTGTTTTGTTTCTTTTTTTTGAGTGGGAGTCTCACTCTGTCATCCAGACTGGAGTGCAATGGCCACTCCCAGCCACTGTAGCCTCAACCTGCTGGGCTCTGGTGATCCTTCCACCTCAGCCTCCTGAGTAGCCAGAATTACAGGCACACGCTACCATGCCTGGCTGATTTTTGATTTATTGTAGAGATGAGGTCTTGCCAAGTTGCCCAGGTGGGTCTCAAACCCACGGGCTCAGGCAATCCACTCACCTCAGCCTCCCAAGGGCGCAGGATTACAGGCTGAGCCACCGAGCCCAGCTAATATTCACAGTTAGTAGTAATAGAAGACATGATACATGAAAACTAAAATAAGATAAAATAAAAAGACCTCCAGTTTTCTTATTTGTATTTTAATATCTGTGTATATTCTAAAAGTCAGAATGCTTTTTCCTAAGAAAATTATAAGTATTGAAACAGAATATTAACTGAGATTTTTCCATTGTTCAGGTATTGGCAACTATGACTCATAACTACATACTACACATTTCAAATTTCAGATAAGGCCAAATTTGGACCAGAAAATTGTCTCAGGATACATTAAGAGATGATGAAACAAGCTCAGTTATCCAATAGTCTCAAAATACATGTTATAGCTACTGAGGAATAAACTCTGACTTTTTTTTCTTTACCTTGCCAAATTACCATTTGGGCCTGGAGAAATGGGATATTTGTTAACTACCCCTATATACTGTGGTTTACTTTCTAACCTGACTCTGGTATAACACCACATAACAGATAAGGAAGGAAAAATAAAGTATTTTGTGATTCTGTAAAGCTGTCTCCTAGGGACTCCGAAACTCCAGGCACCTTTTATTTTCTTATTTTTTAAATTTTAGATTCAGGGGATAGACATGCATGTTTCTTACATCGATATATTGTGTAGTGGTGGAGATTGGGTCTCAAGTGGCCCATTCCCCAGATAGTGATCACTGTACCCCATAGGTATTTTCTGAACCTTAGTCCCCTTACTTCTCCCCTTATTGGTGTCCCCAGTGTTTGTTATTTCCATCTTTGTGACCAGTTAGCTACCACATATGAGTCACAACATGAGATGATGTTTGCTTTTCTGTTTCTGAGTCAGGTCACTTAGGATTATGATCCCCAGCTTCATCCATGTTGCTGCAAAGGACATGATTTCATTCTTTTCTATGGTGGCATAGTATTTTCATGATGTATTTTATATGGATATATAAAGGGATATATATATATATATCTCCCTTTGTAAAGTCAATTTTTGATGGTCTCTTAGGTTGGTTCTAGAACCTTTTAAGCCTGAAGTCTGCCACCTATGAGGCTTAATCTATATATTAAGAAACTTGAAGTTTTTCTGCCCCCTTATCTCCTCTTTCTCTTTCTTCCTCTTTCTATCACTTCCTTCCTTCCTTTCTCCCTTCCTTCACTGTCTTCCTCCCTCCTTTCTTTCTTTCGGAGCAGTGTAGGCACTAACTCCAGGAATACATGGTTCATCTTAATCCCTGCCAAGATACCAGCAGAAAAGTTGGTTTATGTTACACATAGAAGCATCTTCTTAACTTCAAATTATTATTTAATAATCATTTCATGTCGTACACTTTTTTTGAAATTGTAAAATTGAATACATCTGATGTTTAATAAAATATATAAAATTGCTTTCCTACTGGAACTTTCACTTTAAGCAACCCAATAATAATTCAGTACTGTGTCTAAATAAACACAAAAAAATGATCCTACTCATCCCTCAATATACCATGTCTTAATGCAAAACTACATTCTTGAATGATTAAGTTGGTTCACACTGGAATATGAGAGTATTTATCTTCTATTTGGAAACACTAGATACTTCTGATTAATTGGCAACACTGCGTAGTAGTAAATCTAATAAATATATCAACATCACTGCGAGGACTAAAATGTCTGAATTATTTATTTTAAAGTCAGGAATTTACAGGAAAGAATAAATAGTTCCTATTGATTTAACATAAGAATTTGACAAAAATTCCCTTTTCTACTTAAGAAAAAGGGTCTTCTTGGATTATTGTAATAATCTGTTAAAATTAGTTTAAAATATTTCTAGAGATGGTTATAACTACACTTCAGAAATTGCTTCCTTTAGGGTTACAGATATTTGCCTTGTAGTTAATTACACTGTTTCATATTTTATTACTCAAAAAACAGAAGCATAATGAATTAACAATAAACTGAGGGGTGTTTAGACAGAACCTAGGCATTAGAAAAGCAATTCTGTGTTCCTGAATAATTTCCTACTGAATCTCATGGGTATTGTCTACTAAATTATGTTATTTTAAAATCCAAAAAATAAAATGGATTAATAGGAATTTGAGAACAAAAATGTATAATTACATACAATTTTATGGAGCTACATGTCTAAATATAACTACATTCTCTAAGACTGCTTAAAATAAATGATAATGTCAGTCAACCAACAAAAAATTACTGATCACTTACTGTAAACAAGCTATATTTTGAGAGAGATGGGATAAAAAAGATTTTAAATAGCCTCAACTTTAAAAAGTACATCATGTGGTTGGAGCACTGAGAGGTGATCAGAGAAAACATACAGGAAGTTAAAGAAGAGGAAAACAAGTCAGCATACGCTAAAAGCAAAATGACAGCCATGAAGAGGAAGTGCTTTAGTTACTGAGGGGAAGGCAAGATAAGAAAGGGCTGTGATGGTCAAGGAAAACTTCCTGGAGGTGGGACTTCAATAAAATCTTGAAGAATGGGTAAGATTCAAAGAAGTAAAGACTAGAGGAATGTGGTATTCCAAAAGGGGATAAAGTCATTAGAAAAAAGCACGGGGGCATCAAAGTATTTGGTATTTGTGAAACAAAGTAAGGACATGTCTATGGCCAACATTTGGACCTCACAGCAACTTGAATGGATTTAGAGTCTAAAATACATAATCATCTATCACAGAAACAAGGAACAGAGTACCATATGTTCTCACTCATAAGTGAAACCTGAACATTTACCATAACCCTATAAGAAAGGAATTGGCAGTAGCAGGATACTGACAGGGTAGGGGTGGGAACACAACATCAATAAGGGTACCTGATCTCAAACCAGGCAAAATGGGGACCAAAGGGAGGCCCAAACTTTACCTGCACAATGTCAACTTTTATACCTAATCCTGAATTGTACCCCATATCTTTAAAATAAAATTAAATAAAAAATTTAAAAAATTTTAAAAGAAATTTTTTATAATTCAAGTGTCATATTAATAGCCTAACTCAGTACAACTTTGCATATGATGTTTTTTGGGTAAATTTTCAAGGTCTCATTTAAAAGAGTGATTCAAGTCTAAAATTGGATGCTTTTACAAACTGAAACTCAATAAATTAAGAGTACCACCAATATGCTTTCAACTGAGTATTATAATCAATCCTTGCATACTAATATAACCTTTTGTCTATTGTAGTTTATTATTTAAGGTAGCATTAGTTCAAATTTTGGGGTTTTTTTTCATTAAATTACTTCATTCTGCTTAATAGTACCCATTTATATCAATCTTTAACATATGTTATATTTAAAAGTTAAATAGTATTTTCAAATCCCAATTTAAGTCAGACTGGCCTTTCCCCAGGATTCTGAAGTAGGGAAGTTTGATTCTAAATCAAACTCCATCTGTTAAATGAAGAAATTAATTTA
>JAPVLO010001164.1:0-160837 GCA_027257055.1 Cephalopachus bancanus | reverse complement strand
TTAGGGAAAGCTTCATTGGGCATAGTAGGAATTGGAGGAGTTGGAGGTCCCTGGGGTGCACCCATCTTTGGGACGAGAGAACCCATGGGGTCCATCCAGAGCCCCAGGGCTGTCAGTTCCTGCGCTCTGAAAAGGAAGGCCCCTATGCAGTGCACTGCAGGATGTGAATCATAAATTGGAGACTGTAGTATACTGCCGATGCAAGTTCAAACCCTACAATGTTAAATGATGGTATTTTCTTTGAGGGAAGACCTTAAAAATGTCTCCAGTTTATTCAGTCTTTCAGTTTTTGAAAAAGAGAGCTCACTACATTTTTATGTATGGGTGTATACGCATGTTCAAATGTGTGTATAGGTGAGTGTGTGCATTTGTTCACGCATTAGTGTATGCTGCACATATGTGTGTCTAGGTGTGTGCATGCGTACAGTGCATTCTTGTATAGGTATACACTGTATATGTTTGTACATGTTTAAATGCATGCATGTGTCATTTACATGTTTGTGTGCATTTACTCATATGTGTTGATGCATATATGCATGCATATATACATGTGTATGTGTGCATGTATGCATTTACTATTTATGTGTGCATGCATGCATATATGCACACATGTGTGTGCCCATTTGTGTGTCTAGGAATGTGTGTGTGTACAATGCATTCATGTATAGGCATATACTGTATATGTGTGTGCATGTGTAAATGCATGCATGCATATTTACGTGTTTGTGTGTACATTTAGGTGTTGGTATGTGCATGCATGCACGTATACATGTGAATGCTCGCACACATGCATTTACAGTATATGTGTACACACATGCATAGATGTACATGTGTGCGTGCACGTGTGTACTGTGCATGTATGCATTTGTGTGTACTGTGTACACAGGTAAGTATGCACATGTCTGTTTCTGTGTTTCTATTTAGCTGTTGTGCATAACCTGTGGTAACCTCTCCTGCACTTCGATGGCTGTTTGTTTTCCCACCACTGCTGATCGCTGTGATGTTTGTGTGTAATCAGAAATGATTCTGAGGCCCCAAATGCCAGACTGCAGCTTCGCTGTATTAATGGGTCAGGAGGAGCATACTGATTACGGAATAGAGAGGTTACTTAAACCTAACTCTGCAGCTATCAGGGACGATGGGAAGGGACTGAAGAGCTGCCACCATGCTGGGAGCACGCATCTCCAGCTCTGGGGAGGGTGGTGGGGGTGATGGGAGGGTGTGGTTGCCTGGAGACCAGTGTTCAGGGCTCAGGTAACAAAGGAAGCTCTGGGCCTCCCGTGAAGGGCAGCAGCTGCCCTGGCTGAGGCAGCCATCAAATCGCGTGTGTATTCATTGGGCACTAGGGTTTCAGATGGCTGTGTAGACTACGTGAACAGCAGCATATTGGCGCACTGCACAGTTAAAACACTGCTGCACCGAACCACCACAGTCCATACCCACCAAACAGAGACACCCCTGATACTCTGAGACATTTCTTTTGCTCCTCTTCCCTTTCTTTTCATTTCCTTTTTTCTTCCTGGTTCCCCTCTCTCTCTTTTCTCTCCTCTAAAAAAATTCACATGGTTATAAGGTCACTTTTTTCCTTGGCAACCCTCACAATTATCAGCTGAGAATCAGGCACAGTATTTACCTTGATAAAGACAACCATATTTTTCTGTACACGTAACATTCACTCCTTAAACTTTTCTTATATTTATTCCCATATTTCCCCCCATTTTTCTTTACTAAGTCTTCTTTCTTTTTTTTGAGTTGGAGTCTCACTCTGTCACCCAGGTTGGAGGGCAGTGGCACACTCACAGCCACTGTAGCCTCAATCTGCTGGGATCAGACGATCCTTCCGTCTCAGTCTTCCAAGTGGCTTAAACTACAGGCATATGCCACCACGCCTGGCTTATTTATTTTTTTATTTATTTATTGTAGAGATGAGGTCTCACCAAGTTGCCCAGGCTGGTCTCAAACCCATGGGCTCAGGCAATCCTCTCACCTAGGCCTCCCAAAGTGCTGGGGTTATGGGGTTATAGGCGTAAGCCACTGTGCCCAGCCTTTTTTTTGAAGTCTCACTCCATGGCCCAGGCTGGAGTGCAGTGGTACGCTCACGGCCACCACAGGGTCGACCTGCTGGGCTCCAACAATCCTTCCGCTTCAGCCTTCCGAGTAGCTGGAACCACAGGCATGCCCTACCACGCCTGGCTCATTTTTTATTTATTGTAGAGGCGAGGTCTCGCCAAGTTGCCTGGGCTGATCTTGACCCCTCCAGCTCAGGCAATCCACTCGCTTTCAGCTATCAGGGACGATGGGAAGGGACTGAAGAGCTGCCATCATGCTGGGAGCACGCATCTCCAGTTCTGGGGAGGGTGGTGGGGGTGATGGGATGATAGGTTGAGCCACTGAGCCCGGCCTACTAAGTCTTCTTAAACGTAGCAGCATCCGTATACTTACTTCCACTTAGTATCATCAGAATGACCCATCTGGCTATGATAGAGTCAGAGAAGCACACAGAGGCCGGCATGTGGATGCTACGGAATCCATCCACTGATGTTGATTTATTAGAGTTAGTCATGTTATAGTGAGCATCATGACAGAGGCTGGCAACAAGAAGCATAAGAATCATCGCATGACTGGAATGTTTCACACACCTGGCAGGCTGACTGCTTTGCGTTGCACACTTCATTTTTAGCTGCCTTCTGATGTCCTTACTGAGGTTCTCTTGAGTCACTGATACTCTGGGAGATTAAGAGACTTTTCCTCCAGATCACAAGGGAGCCAGGAAGCTGTGCTGCTAACCTGGATAGTGTGCTTCCATCCAAATCTAAATCCAAAGTTGAAGCAATCAGACAGGTATTAAAGAAAACATGTTGCAGCAAAACAGTATGCACCAGTCAAGGGGCAGCCTCTAAAGATGAACTTGCAATGTGATCTCACATCCTCCCCACAGCTTGTTTAATTAAACTCTAGGTTGGTGGTTCTGGAAAGGTGATGCTCCCGATAGTGGCATCTGCCTCACCTGGGGACTTGTTAGAAATTCTCATTTTTGGCTGGGTGTGGTGGCTCATGCCTGTAATCTCAGCACTTTTGGAGGTGAGGTGGGAGGACTGCTTGAGCCCAGGAGTTTGAGACCAGCCTGGACAACATAGCAAGACCTCATCTCTCAAAAAAAAACAAATTAGCTGGGTGTGGTGGTGTGTGCCTGTAGTCCCAGCTACTTGGGATACTGAGGCAGGAGAATCACTTGAGCCCAGAAGATCAAGCCTGTGGTGAGTTGTGATTGTGTCACTGCACTCCAGCCTGGGCAACACAGCCATACCTGTTGAGAAAGAAAGAAGGAGAGAGAGAGAGAGAGATGCACATTCTTGGGCCGCACTCAGACCTACTGAATAAGAATCAGGAACCCTTAGGCAGGCAATTCTCTGTGTTTTTCAAATAAACTGTCCAGTCTCCAGGGAAAACTCTACAGCCTTCACAGATTCTGAGGCCTTTTCCTTTCCTGTCACAGTATGATCCCAGCCCAGGATCAAGAGATTGAGCAGGGGGAAAATGCAGGTTAAACTTCTGAGGATTCATGGGAGAATAGAGCATGGGTGATAGATGACTGTTCAGATTGCCTATCAATTCTGGTAAAGACTTGCAATTAAATAATGATTTTCCCTTCCTTCATTTCCTCCCTCCCTCCCACCTCCTCCCCCTCCCTTCCTCCCTCCCTCTCTTCCTTCCTTCCTTTCTTCCACTTCTTTTCTAGACATAGTCTCACTCTGTCACCCAGGCTGGAATGCAGTGGTGTGATCATAACTCACTGCAGCTTCGAAATCTTGAGCTCAAGAAATCTTCCCACTCAGCCCCTTGAGTAGCTGGGACTACAGGCATGCACCACCATGCCTGGCTAGTTTTTTTTTTTAAGAAAGATGGAGTCTTGCTATGTTTTCCAGTCTTGAACTCCTGGAAGCAAAGAATACTCACATCTCAGCCTCCCAATATGCTGGGGTTACAGACATGAGCCACCGTGCTCAGCCCAAAGACTATGATTATTTCTGATCAGCATTTTTCTTCTGAAAGAGTAGAAGTTTAGAAGATTCTACAGAAAAGATGCTGATTCTTTTTTCTTTTTTGTTTTACAGATGTGAGGTACAATTCAAGATTAGGTATACAAGTGGTCATCATACAGGTAAAGTTTGGGCCTTCCTTTGGTCCCCACTTCTCCTGATTTGCGATCAGGTACCCTTATTGAAGTTATGTGCCCTTCTCCCCACTCTAGGCAGCATCCCACTACTACCAAACCCTTTCTTTTCTTTTCTTTTCTTTTTTTTTTTTGAGTTGGAGTCACTCTGTGGCCCAGGCTGGAATGCAGTGGCACACTCATGGCCATCCCAGCATCGGCCTGCTGGGCTCTGGCGATCCTTCTGCCTCAACCTTTCAAGTAGCCGGAAATACAGGCATGCACTACCATGCCCGGCTAATTTTTGATTTATTGTAGAGATGAGGGCTCGCCAAGTTGCCTGGGCTGGTCTCGAACCTGCGGACTCAGGCAATCCACTTGCCTCGGCCTCCCAAAGTGCTGGGATTACAGACTGAGCCACTAAGCCTGGCTGCCAATCCCTTTCTTATAGTATCACGATAAATGTTCAGGGTCTGCTTATGAGTGAGAACATGTGGTACTCAGTTCTTTGTTTCTGTGCTAGATCACTAAATATGATAGACTCTAAATCCATCCAAGTTACTGCAAAGTCCACAATTTTGTCCTT
Organism: Cephalopachus bancanus; assembly: GCA_027257055.1. Taxonomy (NCBI): domain Eukaryota; kingdom Metazoa; phylum Chordata; class Mammalia; order Primates; family Tarsiidae; genus Cephalopachus; species Cephalopachus bancanus. The sequence goes on along the minus strand of JAPVLO010001164.1, from coordinate 156,098 downwards.
CTATAAAGAAGCAGTGTAATAATCCACTGTATATATGTACCGCATTTTTTTAATTCACTTTCGATCAGCAGCTTGGCTGTTTCCATGTTTTTGCTATTGTGAATCATGCTACAATAAACATGCATGTGCAGATATCTTTTTCATAAAGTGATTTGAGTTGCTCTGGGTATATTCCCAGAAGGGAGATTGCTAGGTCGTATGGAAGGTCAATTTTTAGATCTTTTAGGAGTAAGATGCTGATTCTTAAATTTTACTACAAACTGTAGACATTTCCTACATTTCAGGGGGCGTTCACCTTCCCTGACATGGCAAGCTCTTCACCCTGGAGGCCCAAATAATGGGAATTAGATGCTAACCCATGAGGCCAGGAGACAGGGTCCCTGTGTTCCCTCTCTACATGCAGGTTCTGCTGGTGTCGGTTCCAGTGATGGCCTTAGGAGAGTCAGGGTAGGGCCCCTGAGTGTCAACTTCAAAACTGCAAGAGGGTGTCTGTGGCCTCCCTTGTGAGTCTCTTCCACAGCCTAGTGGATCTTACTATTAGAAAGTAATTTCATTCTGCAAAGCATCTTGAAGATCATGCTACACTGCGAGAACATTGTTTCGGCTGCTGCTGCCTCCCAGCTGAGACGTAAGAAAACAAAAGAAACAATTTTATATGATAATATTAGCAAATATGTCTTCTATAAGCCCTGTCTTCACGGCCTTTTGCATTGCATTATCTCCTCTCCATATTGTTGACTTACTTGCAGAAAGAATTTTGTTGTACAAAGCAGGGGAAATTATTTCACACTTGCTTTGATCAGAAATCTCTTGAGGTGGTTAAACTGTTTAGTATATTCAAATGTGGTTAGCTTTGCTAAAAGAAGGACAATTGCGTTGTTAGCATAAATCAAGAGGCCTGTGCAGTCTTGAATATTTCCAAGGATTCTGGAAATTGGAAGTGAGCCCATCTCTCACCATTTTAGCAATATTCTAATGTCCAATGTCATGTATGTGGCATCTGACATCTAGATTAGAGTCAAAATAAGGTCACCATGACAACCATCTGTGCTGTTGTTCATTATTATAGTTAACTTGGCTTAGGGTCTTGGCTCAATTATGAAAGGTTTGACTTTTGTTTTTAACTGAAGACAGTTTCTGGATTTGGAAAGCTAATGCTACCCTCTTTGTCTTCCCTCCCATGAAAAGTAGTTGTTTTATAACAGAATTTGTTATTTTGCAAAATAGGAATTGGCTCACAACTTTGCTAAGGGTTATCCATTACTTTATGATAAAAAATATTTTTTTGAAATGCCTTGAAGCTCTGAGAATTTTGTTTAGTGATTTTACAACTAGTTGGCCATTAGTGTATGGCTTGATGGAAGCTTGTGGTGATGAACAATTACGTCTGGTAGTCCAAATGGACATCATGTCTGGGAGGGTAAAAATGACCCACATTTCAGGAAAAATGTGTGGTTTCCTCCAATAGTACTCACTTAGAAATGACAACCAAAGTTGCCCAAGGAATAGTTGTGAAACTAGTTTAATGTGGGAAACTGAGTTGCCAACAGGCTTGGGAAGATGTATTGGCCTGAACATGGCAACAATAGGCCCACAGAAACAAGCCCCAAAGTCTGGCTAACCTGGAGGGGTCTTTGGTAGACTGTATTTTGAGGCAGGTTCACTGTAGGTTAAAACCAGCAAAAAATGGACATATACATGTTTCTCAAATAAGCTATACATTGGAATAAAAAAGTGTTAATGGTTTTTATTAGTGCAATATTACTCCATGTAATTATGTTAGCTATAGATCAGAGTGGATGCATTAAAAAGTTGAGTTTAAGCCGGGCTCAGTGGCTCAGCCTGTAATCCTGTACCTCTGGGAGGCTGAGGTGAGTGGATTGCCTGAGTCCTCATCTCTACAATAAATAAAAAAATCAGCCGGGCGTGGTAGCGCATGCCTGTAATTCCGGCTACTCGGAAGGCTGAGGTGGAAGGATCGCCGGAGGCCAGCAGGTAGAGGCTGCGGTGGCCAGGAGTGGCCACTGCACTCCAGTCTGGGCGACAGAGTGAGACTCCAACTAAAAAAAAAAAAAAAAAAAGTTGAGTTTAGAAACTGAAATCTGGACTTGGCCCAAGTGTGGTGGCTCATGCTTGTAATCTCAGCACTTCGCGAGGCTGAGGCAGGAGGATTGCTTCAGCTCAGGAGTTCAAGACCAGCCTGGGCAACATAGCAAGACCTCATCTCTACAAAAAACAAAACAAAACAAAACAAAAACGGAACTAAAGACTGGGCTTTATGAAAATAGGAGAGAAAAAAGTAAGTACACACCTTGTTTCAGGCAGAGAAAAAGGATACGTAGATCAGAAAATGTAGGATGAAGTCAATGGATCTACATAAGAGAAGAGGGGTAGTAAACAGATCCATGGCATTTGATCTTTGGGTAGAGAAGGTGCTGGAAAAATGGGCTATTGGGATGAAATTGACTTTGGGCTTTGAATTCAGACAGACTTGAATAAATCTTGGCTTTGGCTTTGTTGTGGCAGCCCTAAGGAAACGAAGCAGGGTGCGCATCAACTAGTGAAATGATAAGTCACCAATGAAAGAAATGGTTTTGAATCCCAACTGTGATATCCGGGAGTAGTGGTGTTTATAAATGAGACGTAGGAAACAGTCATGGAGAAAAGTCTCTTAAAGAAATGGCAGAGGCTGGGCACTGTGGCTCATGCCTGTAATCCCAGCATTTGGGGAGGCCTAAGTGGGAGGATCACTTGAAGCAGGAGTCCAAGACCAGCCTGGACAACATAGTGAGACTGTCTCTATAAAAACTTTAAAAATTAACTGAGTGTAGTGATGCATGCCTGTAGTCCCAGCTACTCAAGAAGCTGAGGCAGGAGAATTCCTTGAGCACAGGAATTGGAGGCTGCAGTGAGCTATGATTGTGCCACTGTATTCTAGCCTCATGAGAGTAAGACCCTGTCTCTAAAAAAGACAGACAGAAAGAAAGAAAGAAAGAAAGAGAAAGAAAGAAAGAAAGAAAGAAAGAAAGAAAGAAAGAAAGAAAGAAATCAAAAAAATAAAACAAATGGTGGGAAACCTTCCGGATCATGCAGAGGCCTAAATATTGCTTTTTCTGCTTAAGACTTCCGAAGTTTAGCAAAATCTTCTTGCTTCAGGCATGGAAAACAAAAGAGGCATTCCAGGTCAGTAGATGCTGTTCCAGTGTTGTATGAATTGGTGCAATAGGAACAGCAGAAGCAGAGGAAGTGCATGAAGAGCTGCTAGCGTGTTGTTTGGTTTAAGCAGAAACATTGAAAAGCTTGAACATCAACCATACTATACCATGAGAGGCGAAAACATGGTGGATTTGAGCATAGTTTTTAATAACGAGTCAGGCTTAGACCGGGCTTGGTAAGCTTTTACTATAAAGAGTCAAATACTGAATATTTTCATCTTCATGAGCCACACGGTCTGTCATAACTCAACTCTGCTGCTGTAGTGTGAAAGCAGCCATTGACACCATGTGCACTGATAAGTGTGGCTATGTTACAACAAAACTTCATGTACAGACACTGAAATTTGGATTTCACATCATTTTCATGGGCCATGACATACTGTTTTTTTTTTTTAGTTTGTTTACTTTAAAAAATTTTTTTTTATTTTAATGATGTGGGGTACAATTCCCCATTAGGTATACAAGTGATCATTGTACAGGTAAAGTTTGGACCTCCCTTTGGTCCCCACTTGGCCTGGTTTGAGATCAGGTACCCTTATTGATGAAGTGTCCCCCACTTTACCCTCACTCAGCATACTATTATTCTTTGGATTTTGTGCAACCATATGAACATGTCAAAACCATTGTTGGTCTGGGTGCAATGACATATCTATAATCCCAGGAATTTGGGAGGCTGAAGTGGGAGGATTGCTTGAGGCCAGGAGTTCAAGACCAGCCTGGGCAACATAGGGAGACCATATTTCTACAAAAAATAAAAATAAAAAAAATTATCCAGGCATGGTGGTGTGCACCTGTAGTCCCAGTTACTTGGGAGGCTGAGGTGGGAGGATCACCTGAACCCAGGAAGTTGAAGCTGAGATGAGCTGTGATTGTGCCACTGCATTCTAGCTTGGTTGGCAGAGTAAGACTCTGACCCAAATATGCACATATATATGTAATATACATAAATTTATATACACACACCATTGGTGGCCTGCAGGCCATACAGAAACAGTGGATTGACTGGATGTGCTCACGGGCTGTGTTGTTATCCACCGGTTTGGAATTATGTTTTTTTTTCTTTTAAGTAGGTGTCTCATTCTGTCACCCAGGTTGGAGTGCAGTGGCATGCTCATGGTCACCCCAGCCTTGACCTGCTGGGCTTCTGCCTCAGCCTTCCAAGTAGCTGGAACCACAGGCACACGCTACCATGCTTGGCTAATTTTTTTATTTATTGTAGGGATGAGTTCTCGCCACGTCGCCCAGGCTGATCTCAAACCTCTGGACTCAGGCAGTCCTCTTGCTTCCACCTCTCAAAGTGCTGGGATTACAGGCATGAGCCACTACTCCTGGCTGGTTTGGAATTATGGCAAAGCTGGAAGAACCAGGACACGGAAAGACACTGAGGGTCTGAATGGAGACCAAGGCAGAGACTTGCCTGGGTACTTTGAACAAACATTTTCTTTTTTTTTTTTTTGAGTTGGAGTCTCACTCTGTCGCCCAGACTGGAGTGCAGTGGCCGCTCCCAGCCACCGCAACCTTGACCTGCTGGGCTCCGGCAATCCTTCCGCCTCAGCCTTTCGAGTAGCTGGAAATACAGGCAAGCGCTACCACGCCCGGCTGATTTTTTGATTTTATTATAGAGATGAGGTCTCGCCTGCCCAGGCGGGTCTCGAACCCGTGGGCTCAGGTGATCCACTCACCTCAGCCTCCTAAGGCGCGGGATTACAGGCTGAGCCACCGAGCCCGGCTCAAACATTTTCTCTCATATCCTTGCTATCAATGGGGTTGACAGCAGATAGTCGCTTCATAGTTTCTAATTCACTGCAGATCCGCTAGTGTGAATTGAGCTGTTTTCTATGCACCCCCCACTTATTATTATCACTGTGTTGTTGTTGTGTATTATTTAAGCCCAGGGTAGAGAGAATGGTGAGAGTTCGAAAGACTTTCCTTGAGCTGAGTAAAACCGTTTCTGAAAAGCTCTTTCCCCCATGACAGTTTTCTGTCTGATTTCCTTGTCTTGGTGGTCACTCCTTGGTGCCCTGTACCAATGCTGCCTTGTTATTCATTACACTGGTGTCCCTCGCCTCCTGGGCACACAGCTACATCACTCCCCCCAGCTTCTCTGGCCCTTCTGTGCAGCCACATATTCAGAGGGATGTGGCTGAATTGTCCTGCGTCAGCTGTAGGCCCAGTCCCAAACTATCTCCTGAGCAGTGCTCTGTGCGCTCTCTCTTGTCTCCATGGGATGCCTGGAAGGCGAATTCTTGAATGTGGCAGGTCCGAGTCAAGTCGGAAGCAGGAGGAAAGCTCAAGGAAAGTCTTTCGAACTCTCACCATTCTCTCTACTCCTTAAGGACAGGGACTCGCTTTTTGGAGTGTTGTGTCAACTAGAAATACAGATGCCCTTGGACTTGCCATGGGGCCATACCCTGATGATCCCATTGTAGGTTGAAATATCATAAGTCGATAATGCACGCCTTCCTGGGAGAGGCGGCTCGCTGCTGCTGCCCAGCGTGAAGAGAGAAGCACGGTTCCTACTAAATGTTTATTGCTTTCATATCATTAAGTTGAAAGGTTTTTTGTTTTTTTGCTTGTTTTTGAGTCTAGGTCTCACTTTGTTGCCCAGGCTGGAGTGCAGTGCACATCACAGCTTATCACAGCTTCGACTTCCTGGACTCAGGCAATCCTTCAGTCTCCTGAGTAGCTGGGACCACAAGTGTGCACCACCACACCCAGCTGATTTTTATTTTATTTTATTTTAGAGATGAGGTCTTGCTATGTTGCCAAGGCCGGGAAAGGTTTTTAAGTTGAACCATGGTAAGTCTTAACTGCCTGTGAACACTTATTGTGTTAAACCACTGGAACTGTTTGTTATAGCAGTTGTCCTGCCCTGACTAAAACAGGTTCAGCTCGGGAAGACATGACATTTACAGAATGGTGTTCAGAGAGAAGCAATTCCTCATGCCCAGCTCTGTATGTGTCTGGGCATACCAATCCCTCACTTCCTTCCAGACCTCTGGCTTGTCCTTCCTGGCCACCTTATGCGACTTCCCTGAGCCTGGCACACCTGGTGGCCTGCATCCCAGTCTTTATGCACTGGGTTCCGTCTTCGAGCGTGATTCATGGTGCTCAGATGAATACTCTTCCACTTTCACCCTCATCTTAAAAAACTTTCAAGTGAAAGGGTGAGAAACAACATGAAAAATACATTGAAATGGCAGAGAAGTGGGTGGTGGGGACATGTTTTTATGAGTACAAGGGGAGTGGGGTGGAAGAAATGCGAGTCAGCTCATGAGTGAGAAGCAACTGGTGGTCACTGTGTATCCTGGGGACAGCCTCACATTGTCTGTGGCATCTAGAGGAAATTAGACTGGGATGGGCAAGGTATTAATTTGGGAGTTATCTATATGTATTTGAGTCAGAGTCTTACTCTGTCACTCAGGCTGGAGTGCAGTGGCATGCTCACAGTCACCGCAGCCTTGACCTGCTGGGCTCAGGTGATACATCCATCTCAGCGTTCCGAGTAGTTAGAACGACAGGCATGTGCCACCATGCCCGCCAAATTTTTTGATTTATTGTAGAAATGAGGTCTTACCATGTTGCCCAGGCTGGTCTCGAATCACTGAGTTCAGGCAATTCTCTCATCTCTGCCTCCCAAAGTTCTGGAATTACAGGCATGAACCCCCGTGTCCAGTGGGAGTTATATGTATTTTATGGTTTGGTAATTTTTCAAGGCTGTTGTCTATGCCAGTAAAGGTATATTAATGGTCATAACCCAAATATACATATTATATCATATACATTGTATAATGGTAGAATATAATTGTATATTATATAAAATATAAATATAATTACATATGATATGAAATATTATATTATATAATTATATGTCATATATAATTACCTCCTACAATTATATAATTGCATATTATATAATTTTAATATAGGCATACAATTATATGAGATATAAAATATGATTATATAATTATATGACAATTATATATGATGTAAAATATTATATAATTTTATAACCTACATATACATAGACACATGCCCATGGTTGCTGGCATTTATTCTATAAAAGCAAAAGTTGAGTTTTGTTTTATTTCTTATGATGTAGCACTTTGATTTACTTTCTGAAATAAAGAACACGAGATTATGGGTAATCTTCTCGAGTGTCCAATTGTGTGACTGCAGAGAGCTTTGATATCTTGTCTCTCTGTGTGCATCTGGTATCAGCGTGTGGCATTTTACAGTCTCCAAAGAAAGCCCCTGTCTGGAAAAGCAGCCTGAGGGTCTGTGTGGTCGTGGGTTGGCTCTCTGCACTCTCCTGCATTTCTGGGTGTCCACGTGCATGTGAAATAATGACAGAGATGTAGGTGTGAATAAATATAGCCTGTTATGAGAGGGAGCATGTGTGGCTGGTTCTTTGAGCGGAAGCCCTTACAGGGCGGTGCACACACCTACTTGTAATGCATATGTTTCTAGCATTTTTTAGCATACTGCAAATTCCCCACTAAACTTGCCTTTCCTATGGCCTTTCCCATCTCTGTGATGGAAAGTTCATCCTTCTAGTAGCTCTGGTCCCAAACCCTGGCATCTTTCAAGACTAATTCAGATCTGACCATTTTGGGTGCCTCTACTGCTCTTACACTGCTCTAAGACACCCTTGTCTTTACTCTGGTTGCTCAGAGCCCCGCTTTTATACATCTCACCCATCATGAGAGCTGATTCTTTGTGGGAGACAAAAGTTGGAAAGAGGGAAAGGAGTTGGTTGTGTATGCACATTATGAAAAATTGATGGCCTGACATAGAATCAACTGATCTATTTACCAGTGAGGGAAAGATGGAGGAAGAAGGCAGAACTTTTGAGGGAGAGGTAGAGTCTTGGATGATGGGTAAAAATTTAAAAATTCTGTGTGGACTTCTAACTAATGCAGCATGACTTGACAGGGTCTTGGTCACTGTAGGGGTTTGGTGGGGCAGGGATGGGGTGAGGGGAGAACAGAGCATTCTTAGGTGCCTTGGAGGGGAGACAGCCAGGTATGTGGAACATGCATTTTAGAGACCTTGTAGAGGCGTTTTGTCAAAGGCAAAATCACACAACTTCAAGGAGGGGAGCCAGTTGATTGCTTCCCCAACTCTAATGAGAGTCCCCTGGGAATCATGTCAAAATGCAGATTCTGATTCAGTAGTTCTGGGGAGGACTGAGATCCCACATTTCTAAAAAGCTCCAGGCTGGTGATCCCTGGGGAATACTTGAGGAGCCTGGGGCAATGCTGACATCTCATTTTCTTTCTTTCCTTTTTTTTTTTTTTCAGTTGGAATCTTACTCTGTTACCCAGGCTAGTATGCAGTGTCACAATCATGGCTCACCATAGCCTCAACTTCCTGGGCTTAGGTAATCCTCCTGCCTCAGCCTTCCAAGTGGCTGAGACATGCCACCACACCTGGCTAAATTTTTTGATTTTTTTTTTTTTTTTTTTTGTAGAGACGAGGTCTCACTATGTTGTTCAGGCTGGTCTCGAACTTCTGGGCTCAAACAATCCTCCTGCTTTGGTCTCCCAAAGTGCTAGGATTACAGGCATGAGCCACTATACCAGGGCTGACACTCATTTTCTTTACCTGGAAAAACTTCAAATCCCTTTACTTTAATCCACCTATAATGCTCCAGCTCTGTGTCTTTCTTTCTTTTTTTTTTTGAGTTGGAGTCTCACTCTGTCGCCCAGACCGGAGTACAGTGGCCGCTCATGGCCACCGCAGCCTCGACCTACTGGACTCCGGCGATCCTTCCGCCTCAGCCTTCCGAGTAGCTGGAATTACAGGCGCGCGCTACCACGCCCGGCTGATTTTTAAAAAATTTATTGTAGAGATGAGGTCTTGTTGCCCAGGTGGGTCTTGAACCCGCGGGCTCAGGCAATCCACTCACCTCAGCCTCCCAAAGGCGCGGGATTACAGGCTGAGCCACCGAGCCCGGCAAGAGGCATTTTAAAAAGTGACACACATATCAGAATTTATTTTAAATAGTTTCTCCCAAAAAAGAAAACCTAAATGCTTTGGAACAGAGACCTTGCAGATTACTTAGCAAAATGTATTGCATACATTTTAACTTATGCATCTTAAAAAATGGAGGAGAAATTCACATAAAATAAAATCAACCATTTTAAAGTAATCAATTCAGCGGCATTTAGCATATTGCAGTGTTGTGCAACTACCACCTCTGCCTAGTTCCTAAACATTTTTATCATCCAAAATAAAATCCCATACCTATCTCCTCCCCTCAACCCTTGGCAGCCACCAATCTGCTTTCTGTCCTTCCGGAATTAGCTATTTTGAATATCTCCTATAAGTGGATTCATATATTTGTCCTTTTATGTCTGGCTTCTTTCAGTTAACATGTTGCTTTCGAGGCTCGCACATGCTGTAGTGTATGTCAGCACTTCATTCATTTTTACAGCAGAATAATATCATTACCCTTGTATGTATAAGCCGCTATTTATGTATCCATTCATCCTTTGACGGACACGAGTTTCTTCCACCTTTAGGCTATTATGAATGATGCTGCTGTGAACATTCATATAAATTATGCATTTTTGTTTGCTTCATTTCATTTCGGGAGTGATTCTTTCTGAAAGATACAAATTGATTTTGAAGTTAGTGATTTGAGGAGATTCACCAAAGGTTTGGCACTCTCATATATATTTATTTTTGAATTTTTTTCTTTTATTATTATTATTTTAAAGATATGGGGTACAATTCAGGATTAGGTATACAAGTGGTCATCATACAGGCAAAGTTTGGGCCTCCCTTTGGTCCCCACTTTGCCTGGTGTGAGATCAGGTATCCTTATTGATGTTGTGTCGTGTACGTCCCACCCTCCACCCCCCTCCCCCCACCCGGCAGTATCCTGCTATTGCCAATCCCTTTCTTATAGTATTATGGTAAATGTTCAGGGTCAAAGTCTCACTCTTTCAACCAGACTGGAGTGCAGTGGCATGATCGCAACTCACCACAGCCTCAAATTCTTGGGTTCAAGTGTTCCTCCAACATCAGTCTCCTGAGTAGCTGAGACTACAGGCGGATGACACCACACCCAGCTACTTTTTTGATTTTTGTAGAGACGAGGTCTTGCTATGTTGCCCAGGTTGGTTTTGAAACCCTGGGCTCAAGTGATCCTCCTGCCTTGGCCTCCCAAAGTGCTGAGATTACAGGCATGAGCCACCGCACCCAGCCCACTTTCCTATTTAAATGCAAAAATGAAAAAGTTATTTTCTAGAGCATACCCCAAGGAATTTGAAGTTGTTGCAAGTGATGAATGGTCTCCTGTTAAAGCAGCTCTTCAACTGTTTATTCAGGACTCCTGGGGCCTCCTGACAGAAAAGAGACTGTACATACAGCTGTGTGTAGTGTCACAAGAGATGAATAGCGGTGTCTTCACAAAATTCTTTCCAGAATCCCCAGGACTTCAGAGACACTTGCCTCTGTGCCTACAGTGGAGCTGTCTACCTGCCAAGCTAAGAGTACAATTGGGAAATTCTCCCTATTGACCTAAAGCTTTTAGAACTCAGAATCACATGGAAGGTCAACCATGCTGAAATAGAAGGTAAATATACATCTATCGTCTCTGGGACACAGAGCAGCTTCCATACCCTTCTGGGAGCTAGGTGGAAAGGGAAGCTGTGAGTGTGTGTGTGTGTGTGTGTGTGTGTGTGCATGCGCGTGCGTGTGTGTGCATGTGCACATATATCGCCCCGTAATTGTCTCGCTAAATAGCAGGGCTTATCTGCTCTAACACTTCATCAGCACCTATACAGGTAGAAGCCTGAAAAGATGATGATGCTTCTTGCTGATTACTCCAGCCTGGGGGCTGTAATGAAGACTTATTCTTGGGCAGCTGCAGAGCACGTGTTCCCATCTGTCAGATAAATTGGTCCCACATGGCCTGACTTTCTGGGGCTGGACTGGGAGGAGAGTGATGGCTCCTCAGCTGGGCTTTGCTGGGGGTTGATACCAAAATCCTGTCCAGGATGACATGACAGTGGGTCAAAATGGCTTGTCGAGCACATGGTGCAGGAATTGACCTTGGGGGAAATTCCACATAGAGCCCGATCAGGTCCGAGAGCAGGGGACTTGAATCTAGGGGTACAAGAGACTGAGCCTGGATACTACTCCTGCACCGGAAGCTGGCTCATATGCATTACTCCTGCATTTTTCCTAGTTTTATGACCCTTGAAAGGAACTAGGATGGTGAACCACCCGGGGCGTGGGAAATGCTAACTCTCCTGCCAGCACAGAAGCCGTCTGATGGCGTCTGTGCGTCTGGAGCAAAAGTCTCATCTGGGTATTTGTGTATCATGTTTAGCACTGCATGGGAGCTCTGCAGTCTAGAGAGACCTAGGGAAGCCATTTGAAGCCAAATGTATTTGGGAGAAAGCAGTTTTGACTTTACAACTTGGATTCACCACACTTCTCAACTGCAAAGCATTTAAGTCAGGAGTGATGGGTACAATAAAAACTACAGGAATTGGGCTGGGCTCAGTAGCTCATGTCTGTAATCCCAGCACTTTTGGAGGCTGATGCAGGAGGATTACTTGAGCCCAGGAATTCGAGACCAGCCTGGACAGCATAGTAAGACCTCGTCTCTACAGAAAAATAACAAGGCCAGGGATAACTTGAACTCTTGTTGATACTGGCCAGGGTTTGTTTTGTGTATGGGAAGGAAGGACTGCCTCTTTAACTTCAAGAACTCCTGCCTAAATATACCCTCTTCTTTGGTCAGACACGGTCCTTGCCCTTCAGAGAACGTCTCTGACTCTTGTACTCTGTGTGTTCATAGCTATCTTTTGCATTGCTTTGGGGACATTGCTTTACCTTGTCACACTGCCAGACATCATTGGCTCCTTGATCTAGTTGTGAAAGGGTCCCTATTAGCGTTTTAAAAAATTTACCTGATGAGTCAAACAGTGTGTGGATGTCTTTTCTAGAAGGTCACTTATGAGCTGTGGTTGTTCCTCCTTTATGATTCTTCCTTCCTTCCCTTCTTTCTTCATTCCCTCCTTCCCTCCCTTCCTTCCCGCCTCCCTCCCTTCCTTCTTTCTTTCCTTCTTCCTTTATTTCCTTCCTTCTTTATTTCCTTCTTCCTTTCTTTCCTGTTGGAGTTTCACTTTGTTACCCAAGGTGGAGTGCAGTAGTACGATCATGGTTCACCACAGTTTCCAGCTCCTGGACATAAGAGATCCTCCTGCCTCAGGCTTCCAAGAAGTAGGGACTACATGAACACACCACCACACCTGGACCATTTTTCTACTTTTGGTACAGATGGAGTCATGCTTTATTTCCCAGGTTGGTCTTGAATTTCTGGCCTCAGGTGATCCTTTTGCCTAGCCTCTTGGACTTCTGGGATTGCAGGCATAAGCCACCATGCCCAGCTCCCTTATGTTTCTTAAAGTCAATTCCACCAAGTGCATTAGAGGCCTGTAGTATAAGGGATTTCAGAGGTTATGGCAGGAAGGGGGAGTAGAAAAAAACACCCAAGCCCAGGGGACCTGTAGCTCTTAACCATTCCCTGAAAATGACAGAGTGAAAACCACCCTGGGCTGGGCAGGATAAGGCACTGGGGGGACAGGGAGACACGGAGGCCACATGCGGAGAGGGCCCACTGCCTGCGGCAGTTCCCCTTGGCTGTGACTTTGATGCCATGGGACAAGGTTAGATGAATTCTACTGGAGGGCGGGCCTGGCTACTCGCTGTCTGTAAGGGAGGGACTGTGATCTTATGGAGTGTGAGGACAGAGACAGCTCCAAATATATATATATATATTTTTGAGTTGGAATCTCACTTTGTCGCCTAGACTGCAGTGCGGTGGCATGCTCCCGGCCACCGCAGCCTTGACCTGCTGGGCTCCGGCGATCCCTCCGCCTCAGCCTTCCAAGTAGATGGAACGACAGGCGCGCGCTACCACGCCCGGCTAATTTTTTGATTTATTGTAGAGATGAGGTCTCACCAAGTTGCCCAGGCGGGTCACGAACCCGCGGGCTCAGGCAATCCACTCACCTCAGCCTCCCAAAACGGGCTTAGCCACCGAACCCGGCTCAAATATTTTTTAAAAATGACTTTATGAAACTACAGAAGTAAGAGGCCCAATTATAGAAAGCCCAGTTGGAATTTTTCATAGGACTCCACGTTAGGAATTTATAGCTCAGTCAGGTGCAGTGGCTCACGCCTATAATCCTAGCACTTTGGGAGGTGGAGGCGAGAGGATTGCCTGAGCCCACGGTTCAAAACCAGTCTGGGCAGCATGGCGAGACCTCGTCTCTACAATAATAATAAAAAAAAATTAGTCAGTCATGGTGGTGCATGCCTGTAGTTCCAGCTAGGAACCCCTCGGCATCAGTGTATCAGATAGCGTTGTTGTGAAAGACTGTGTTCGGCTTCAGTGAATTTTTTTTTTTTTTTTTTTTGGGATTCTTTCAACATGTTTGCCCATTTCATGATGGGTGATTTATGAGAGCCCCTGCTCACACAGTGCTGAGTGTTCAGCAGTTTTTTTTTTTTAACCAAAAAAAGGCATGACCCACATGCCCCACCCTTCCCCTTCACCAATCTTGCCCAAAGTGATCTCTGTGTGATTTTTTCTTTGTTTCGTTTTCCTGGACGAAGAAAGTCCTCAAAGGGAAATATTCTGCCGTTGTGGAAGAGGTGAAACAAACAAACAAAATGGCAGAAGTTCTAAAAAGCATTAAAATGAACTCGTTGAAAAACTGTTCTGAGCAGTGGAAAAAGTGCCTTGATAGGTGTGTTGCATCAAACAAAGAGTATTTTTAAGGTGACTGAAGTTTAAACATGTAAGAATAAATACACAATTTTTTATAAATAAATTCTGTTCTTTCGGGTCTCCCCTGTAGACACGTGGATGTAGATCCTCATGTATTTATGTATATATCCGTGTCTATATGTGTCTATGTAATCTTTTTCACATTTGAATCTAGTAGATGCTGTAGCCAGTGTTTTAACACACTACACTAGAGCAGAATGCCTGACACCCAGCCCCATTCTTCTACATAATTTGCTGAAAATGTTACACTTACAATTTTTCTTGACTCCATTCCAAAAAAATATAAATTCACTCAGCTCAGTTTATTTAGTAATTATTACATGTCAGAAATGAAAATAGGAGCTCAAAGCAACTTTGTAATTGGAAAGTTTTTCTTTGCTCTAGTGGCAAATTTCAGTCTGGACATTTAGTAGTGTTTATCATGAGGTGTTTTTCTTTTGTGTTATCGACCCTGACTAGCCAGCTCTGCGGGACTTGGAGCAATGGACCTGCTTTCTCAGATTTACAGCTTCATTTACCCTGCGATTCTTTAGGCATATGGGGGCGGGGAAGATGTTTGAACTCTGTGGAAAGCTTTGAGCTTCCACTTTAATTCACTTTCAGCAGAAGTTGGAAACACTTTAGAGAACTGAAAGCTGCAAAGACACATGATGCAATCCCTGTCTTCAAGAAGCTCTTAATCAAGTCGGGTCTTTTCAACCTAAGTATAGGGAAAAGATAACTATGAATTGCAGACAGGGAATTAGGGGAGTAACCCCTTAACTACTCAAAAACAATTTGGCCCCGGCAGGAAATACTCCAGGCTGGATGGCTTAGGAAAAGAGCTGCAGCTTGAAGCATCCCGGATTTTTTGCCACAGCCCCTAGAGAAGGGCATGGCCGAAAGGGTTCAAGTGTTCCTGCACACTGTGAGCACTTCTATGCACTCCCAGTAAGTAGCTTCAGGGGATCCTTGACTTCCCTGCAGACTACCCCAAAGATGTAAATCCCTATTTACTCATTTTTTTGAACTGTATAGTATCAATGTAATTGTAAGTCATGTGATTTGCATAACTTTTGCAATGCGTGATGTCTTAGGCCTTATAAACTTTCTTTACTCTAAATGTCACTATCTAAATGCAAAATGCAGCTTTAACTTAAGTTCTATACAATGCTCTGCTGGTCACATGGCTAATGTATAGGTACTGACAACTCTGGACTATAAAAGTGAACTGTGAAAGACGAGAGTGAACAGAACCATTTTAGAAAGACCTTGAGTCTGGCTCTGCTCCCTGGATTTGAACTCAGAAATAAATTTCTTGGCCGGGCTTGGTGTCTCAGCCTGTAATCCCAGCACTTTGGGAGACTGAGACAAGTGGATTGCCTGAGCCCACGGGTTTGGGACTCTAAAATAAATAAAAAATTAGCCGGGTGTGGTAGCGTACCTGTAGTTTCGGCTACTTGGAAGGCTGTGGTGGAAGGATTGCCGGAGCCCAGCAGGTCAACGCTGGGTTGGCTATGAGTGTGCCACTGCACTCCAGGCCGGGTGACAGAGTGAGATTCCAACTCTAAATAAATAAATAAATAAACTTCTTTCTACCAGTTCTCTGCTCCTTGATTATCCGTATCAAGGGAGAACAGCCGAGCATTACTTGGACCATAACAATAAGAAGAGCAGGTAAATCACTACAGAAGCAGAGTGTGGGATCCTTGCCCTTGCCATCCAGCACTTCAAAGATTGGATATATTCATAACTTCTGAGAGCTGCCTAAAACCTCTCTAGCATCAGACAAATTCTAGACGAATTCTGCCATCTTTTGTCATTCTTCCCCCAATTACCCTCTGGGTGTTGCCAAGAGAGTTTGTGTCTTCGTGAGAGTACACATTCCAGAATAGAGTTATTCTGAAAATGCACAGTTTGGAATTCATAGTCAATGTGAGCGGTGCCACCTCTTCCCATTTGGATGTCAGTTGGCTTTTTTGATGAATCTGCTGATTTGTCCTGCTGAATCCTATGTGCACAGACCACAAACCGAGGGGAAAAAAAAATCACAAACCTTTTTCTTGGAAAGTCATCATTTTCAGAGAGCTTGATAACTACCATGGACTCTGCACAACAATCTCCATCTACTGATACATTTAATTAGCAGATAGAGATGTGCATAGGGCCTTGCTATGTGCCCAGTTTTATCAGGGTAATAGCAGCATTGCCAGAGGGAGGGAATGACTGTTATGGTCAGGGAGGCAGATGGCAAAGAACAGAAGAATCTAAACGCTTCACTGGAGGTAAAGAGAGCAGAGGGCAGAAAAAGGAGAGATTTCTAAGGAGGCAGATGAGAAAGGTTTCTTCAGGAGACAGGACCTTTGAAGTGACTTTGAAGAATTTCAATAGGTGAAGAATAATGCCAAGAATTTCAAGGTCAAGGAACAGCTTGGACAAAGGCTAGAGCTGTGGAAACACAAGGCAGATTTGGGGGGAAGCAAAGAGTGTGGCAAGGCTGGAAGGGAGGAGTGGAGTGGCAGGGCCCCAGAAGGCTCCGTATCTGAGAGAGATGTGTGAAGCTGCAACCAGATCCAGTGGGGAGATGTGGAAAGGCTGGTGGTGTCTGACATGATCTATTTTCGAAGATGTAAATTAGTTGGAAGCTTTTATAGATCAGCTCATAGGGAAGGAAAAAGTGTTTTTTCCAGGTGGATTTCTAAACACTGCAAGAAGGAGAATCTGCTTGTGCAATAATCCCTGTACACTTGACAAAATGTACCCAATGGTGAATGCCCACCTACATAAATTGTGGTCTTCATAAGTGGACCCGTCATCCTTCGAAGAGGGTCATCCTTTGACTTTTTCCAACATGAACTGAAGGTAACTTAAAGCACAATCTATTTCTGAGTCTTACAATATACTATTGTGTATATTGCGGCATATGATGATCATATGTGTTAAACTGTGTTATCCTGAGAAAGATAGGTTGAAATCCTAATCCCCAAGACCTCAGAATGTGACTTTAATTGGAAATAGTGTCTTTCCAGAGATAATCAAGTTACAATGAGGTCATTAGGGTGGGTTCTAGTCCAATAGGACCAGTGCCCTCTAAAAAAGGGAAATTTGGACACAGAGACAGGCAGAAGGAAGGTGACATGAAGATACAGGGAGAAGATGTCTACAGACCAAGGCTCACCTGAGACTGCTGGAAACCAGGAGAGAGGCCTGGAACTGATGCTCCCTCCCATCCCTCAGATGGAACCAACCCTACATGGTGGTGCATGCCTGTAGTCCCAGCTTCTTGGGAGGCTGAGGTGGGAGGATTGCTTGAGCCCAGGAGTTCAAGGTTGTAGTGAGCTATGATCGCGCCACTGCACTCCAGTCTGGGTGACAGTGAGACCCAGTCAGTAATAATAACAATAATAAAGTATACCACGTTTTTATCACGGATATTTCTTTGAAGAAAGAGTGCTGTTAAATGAAAAGCAGGAGAAACAAAGGTAAAGGAAGATGCTCCGAGGCATTGTTTTTGTTATTTATCTTGGTTCGTTGGTTGGTCTTTTTGTCCCCTTGAAATGGCAAGTAGTCCCTGATGGAAAAGTTCACATATTTTGGTTTTCTAGTCTAGTTTACTGTTGTCTCCAACGTAGCTTGCTGCTGGAGTTCCTGCTTCTGAGTGTGGAACTCTCTGCAGGGAGATTGGGTTGCTGCCACTATGCCCTCCGCTGTCACCCTACCCTGTGCCTGGTGGTGCTTGGGGTTAGGCTGGTAAGGAGGTACTTGCCTCTTCCTTCCTGGCTGGCATGCATGCTACATAAGTGCACGCGGGGGATACATCTCTGCCTCATTTTCCCAGTTACAGGTAATTAGCCCTGTGCTTTTGGATGTGAGCGTTGGAAATGGCATCCTTTATATCTGCCTTATTATAAAGCAGCTCGGCTGCCTCCAGACAAAACATCGTCTAAATGAGATTTGCTCTCAAGTATCTGGCACGTAGAAGGAAGCTGCAAGTGAAAATGGAGGATGTTTCAAATCTCTCATGAAAAAGGACACAGCACGTCTGAGTCATGGTACCCAGCAAACTCGTATATGAAACACATCTTGTTATAATAACCAGTGTGGAGGAGCAAGCCTTTCCATCTTGAACTTTCATTTCAGAAGTGGGATGATGCATATCTTATTCTTGCAGGGATTTGTTTATTTTATGATTTCCCTTCCTGACCCTTCTCTCCCCAGCTCTCCAGTAGACAGGCGGCTTGGCTTCTTAATAGCTTATTTGAACTGGTGCAATTCAAATATGACTTTTTTCAGAACACAATTTGTCATGCATCCAGAGTCTCATCTGGCAAGAAACTATGGTATGGGGAATTGTACCAAGATTCCAAACGCTAAGGTCTGCAAAGGAGGATCTGTCTACAGGCTGTAGAGATTTTATCTTATATCTTTCCAGGCTCTGACTTTCTGTGAAGCTGATTAGTATGTTGGCACTAATATCTGTTGCAGGCTTTGCTTCTAGCAAAGATGGAGATTAGGGGGTTCCTCTATACTGATATGTCTCCCCCTCAAACTGTACTAATGTTGCAATGAGTACATCATACATAAGTATCCTGGGTCCCCCGCTTCTCCCTCCCCCCAAGCAGCAACTTTAGTTCAAAATGTCCCACCTGTTATTTCACTAGGAGTTTCTATTTCACTGTTTCATGTAAGGGTTAAATTAGCAGAACTCTATACAAAAAGTGCACCCTTCTAATGCAAAAATAAATCATATAGGTGGTGCCATGTCAGGTTAGTACCCAGGCTGTCTGCTTTCATCAAATATTTATGCTAATAACATTTTATCTGCCTGCAAATTTCACAAGGACAGAGACTATGTTTCTTTGGCAGTGTCCATAAGGCAGAAAATGACATTGGCTCCCAGGGAGGTGGACTTGAATGAGGTCTAGAAATTCACCTGATGATTGGCATTTCCTGTTTGGGTCAGATCTCTTTTTGTTCAGTTCAAAAGATAGTCTATATTGACTGGGTGTTGTGGCTTATGCCTGTAATCCCAGCATATTGGAAGGTGGAGACGAGAGTATTGCCTGAGCCCAGAAGTACGAGACCAGCCTGGGTAACTTGGCGAGTCCTCGTCTCTACAATAAATCGAAAAATAAGCCGGGCGTGGTAGCGCATGCCTGTAGTTCCAAATTACTTGGCAGGCTGAGGTGGAAGGGTCGTCTGAGTCCAGCAGGTCGAGGCTGCGGTGGCCATGAGTGTGCCACTACACTCCAGCCTGGGCGACAGAGATTCCAACTCAAAAAAAGAGAAAGAAGTGTCTTCTGGCCAGGCACAGTGGCTCACACCTGCAATCCCGGCACTTTGGGAGACTGAGATGGGAGGATCACTTGAGCTGAGGAGTTTGAGACCAGACTAGGCAACATAGCAAGACCTTGTCTCTCTTAAAAAAAAAAAAAAGATCAAATGTTAGTCGGATGTGGTGGCACACACCTGTAGTCCTAGCTATCCAGGAGGATTGCCTGAACCCAGGGCGTCAAGGCTGTGGTGAACTGTGATCATGTCACTGCATTCCAGCCTGGATGACAGAGTGAGACTCTGACTCAAAAAAAAAAAAAAAAAATGTCTTCTAGCCAAAGAAACTTGGGGATTCTTGTAATGACTTCATTCTTTCTCCTCAGGCTTCCTGAAATTGATTTACTCTTGAACCTATCCAGCAAGAATCCAGGAAATTAAAAGGGAGCTTCATTTTTCAGCGTGACCTTGGATCTATCACTTGACCTTCCAGCACCTGGAGCAATGCAAATGAGTATCTAATAGTGTCAAACCAGGAATTTACTGCAAAACAGATGTTGTATCAGAATTGTCCCACATGAGGGGAAGCTGAATTTCTAAAGGTAGCTCAAAGTCAGCCTATAAATAATGCTGACTTTTCCAAATACCCGAGCTTAAATGCAAAGGATTAATTACTTTCAGATTTGGAAAAAGTTAAAAACAACAACAAACAACAACAAAAAACAACTCCTTACCTAAAGAATGAGAACAAAAGTAGAGAACAGCCACAAAAGCTCTAATAAGTTTATTAAACTATTTAAAAAAGAATAAAACAAGTTGGCCAAGTGCAATGGTTCACGTCTGTAATTTGGGAGGCTGAGGTGAAAGGATCACTTGAGCCCAGGAGTTTGAAACCAGCCTGAGTAACATAGCAAGATCCTGTGTATACAAAATAATTTTTTTTTTTTTTTTTGCGTCAGAGTCTCACTCTGTTGTCTGGGCTGGAGTGCAGTGGCATGCTCACGGCCACTGCAGCCTCGACCTGCTGGCTCAGGTGATCCTTCCACCTCAGCCTTCCAAGTAACTGGAACTACAGGGGTGCGCCACCATGCCTGGCTGATTTTTTGGATTACTGTAGAGATGAGGGAGGTCTTGTCATATTGCCCAGGCTGGTCTTGAACCCTTCGGTTTAGGTAATCCTCCCTCCTCCGCCTCCCACAGTGCTGGAATTATAGGTGTGAGCCAGTGGACCCGGCTTTACAAAATAATTTAAGAAATTAGCCAGGCATGGTGAGTCCCAGCTACTTGGTAGGCTGAGATGGGAACATAGTTTGAGTCAAGGAGTTTGAGGCTGCAGTGAGCTGTGATGGCACCAATGCACTCCAGCCTGGGTGATAAAGTGAGACCTTGTCTCTACAGAAAAAAAAAAAATAATAAATAAGACTTAAACAAGTTTTCCTTGAAGTCTTTCTTTAAATACGTGAAATACTCTTGCCGTGATGATGTTTGGTGCTGTTTACTTGATAGTATGATTGGGTTCAGCTTCTTGGAACCATCACCAGCCTCTCCCACCTCCTTCTCTCCTCTCCCTTCATCTCTGCCCATTCACAGTAATTCTTTCCATATGGAAATTAGAAGTTGCTAAATTTGAGAGACCCCCCTTCCCTGGCGGATTTTTGGAATCAACTCCATGTGTATAGCTGATCTGGCAGATTGCTCAACATGTGGTTGAGGGAGTCTGGAATTACTTTAAGTTTCAGGTTTAAAAAATAACAGGCAATTTTGACCCTCTTTGGAGGATTTGCTACTACTGGCCGCCCTCCTGGGACATTCAGGTAGGGATCAGGTTTCCCGTCTGTCATCTCAAAGTACCCTCCCAAGGAAAAAGACTTTATGTTGGCAACTGTTTGCATAACAGATTTGCTTTGGTTGAAATTTTGTCTGCTGCGTGAATGGCATGAGGTGAATTGGGCCTTTCCGTCAGGAGCTGTCTGGGTAAGAACATTTTGGCAGTGGCTACCTACAGTTGTGGGTCCCCTGGGAAGAAACGTAGGCTCAGGGTTAGAACCAGGAAGGGTCTGAACAGGTAGACACCTGGCCTCTTCTGTTTCTGATCTGCTAGCCTTCCATGTAGCTATTTTTACATTTTGTACAACATATGTAAAGTGTTCTCCCTACAAGGGTCTGCTGGAGATAAAAGCATGGTTATTTATTGTAGCATGATGACAACAGAGATGCTTGGCTTTGGGACACTCCTTGGGGTTTGACAGATTGCCTTCAACTTGTACTTCTGAGAACAAAGAAGGATAAGCAGAATTCTTCCCAGAGAGGAGACTTTGAGACCCCAGGAAGGTCAGAGATAGCAATTTTGCTCCAATTTTCCAGGAAGTTTCTTGCAGACTGGAGTGAGAGACATTGTCTTTTAGGCCAGACAAAAGGTGAAAAGGTCACTTGTGCTTTTTGTTTTGCCTAAGTATTTTGACCATGAACATTGGTCAGTGTTAGGCTAGGGAGAGCATTCAAAATAACTTGTGTACAAAAATTTTATGCTTTAACGTCAATTCTTATAGTCTTATGTTTCACATTAATGGTATCTACCTTGAGTGGTTCTTTTGGGAAAGAATGTCCATGTGGAAACATCTGTTATGTAGTTAGGTTCTAGTAAATAGCCATTGTTAATACATGATGAGTTAATCATACGTGCAAATCAAGGGTTTTCTCCTGCTTAAGAGGAAAAAGGAGAATGAGGTGTTAGCTTCCTTTGATCTTTTGCTGGTGATGGCAATGGTGTTTCTTAATTGGATCTTTTTGGAGTATGCTGTCTGGGCAGAAACATCCTGGGTGTGGCTACTTGCAGTTGTGGGTAAATGTGGGGAGTGCAGAAGTTGCTATTAAATGTTGTTATAGTTGGGCTCGGTGGCTCAGTCTGTAATTCCGCGCTTTGGGAGGCCGAGGTGAGTGAATTGCCCGAGCCTGCGGGTTCGAGACCCGCCTGGGCAACTTGGCGAGACCTCATTTCTACAATAAATCAAAAATTAGCCGGGCATAGTAGCGCGCGCCTGTAGTTCCAGCAACTTGGAAGGCTGAGGCGGAAGGACTGCCGAAGCCCAGCAGGTCGAGGCTGCAGTGGCCGGGAGCGTGCCACTGCATTCCAGTCTGGGCGACAGAGTGAGACTCCGACTCAAAAAAAAAAAAAATGTTGTTACACATTTTCCTATGCGTTTTGAGAGTTTCTGCAGAACCTGGAGAATGTGGGATGAGGTGCTTTAAAAAAAAATTCATTTTTTGAGTCAGGTTTTCACTCTGTTATGCAGGCTGGAGTGCAGTGGCACGATCACGGCTCACTGATGACTCAAACTCCTGGGCTCAATGATCCTGTCACCTTGGTCTCCGGAGTAGCTGGGACTACAAGTGCGCTCCACTACACCTGACTAGTTTAATTTTTTTGTTGTTGTTTTCTCAATATTGCCTAGGCTGGTCTCTAACTCCTGGTCTCAAGTGATCCTCCTGCTTTGGCCTCCTAAAGTGCTGGGATTACAGGTGTGAGCCACTGCACCCAGCTGGATGAGCTGCTTTTGGAGGGCACAGGTGAAGGACTTGGCTGCTAGGAGATCTCAAGGCAGCAAAGCCCTTGCATCTGGTAGGTACTTGTCAATGTGTATGGAATATACTACCAGATGAAGGCACAGGATCATAGCTCCTGCTGGCATGCAGGCTTCTGCTCGAATTTTTCTAAGGTGGCCCCAGAAGACAGGACTGTTCACATTTGATCAATCCTAAAATGTACAGTTTTGTAGCATTTCATATTTCTGAAATCAAAATGCTTCTTTCAATCAGCCAATCTCAGAATTATTGGCATCATTTCTTCTTCTTAGCATTATATAAATTACAAGTAGGTCTTACAATCGATACCCTCTTATATTCAGCAATCTGTGTTTCGTTTGGGCTCCTGAAGCTGGGATGAGAATGCAGTCAGGCCGGGCGCAGTGGCTTAGGTCTATAATCCCAGCACTTTGGGAGGCTGAAGTGAGAGGATTGCCTGAGCCCATGGTTTCGTGACCAGCCTGGGCAACTTGATGAGACCTCTTCTCTACAATAAATCAAGAAAAATTAGCTGGGCATGGTGGTGCATGCCTGTAGTTCCAGCCACTTGGAAGGCTGAGGTGGAAGGATCACCTGAGTCCAGCAGGTCGGGGCTGCAGTGACTGTGAGAGTGCTGCTGCACCCTGGGCTGGGCGACAGAGTGAGACTCTGACTCAAAAAAAAAAAAAAAAAAAAAAAAAAAAAAAATAAAGAATGCATTCAAACTAAACACTCCTGCCAGAACTCAAGAACCAGAGTGAGAAAAAGCTGTATCATTTGTGCTTTCCTTACCCCTTTTTTCTGTCCAAAACACGGAACAACGGGCAGGATTCTTTGAACTAGCTCAGTGTTTCTCAAAGTGGGGTACCCAGATCAGCAGCCACAGCATCACCTGGGACCCAGTGAATCAAAAGCTCTAGGGCTCCTTAATATGGGCTTTTTTTTTTTTTGAGTTGGAGTCTTACTCTGTCACCTAGGCTGGAGTGCAGTGGCACACTCTCAGCCGCTGCAGCCTTGATCATTCTACCTCAGCCTTCCAAGTAGCTAGAACTACAGGTGCACATCACCATGCCAGGCTAATTTTTATTTTATTTTATTTTATTGTAGAGATGAGGTCTTGCCAAGTTGCCCAGGCTGGTCTCGAATCCGTGGGCTCAGGCAATCCTCTCACCTTGGCCTCCCAAAGTGCTGGGATTATAGGCTTGGGCCACCATGCCTGGCCTCTTAATATGGATTTTAACCAGCCCCCAGCATGATCTTGAGAACTGCTGAATGAGGGCTCCCACAACTGTCCTTCTGGAAACATGTTGTCAAAGAATATCTTGTGATGAGCTCTTTCTGTTTCTCCTTAACTTGACCTTCCTCTACATCCAAAACCATATCCCTCATTGAGACTCACTAGTCCTTTCTTACTCTGCCTCTGTGACCACCTGCTTGTAGGCCTTGCCTTCTGCCTGTCCTAGCTTGGTGTTGCTCTGCAGCTCTGCTGAAGACCACCTTCTGCTTTTACTCTACACACTCCCTTGGACTCTCTTGTTGTCAGCAGTTTCTTTCTTTTTTTTTGAGTTGGAGTCTCACTCGGTCACCCAGACTGGAGTGCAGTGGCTGCTCCCAGCCACTGCAGCCTTGACCTGCTGGGCTCTGGCGATCCTTCCGCCTCAGCCTTCTGAGTAGCTGGAATTATAGGCACACGCTACCACGCCCGGCTGGTTATTTTTATTTATTGTTGAGATGAGGTCTCGCCAAGTTGCCTAAGTGGGTCTCGAACCCGCGGGCTCAGGCAATCCACTCACCTCAGCTTCCCAAAGCGTGGGATTATAGGCTGAGCCACCGAGCCCGGCTGATGTCAGCAGTTTCAACCCACATCTTGATCAATGACTTCACATTTATATCTGTAGCCCAGGTCTTTGGAGCCTCCATCCCCATATACTCATGATAATTCACTTGTACTTCAAACTCGATGCATTTAACCCAAACTCCTTTTCTTCCACCTCAAGCTAGTCTTCTGTATGTGACTTCCCTGAGTGAATGGTCCCACAATCTCACCTACTGCTCCAGGTAGAAATGTGGTGACATGTCTGTACCTTTCCAGTTCTCTTATGACTCATGTCCATCATCACATGCCATATTAGGATATTAGTCATTTGTCAGATATATAGTTTGCGAATATCTTCTCCCTTTCTGTAGGTTGCCTATTTACTCTGTTGATTGTTTCTTTTGGTGTGCAGAACCTTTTTAGTTCAATTAAGAACCACTTGTTTATTTTCGTTTTTGTTGCATTTGCTTTTGGGATCTAAGCCATCAATTCTTTGCCTAGGCCAACGTTCAGCAGAGTTTTCCCTAGGCTTTCTTCTATAATTTTAATGTTTTCAGGTTTGACATTTAAGTATTTAATCCATAATGAGTTAATTTTTGTATATGGGGAGAGATAGGGATGAGTTTCATTTTTTCTGCATGTAGCTATTCATTTTCCCAGCACCATTTGTTGCAGAGGGTGTGCTTTCTCCAATGTATGTTTTTGTCTGTTTTGTTGAAACCAGTTGGTTGTAGGTATTTGGGTTTATTTCGGAATTCTTTATTCTGTTCTATTGGTCCTTGTGTCTACTCTTGTACTAGTATCATATTGTTTTGCTTACTCTATAGCCTTACAGTATAATTTGAAGCAGGGTAATGTGATGCCTCTAGCTTTGTTCTTTTTGCTTAAGATTGCTTTGGCTATTCTGGCTCTTTTTTGGTTCCATATGAATTTTAGGATTGTTTTTTCTAATTCTGTGAAAAATGACATTGCTCGTTTGATAGGAATTGGGTTGAATCTGTAGATTACTTTGGGTGTATGGCCATTTTAGCAATATTGATTCTTCCAATCCATGAGCATGGAATGTTTTTCCATGTGTTTGTGTCCTTTGTGATTTCTTTCATCAGAGTTTCGTAGTTCTCCTTGTAGAGATCTTTCACCTCCTTGGTTAAATATATTCTTAGGTATTTTAGGTTTTTTTTTTTTTTTTTGAGTTGGAGTCTCACTTTGTCGCCCAGGTTGGAGTGCAGTGGCACGCTCATGGCCACCACAGCCTCGACCTGCTGTGCTCAGGTGATCCTTCTGCTTCAACCTTCCAAGTAGCTGGAACTACAGACGTGCACCACCACACCCAGCTAATTTTTCGATTTATTGTAGAGACGAGGTTTCACCATTTGCCCAGGCTGATCTCGAACTCATGGGCTTAGGCAATCCTCTTGCCTTGGCCTCCCAAACTTCTGGGATTACAGGTGTGAGCCACCAGCAGGTATTTTAGTTTTTTGGTAGCTCTTCTTGATTTGCTTTTCTGCTTGGTCACTACTGGTGTGTAGCAGTGCTACCAATTTGTGTTTGTTGATTTTTGTATCCTGAAGCTTTACTGAATTCATTCATCAAGACCAGGCATCTTTTGAAGGAGTCTTTAGGATTCTCTTGGTATAAGAAGGGAAGGATCATGCCAGGGGGAGCCGCCTCTGGGGAGTTGACCAAATGCTCCACTTGACCCCAGACATCTTCTGCATAAGACAAGACTTCATGACAAGACCTGGAAGTCCCACTTCCTGTCCTGAAGATTTGACATGACTATTTTCACTTGGTCACTTACTGTCTTATTGATGGATGATACTATATCATCTCACTTTTATTAGCAGGCCTTTCATTTCCTTTTAAAATCTTAACTGTCAAAATTCTTCATAGGTGCACAAATATATGTTGATTATATACTACTCAAAAATATGTCCACTAAAAATGGAAAGTTTTAACATGTGGATTAAGCACGAATTAATGGAACACCTATTGCTGGGAATTCCCAGGCACTGTTTAAAGGCTTTGGGGTAGATATATCAGCGAATAAAATATCCGGGCTCCCCCATGATCATGGATCAGCATGCTACAAGAGGGAGAGAGAAAATACATGATAATAACAAGTAAATTAGATAATCTATTAGAAGGCTGTAGTGCTGTGTGGAAAAGATTTTTAAAATGGACCAAAGATGATTCTGTATGGCTTGTGTAAAGCTATGGTTCTTGTTTAACTAAAGACATACTAGTCTGTGGCTGGGGCTATTTATACCATGACTGGGATTTGGTCCTTATGAGACAGGACATCAAGCTATGAGGCTGTGGTGGAGAGAGAGGGGTCAGGGGAGGGAAGAACTCGAGAACTCAGAGCCTGTTTGCAGAGGGGGTGGGGGAATGGCTGGCACCATCAGAAGGGGCCACTATATGCTCTCCTGATCCCAGGATAATTTCTTACTGAATTTCTTTTGGGGGGCGGACAGAAGGTATGGGAAAGATGAAATAGAACTTTCAGGCATAAATACAGGCTGTAATGGAAGTTTGCTGTAGCTGTGAACTGAGATCAATATCATTTATAAGGAAAAAGGAGAACAGAATGCCCCCTTATGAAACTGAAACACACATTGATCTTTTTGTTTTGTTTCATTTTTAATTCCACCTACAATAAGAGCTTCTTGACACATTGCATTTGAATCTTTCAAAACTTAATTTTGTTGTACAGTTATTATTTTGTTTTCCTTTTCTTTCACTGTAATAAAACATGCCTAGCTGTTCTTTCAGGGACAGAACTGCCTCTGTCCTGTTGAGACTTGCTTGTTGAATGTTATTGAAAAGAGATAGAGCTCATTTGTCAAGGCATATGTTATGACTTGGGTTGAAAAAAAATTTCCCCCTAAAGCATTAATTTCTACAGTGTAAGACAGGTTGTGTTGGGTGATATGATTTTCATCTGACACATAAAACATATTAACAGAATTTTTTTCAGCAAGTACAATGGAATTTTGTAACATCACAAGCCACCAGACACTTCTCGATTTCAAAGTTTGAAGTACAACTCTTTTTCCTCTTTTTTTTTTTGAGTTGGATTCTCACTCCATGGCCCAGGCTGGAGTGCAGTGGCACACTCACGACCACCCCAGTGTCGATCTGCTGGTCTTAGGTGATCCTTCCCCCTCAGCCATCCAAGTCGCCGGAACTACAGGCATGCGATACCACACCCAACTAATTTTTTGATTTATTGTAGAGATGAAGTCTCGCCAAGTTGCCCAGGATGTTCTCGAATCCTGGGCTCAGGCAATCCTCTCACCTCGGCCTCCCAAAGTGCTGGGATTACAGACTTGAGCCACTGTGCCTGGTCTCTTTTTCCTCTTAAAGCTAACGATTTCAGTAGGTTGAAGATTTTCTACATAGAGTAGGTTTCTCTGCGCCTTTACAGTGTTTGAATGGTAGGTAATTGGGCCTTTAATTAAATACCTGAGACTGATAGGATATGTGCTAGAAGGAGTCAGGGGCAATTTTCCCTCCTCATTTTATCGTGTGCACTTTATTGGAAAGACAGTTTAGCCCCAAGTTCATTGTTCAAGTCTACCAAGAGAGAAAAAAATCAATTATATTAGTTATAAGGCATTTAGTCAAAAAGGTATAAAATATAATTTTCTGAGGAAAGAAAGGCATATTTGAAGGCTCTATTCCTCGCCAGACATAATTTTCTTTCTTTCTTCTTGGCTTTTGTTTGTTGCTGTCTCTTCTCTTGGGTCTTTTCTCAGCTTCTCTTGATTGTCCCAGAGTATATGGGGACCTCTTGTCTACTAGTTCCCTATCAATGCAGGAAAATCCAGACTGGACATTTGATATATGTGGTAGCCTTGAATTGGAACCTGGGAGACCTCTAACTATAGGGTGCATAATTGATTAAAGGCCCTTGCTACTGGGCTCTACAATTTATTGTTATATTGGCACCAAGACCATGGTTCTCATGGACTAATCCTAGTCAGTGACTGAGTACTGCTGTCACTGGCTTGAGAACTCCCCTAGGGTCTCCTGGAACCTGCCTTAGTCTGTGCAGCAGTCTAGAACGCTTCTACCCACCTTCTTTCTCTGTCTTTTTCATGTGGGGGCAGACCTGCACTGCCCCGTCTTTTGGAGAAGTGTTCACCCTGAAACAACCCTTATTGTTTAATCCCATGTGGGTATCTGCTTCTTGCAGAATCAGGACTCACTCAATGTACCAGCAATGTGCTCCCTGAACTACCACCTTTCCCCTCATCCTGTGTGAAGACTTGCCATGGAGACTGGCTTCTTTTGTAGTTGCCTCCTTGGTGTTCACTAACTGGCAAACACCCAGACAGCAGCCTGCTTGCTCGGGCTCCTGTTTTCTGGCTCTTGCTGACCTTCTTGAGGGCACTTTCGACACTCTGCCTTGACATGTTCTCTTACTTTGGCTACGTTGACAAAACATCCTCTGGGTTTTGCTTCTGACTCCATCATTACTCCTATGTAGCCCTCTCTACTAAATCATATGTCTGTCTGTGCATGTTGGTCCTACCATGATTTTCTCATTTTCCCATGTGATCTCAGCCATACCCAAGGTTTCCCCTCCTCCTCTTTCTTTTTCTTCATCTAGAAAGCAGGGTTTATTGAGAGGACAGAAAAGCTCCCATAGCAGGAGGGGAACCAAGGGGGGTTGCCCTAGGCTTCCCCTTCTACATGTACACTCAGATCCTTTATCAAAGTTGTTGTCTAGGGAATATCACCACCTTGCAATCTCATAATAGACACTTTCTGAAATTCTCAGTATGTCTAAAACCCAGTTTACTCTCTTTCACCCCCAAACCATCTGATACAGTCAATAGGACCTCCAGCCTTCCATTCTCTCAAATTGGAAAGTTGTGAGCTAGTCACATTTAAACTCTGTTCCTCTTGACTCTTCACCACCCCATCCTTATCCAATATCCATTTAATCCCCTCTTTGTAGTATTTTGTGAATCCTACAATAGAAGTGAAAAAGTATGCTCTGAAAACTATAAAACATTGTCGAAATATATGAAAGAAAATAAATGGAAATGCATCCCATGTTCATGGATTGGATAGCTTAATATCAGTAATTTGGTGCTACTGCCCAAACAGATCTACAGACTCAATGTAATTCCTATCAAAATCTCAGTGGTTTCTTTGCAGAAATGGACAAACTGAACCTATTCTGAAAATGCAAGGGACCCAGAATAACAAAGAATAATGAAAAAGAAGATCAAAATTGGAGGACTCACTTTTCCTGATTTTAAACACATTACAAAACTTATAGGCGAAACTTACTACATTAATAAACGCAGTGTGATACTGGCAAAAAGATCAATATATAGATCTGTGAAATAGAATTGAGTCTAGAAATAAACTCTCACACTTATGGTCAATTGATTTTCAACAGGGGAGCCAAGATAATTAAATGGGGGAAATAATATATATTGTGTGTGTGTGTGTGTGTGTGTGTGTGTGTGTATGTGTGTCTTACATGGAGTCTTAGTCTGTCACCCAGACTGGAGTGCAGTGGCATGCTCACAGTCACCCCACTGTCAACCTGCTGGGCTCCAGCAATCCTTCCACCTCACTTCAGTTTTCCAAGTAGCTGGAACTAGAGGTATGCGCTACCACGCCTGGCTGGATACTGACATGCAAAAAATAGAAGAAGTTGGGCCCTTATCTCATGCCATATACAATCAATAGCTCAAAATGGATCAAAGACCTACATGTAAGAGCTACAACTATAAAATTCTTAGAAGATGCTAACAATGTCTTCATTTAGAAGTTTTGGGCCGGGTTTGGTGGCTTAGCCTGTAATCCCAGCACTTTGGGAGACTGAGGTGAGAGGATTGCCTGATCCCAGGGGTTTGGGACCAGCCTGGGCAACTTGGTGAGACCTCATCTCTACAATTAATAAAAAAAAATTAGCTGCGCGTGGTAGTGCGCGCCTGTAGTTCGGACTACTTGGAAGGCTGAGGTGGAAGGATCGCTGGAGCCCAGCAGGTCAAGACTGGGGTGTCCATGAGTGTGCCACTGCACCACAGCCTGGGCAACAGAGTGAGACTCTGATTAAAAAAAACAAGCAGAAATTTCGAGGGAAGACTTTTAAACAGTTAAAGGATGGTTGGATGTGAGATGGGTTTGTGGGCAGAGAAGTAGTCGAGCAATGAATGACTAATTTGTCCAGAGAAGCTGCCACCTGCCTCTGGCAAACTCTGTTGGTGCCCCTTTCTCCATCTTTCCGGAGAAGGAACACAAGGAGAAAAAAATTTCTAGCAGTATGTTGCCTACTCTAGGGAGTGAGAGGCATTTGTTAGAATGTTCTACCTACCTTGGGGGTGAAGATGATTGCTACTATTTCTTTACTTCAGGTTCCTGCTCATCATTTGAGTCATGTGTTCTGTCATTTGTGTTCTTTAGTGTACTGACTCAGAGTTAATACTTTTTTTTCTTGAGTTGGTGTCTCACACTGTCCCAGGTTGGAGTGCAGTGGCACGCTCACTGCCGCCCCAACCTTGACCTGCTGGGCTTAGGCGATCCTTCTACCTCAGCCATCCAAGTAGTTGTAACTACAGACGTTTGCCACCATGATCGGCTAATTTTTAAAAAAATTTATTTTATAGACAGGGTCTCACCATGTTGCCCAGGCTGGTCTCGAGCCCCTGGGCTCAGGCGGTTTTCTCCCTCAGACTCCGAAAGTGCTGGGACAATAGGTGTGAGTCGCCGCGTCTGGCTGAGTTAATACTTTTAAAACTATTTTATGTGCTTATACCACTTGAGCGGGGCCAACAATCCTAACAATCAGAGGTCAGTAAACTTTTTCCATAAAGATCTAGAGAATGAATATAAATATTTTAGCCTTCACTGGTCATATTACTTAATTCTGCTGCTGCAGCTTGAAACAGTCATGGACAAGACACAGATAAGTAGGCATGGCTGTATTCCAATAAAATTTTACTTATAAAAACAGGTACTAGGCTGGATGTGACCCATGGGCAGGAGTTTACTGACCCCTGCTGAAGATGACAAGTAACTATATAAACCTCAGTTAAAAGCCAGCGTTTTGGAATCAGACACAGTGGATTTTGCATTCTCATTTTCCCATTACTCAATGTGTGATCTTGGGCAGGGAATTAACCTCTCTGTGTCTCAGTCTGCTCATCTTTTATGACAGGGACAATCATACTGATTTACCAGTTTCATCCGGATTAAGAGTCATGATATATGCAAAGCATTTATCTTGATTGCTGGCACATTGACTTATCTCTCATAGGTAAAAGTCCAAAAGAAAAGTACACCAAAATCTTATTCTATGCGGTAGCCAACCACATGAAAGTGGTTCTAAAGAAACCCCTCCTTTTTTTAAGAAAGCCAGATTTATTGAGAAAACAGAAAAGCTCCCACAGTGGGAGGGGTCCCAAAGGGTAACCCAGGAATCCTTTATCATAATGTAATAATTTGTAGGAATGTGTTGCTTAATATCCCAAGGGCTAGTGAAGAATTCTGCCTTAAAGTGATTTGAAAGGTCAATGAAGAAGCCAGATTTCAGATGAGCAACCATTTTACACCTGAGAAGGGCTGCATCCTTGGGGGACTGACTGGGAGTGCCTTCATGCTCCTTCAGGTCCTGAGAAGGGGGTCAAGTCATTAGTTCCCTGATGACTGAAGGATGGCTTCAGGCTCTTCTCCCATGAGGACTGATTGGCTTGGGCCCAATGTGGTAGTGGATTTAGGTTATGGACAGGTGGTAGACTTGCTCGCTGTGACTTACTTGCCAGTGAAGATGTATTTTTGCTAACATGTTTTTTTCCCCACTATCCACCTAGTGTCCTCTCCATCTTATATGTATGATGAGGGTGGGCTGTATCTTGCTCTATCACTGTTTAAACAGAGAAGGATGTTCTTGTATTGCCCACCAAGAAGATCTCATGATGGGCATGGTGGGACAGAGTTCAAAGAGCAATCCCTTCCTATCTTTCCTCTTGGGTTGTGGTTGCCATCGGATTCAAAGAGAAACTTCTGAAAGTTTAGGAAGAAGCTCAATTCCCATCCATCATTTAAGATTGAGTGCAAGGGTCTCTGCATCTAGAAAGCCTTTCACATCTTTCCATCCACCAGTCTGTTTTGGGGATCAGGGCTTTCCTAGGTTCCCCCAGGATAAGCAGTGCTGCTTCTCACACAGGAGCATGATGATGTGAAGTCCCTTGCAGCAGGTTCTGTGTTTTTTACGTCTGGAATAAAGTAGAAACTTAATGTATTTCTAAATGCATAATTGCAGAGGAGTCAAGAGTCTTATGCTCTATTATATCATTAATTATTATTTTATTTTTTTGACTCTTCAACTAAGACAGCAGAAGAGATGATTTATTTTACATTCGTTACACTTGGCCACAAGTCAACACAGAACTAGTCCAGAATGTCACAGGTCCAGGGCAAAGGACCAACAGGGACTGTTTTGGTATGATGAGCAAGGTGGGTTTCTTTATGATTGAATGGCATGGAGTTATAGATTCCTGGAGATACAAGTTAGACAGCATGCAGTCTGACATCTTGTACCCGGGTCCCGAGCCACTGGCATTCCACGTTTCTGCTTCTGTGGCCTCCATGGGTGCACCAGCTAGATGCTTACTTGGACCTCTGCCTCATCTTTCTTCTTTTGTGCTTCAGCCTGCGTATTCGCATCTTCCTCCACTTGTCCCTCACGGCACGGAAGTTTCTAAGAAGATGGCGCTAAGGCCAAGAGAATTTAATTCTTATTTTAAATGAGATGATTCATGTGCAGCAATCACATAATCTCAGGCACCTAACAAACTGTTGGCTATGTTTTCTATCAGTTAGGACCATTGTACTCAAGGCAATGGAAAATCCAACAACTGGAGGTTTAAACAGAAAGGGATGTTCTTGTCTTGCCCATCAATAAGATATCATGATGGACATGGTGGAATGGTGGCTCCATGATGTCATCAGAGGTCTAGGCATTTTTTATGTTTTTTCTCTAGTGGGCATAGAAGGACCCGTTTTTGCTTATGTTTCCATGGTTACAGAATGGCTGCTGTGTCTCCCTGCTCAGGTCTCTGTATGGGGTATAGAGATGGGGAAAGAGACAAAAGGTCCAAGGAGTAGCTTTTCTAGAAGCCCTACCTGCCTGTGACTTTCGCTTATTTCTTATTGGCCAGGACTGAGTCAGGGACCGGATTGTGGTTGTGGATGGGGTGGGATCTGCCAACTTATCCTATCAGCTAAAGTTCATTGTTCTACCACCACTCCGCCGGCTTCCAAAAGGCAGTGGGTATGTTGCTGGGTCTCTCAGTGGATCACAGTGGTGACAGATGAACAAACCTTCCTCCCTGTATTTTCCTCTATCTTACTCTTCTCTCTGGTTTTCATCCCACTAGTATTGCTCACTGCAACTCAAAGTGAGGTCTCCGGACTAGCAACACCAGCCAGCGTTCCCTGAAATGCACATTTTCAAGTTTTGCCCCAGAACTCCAGAATCAGAAACTCTGGGAGTGCAGCCCAGCAGTCTGTGCTTCTGCATGCTCTGCAAGGGATTCTGATGCGTGCTTGGATTTGCAAACCTCTGCTCACTCCTACTTATCTCTCTTATTCTCCCTTCTTTTCTCTCCCCCTCTTCCCCCCATCTTTTGTTTTCTTTTGGGTGACTGGTTATTCAATAGAATCAAAGCATGAACATTTTCTATTCTGTGCTGTTCAATTAAATCTCAGGTGGATTTATATTTGCAGTCTAGTTTTTAAAAATACTGGCTGATTTGATTGGTTCTTGGATTTGATGAGTTTTTCATTGTGCATAACCCTTGACTGCAGATAAAAAAAGGAATTTTTAGCTTTTGATCAGCATGACTCAAAGTTCATTATTATTATCTTTTCTTCATGGAGATATTTTATTATACATGTGAACAGAGGTAATGGACAATTAGTTTTCATGTCATGAAGACTCTGTGTATATCTTTCAAAATAATTTTGTGGCTGGGCTTGGTGGCTCAGCCTGTAATCCCAGCACTTTGGGAGGCTGAGGTGAGTGGATTGCCTGACCCTGCGGGCTCGAGACCAGCCTGGAAAACTTGGTGAGACCTCATCTCTGCAATATATAAAAAATTAACTGGACGTGGTAGCACGTTCCCGTAGTTCTGGCTACTTGGAAGGCTGAGGCAGAAGGATCACCGAAGCCCAGCAGGTCGATACTGGGGAGGCTGTGAGTGTGTCATGGGTGCCAGAGTGAGACTCCAACTCAAAAAAAAAAAAAAGAATTTTGCAAGGGAATATATCTAATTCTTTTTTATAATTTCAATGAAAGCAACAATCTCGGAAAATAGCAATCACCAGGAAGAAACCATTTATGGAATTAAATACAGATGACTTATTTTAGAATGCACACCTTTCAGTTTCAATAGGGAAAAAAATGACTATATGTATTTGAGATGTGAGATAAAATTAACATGAGGAGGAGAGGAACAAGGCAAATTGTGTGGGTAGGAATTTGTTTTCCTTTTGGATTCCAAGAGTCACTGCCATCAAACTAAAAATTGGCCTTCTTCAAGAGAAAACAGGGTTT
This sequence comes from Cephalopachus bancanus, assembly GCA_027257055.1. Classification (NCBI taxonomy): domain Eukaryota; kingdom Metazoa; phylum Chordata; class Mammalia; order Primates; family Tarsiidae; genus Cephalopachus; species Cephalopachus bancanus. The sequence goes on along the minus strand of JAPVLO010001164.1, from coordinate 120,855 downwards.
TGTGCCAGCTTTGTTTTATTATTATTCTTTATACTATTATTTTTGGCTTGCAGACAGCAGCTTTCTGCAACAAAGATTCATAAATGGTTCTTCATATTTGACGTAAATGTCAAGCTTGTCAATTCCTGAGCCTGCAGATTTTGTAAAAATATCACTCACCAGCATCTTCATTCTAGCTTGGAATGGATTCAGGAAAATGTCCTTGGCTCCCAAATAGCTTTGAATAAGGTTTGGACGCTCCAGGGGGCTGGGCTTGGCTCCAGTCTCATTGTCCTTTGCCATTTTCAGGTAAGGACATTTCAGGTAAGGACAGAGATCTTCAGTCATCCTTGCAAGGCCTGGGCCTATCAATAAGCAGACAAAGCTGCACTTTCCATGGCCCTGCCCCTTTTACACAAACATAGATGCATAGTCTGAAAGTAGCACAAGAAAGTCAAATGTGAAAAGCAACAAAAACTGAGTGAGGAAGAAAAATGTCTGCCTCGCCCTGCAGAGAGTCTTACTCAACTGAAAGGTCTTCTCTTTGCCAAGGTTTACAGCTCTGGGCAACTCCTGTTTCCAAGCTGCTTTGGGTTTCAGGAACCTGTGGACTCTAGAGATAAAGCTGGAGACTGGCTTCTCACAGTTTTTTTGCAAGTTCCTTTGTAATTCTACCCAAGAATTTTATCTGAGTCTTGCAATGATGGTGTGCGTGTGCACATTCAACAGGCATATATACGGCATCCCATTGGCCTACAAGACCTCAAATGATGTGGCCACTGACTGCCTCTTATGTGCTTCCCACTCCCCTTACTCTGAACAAGCAGCCTGCCTTTCTCTCTGTTCCTCAGGCTACCCACACTCAGTCCAGTCTCCAAGTCTTTGCACTTGTGGTTTCCTGACTTGTCATACTTTTCTCCAAGGTATTCACACAGTTCTTCGTTCTCCCGAGAGAACTTTCCTGACCTCTCTTGCTCAGGTATTCCCTCTCTGCTATCCCTTATCAGGCTATATTTTTCTTTATATCACTTATCTGGGCTTGCCATAATTTATTTCTTTGTTTACGTATCTGATTTCTCCATTAGAAAATATTCTTGATGGGAGCAGGGTCTTTGTTTTGTATCTTGCTTCAACTCACTCCTCTAGAACTTGGTAAATACTGAGTGTTTAAATAAGTGTTTGTCTATGTTAGGTAGATAAATGAATGCATGGAATATGTTCCTAAAGTTTGGTAATTTTGATTTGGGTGGAGTATCATATTACATATCACTTCACTCAGGAATTTTAATTGACTCTTCCAATGGTGATATGTATGCATATATCCAATGATGGTCCATCTATATCCATTTTTTGGCCTATTCATCCATTATCTATCTATCATCTGTCTATCTGTCTGTCTGTCTATCTATCTATCTATTCATCCTATCTATCTCTGTCTCTTTATCATCTACCTCCTTACCTACCATCTCTCTATCCATTCAGCATATTTATCAATTTATTGCTCTATCTATCTAAATTAGGTTTCAGATACAAAGCACCAACCTGAGCAGAGCGATTTCGTGAATAGGATTAGAAAAGAGGTTAAAACTGGGGTGGCTTCTAGAGGGAAATGGAACTTTTCATCATCATGATCGATTTAATGTGATTGATTAGTAATGAGGAAACAGTGATTAAATATCATGATGAATTCAAATTGTACATTAGCAAATGCTCTGTTAATTGTATTAGTGTGAAGATATACTTTTTGAAAATCCCAGCATAAAAAGGACTAAACAAAGGTAGATGGTTCTTATATAATTTGTTTTCTTCAAAGGCTTAATATTCATGATACTGAAGAGCCCATTTATTATAGTCAGGAAGCAGCCCTTTTTCTTTTACTTCCCTCTTCCTTCTTTCTAGTCCTCCCTCCCTTCTTCTTTCATCTTCTTTCTTCCTTGACTTTTCTACTCACTGCATCCTTGGCTTCTTCCTTTGACTCTTCATAAGGTGAGGAAATTCTTTTTTATTCTTGTCTCAGTTTTATTTGTACAAATAGCACAGGAGGACACCAGCTCCACGCAGACAGCAGCTTAGGGGTCACACCAGTCCTTCTGTCCTCACGTTGGCAGACAGGGGCCTCTACTCCGGAGCCTCTGTGGGGTCCTAGGCACCTTTGGGAGCCTGAGCAGGAGCTGGAGCTGCAGGTGAAGCTGCGGCCTGGGCCTTAGTTTGATCCTTGGCAATACGGGCATGAATATACTTCTCAAGCTTGGGTTGGGCAATGTATGCAAGTCAAGTAAGCTTGCAGCAAGGGTTGGGATCTTGGGCTTAACCTCCTTGGACTTTAAGGGCCTTGATAGCCTCAGCATGTGAACTCATGCATGGCCTTGGCGTTGTTGGCCTACATCTTCTTCAGGCCCTTCTTGTTGTGCTTCTTGGCAAAGTGCATGCTCCTCAAGAACTTGGGGTCCATTAAGAGACTTGTATCTTTGTGATCAGGGTTTCTTGATGCCATTTCTGTGCCATTTTCAGGACTGTCTTTGTGTGATGTGGTTCCTGGACTCGGCCATGTCTGCACTGTAACCTACTACTCCTGAAGTGCCTGGGACTGGAAGAGCAGAAGTTCTTAATAAAAAAATAATTGAAATGGGTAATTTCACTTGTGTGATGACATCTCTTGGCCCCTTATTGTAATAATAATATCATACACCCAGTGGTGGGCACTTTCTGTACACTGCCTCAACTTTCTCTCTGTGAAATGGGGATTATGGTAAATACTGCTTAACTAGAGAATTAAATAAGGGCTAGAATACGTAGGCAACTACTTTAAAGTCACATGGCTAGATAAATATCAGGATTTGACTTGGAGAGTTACCTTTCATATACACTATCTTCCTCTCCAAATACTGTTATCCATGTGCATAAAAGAAAAATACATTTTTTACTTCTCATTTTGAAATAATTTGAGACTTATAAAAATGTTGCAAAATAGTACAAAGGGCCCTCCTATACCTTTCACCCAGCTTTAAAAATGTGTGCAACTTACAGGGCCATAGTACAAATGACCATAACTAAGAAATTAACATTAGTGCAACACCATTAACTAGCCTACAGATTTTATTCAGATTTTTATTCAACTTTTGCACTAATGTCCCCTTTCTGGTCCAAGAGTGAACCCAAGATTCCACATTGCATTAGGTGTTGTCTCCCTAGTCTCTTCCAATCTGAGTCTTTCTTGGTCTTTCATGTTCTTGATGTTTATGAAGAACACTGGCCAGTTGTTCAGTAGAAGGCCCCTAAACTTGAGTTTTCCTGGTGTGTTTCTTAATTATTAAATTTAGGTTATATGTTTTCAGCAAGAATGTCAAGGAAATAATATTGTGTCTTTCTCAGTGCTTTGTATTGGGTACATGTGATGTCACTGTGCTTTATTACTGGTCTTATTAACCTTGATCTTTTGGCTAAGGTTGTGTCTGTCAGGATTCTCCAGGATATTTTCTTACTATCAAAGTACCCCTCATAAGATATTTTTTAATTTCGAGGGGTAAGTTACTATTTATCCCTTGAAATTAAAAAATATCTTGTGAGGGGTACTTTGATAATAAGCAAATATCCTGTTTTATAAATCATACTTTAAAAAATCAACTAGTTTCGTATTTGTTGATGATTCCTTTTGGAACAATTATTAGTGTGGTACATGCAAATGGTATTATATTTACTTTATTCTTTCTACATTTGTTAATTAGAATTCTATGATAAGGAAGAGTTATGTCTTCTCCTTTGATTTGTTAGTAGCGAATTCATGGATAGTCATTTTATTTTATGGATTATAATTCATTAATATCAGTGTTTTTTGTTGTTGCTGTTATTGTTCCAATTATCCTCAGATTTCACATTGGAATATCCTTTAACTGGGTCTCCAATTAGTAGTTTTACATTCCCGTATCCTTTTCTAAACATTTTATTAATTTTGGACACCATAGGATATTGCCGGAATGTCTCATATTTCTTTTACTTCAGTACTGGAATAAGTACTATCCAAGGAGAATGGAAAAGGGATTTAGAAACCAAGATCTGGGAGCGTGGTGTACTCATTGCTGCTGTTGTATAGCATTGCTTCTTAGTTCTCTTGAAGAACAGGGCTATTTCCTAAGTGTGTGTGTGTGTGTGTGTGTGTGTGTGTATTGATACACACACATACACATATGCCCATCTGTATCTATATAGCTACCTGTCTATTTGTATATTAAGGACCATGAGTTTATACTGTTACTAATTCTAATCCAATGCCACAGTGTTCATTCTAGCTTTTCCCTGTATTTGTAACTCTTTTCTTCAACAGTGAAACACCTGTCCCTCATTATCCATAACAAATTTACTAACTCAATTAATCCTAGTGTGTTATACACACACATATATATAATTTATATATAGTTTCGAAATTGCTGACACATATGCCACTTGAACAGAACATGTACTAACAAGAATACAACAGATGTACACATTTCCTTTTGTCTTTAGCTTTCTAGTATATAGTCAAAATATTGTTTTACAAAGTTACTTAGGTCAGTTATTTTCTTCTTTTAGCATGGTTCTGTTATTTATTTGCAATTGAGTTAGGATCATTTGTTATTGTCTCAATTTCATTTTGGGTCCCTGTCCCACCACCATCACTGCTGCTCTGGCTGATGTTAATTATTTATTAGTTCTCTGAGTAAGTGAAACATTAATATTAACATTGGGTAAGTGAAACATTAACATAGTTTTAAAAGTCAATAACATAGTCAACAGGTGCGGCTCCTTGCCCCTCCATCTCTGCAATCCCATTCCCGTTCCCCTATCCTTTCCCCATTCCTACTCACCCTTCTAGGTAACCAGCTGAATTAGTTTCTCAGTCATATCTCCTGTCTATTTTGCACAAAAGAACAAATACATGACTATTTTATTATATCTCCTTTGTTCTTATGAAGGATAGCATATTATAGCTATTACTTTGTACTTCTGTTTTCCCCCACTGAACAGTGTGTCCCAGAAATTTCAGTTCATAGAGATATTTCCCATTCCACATTTTATTTTTTCCCCACTGAGATGTAACTTACATTTAATAAAGTGCACAGCTTTTAAGAATACAGCTTGATGATTTTTTTCATGTGCTTATGCAAACACCATTGAGTTGATGATTTGAAACATTGCTGGTGCACTAGAACTTTCCTTCATATTTTTTTTTCTCAGTCACCCACACCCATCTACTAGCCAGAGTAACTATTATTCTGATTTTTGTCACCATTGGTTAGTGTTGCCTGTTTTTGAGCCTCACATAATCAGACTCATATGGTACATTCGATTTTTCTTATGGTTTTGTTTGCTGCACAGTATGTTTTATCCACACTCATTTAAACCAGTGGATAAGTCTTGGATCTGAAAGCTTCATCTTTTTCTGTTATTTTGCAAGATTGATATAAGAGGACAGCTTGCAAGTATTATAGCAGTCTGTACCTTGCTTTGTGAAAGATTATAGCCTGTTAAGAATAGATAGCTTACAAGATTTTTAAAGACTAGAAACTCCAGTGGTTTCTGGGTCTTCACATTATAATCATCTTAGGAGAAAATTCTGCCAAACAACTTGAAAACAAGTCACAGCCAATTGGTTTGAAAAAAATGTGTGTGAACTTGTTCTCTTCTTCTATAAGTAACTTTGAGTTGAATCAACATAATTCTACTGAAATATATGTCCTAGGAGGCAGAGATGATGTTTCTTTTATTTATCTCCATGCAATTACCTAGAGCATGGTTGGTGAACAAATGAATAATTACAAAAACAATTGCTAAAGAATAAAAAAAGATAAATGCTGTAATTTATTCATTAATTACTAATTCACTAAAATTTACTAATTATCACTAATTTATTATTATGTCATGCATTGAGAATTGGGCTGGGTCTAGCTGGGGCTGTGTGGCCCTAGCTGTCAAGGCTGATGCCTGTGAGCTGGCCTGGCTCTTATTCCCTTGAATTGACCAAGTCTGAGCTCACCAACAACTCAGGAGGCTGCAGAGTCCATATTAGGTGATGCCTAGGGCTGGGAACACATGGGCAAAGGGTTATGTGGGTTTTTTTCCCCCAATGAGCTGAAGCCGTCTAGTTCATCCAATTACTCTATCTAGGGGTGTTAAGGAGGAGGAGGAGTAGTGTTGCTGTTCCCTGGGGAGCAGAAAGAAGACTTAGTCAACAATTCTAGGTTGAATGCTATCTGGACAACCTGCCAAGTGGCACATTATGGGAGTGAAGACACTGCCATTTATTTACTGGTTGGGATCACAGCATAGTACATAGCTTTACCCACAAGAAAACAAAGAAAACAAACAAACAAACAAACAAACTTTGCATTCTTAGCTTTAGCAGTTTTTGCAGGATAGAGGATGGCAGTAGAATGAGAAAAAGATGTTCCCACTGGTAACTTGTCCAGGTTTCTCTATTAAACACTCCTACTTAGCCCAAATGTACAGGGTGAACATTCCGATATACTCATAGATGGTTTTATATTTTTGATTCTGCTCCCTCCTGAGCAGAAACAAGCTGAGACCCAAGACTCTGTTTTCTATTTTAAATTCCTCTCCCTGGTAGCTGGAATTACCTGCTGAAGGAAATTCCACAGCTCAGTAGTGATCATCTCCTACAGGCAATTTCAACTAATTAGAGGAGAAATGTCCTAATTTACAAGGGAAAAGACAGTTGCCTTGAGAATAATTAATTTCTGCTATGAAAGATGCATATATTAGTACAGTTACCTTCAAGAATTAATTATCCCATTTTGGACTATTTGTCTTTTCTGGAATGTTGCTTACTTCAAAATGTAATTAAAATATTTAGCACATAACATGTTGAAAATCATTGCTGTGCTGTGATGAAGCCAGTATGCGAGGAAGGAAATACTGGTTTGTAAACATGCTGCAACTTCTCATTTTAATTATTTTAGGCAAGTATAGTGGACGTTTCTTCTTCTTTTATTTATTTATTTTTTTGAGCTAGGGTTTTACTATCTTGCCTAGACTGGAGTACAGTAGCATGATCATGACAATCATGGCTCACAGCAACCTTGACCTCCTGGGCTCAGGTGATCCTTCCACCTCAGCCTCCTAAGAAGCTGGGACTGCAGGTGCGCACCATCATGCCTGGCAAATTTTTTGATTTTTGGTAGAGATAAGGTTTTGCTCTGTTACCCAGGCTGGTCTCGAACTCCTGGACTCAAGCAGTCCACCTATCTCAGCCTCCCAAAGTGCTGGGATTACAGGTGTGAGCCACCATGCCTGGCCAGACATTTCTTCTGAGATAATAATATGTATGTAATTCTTCGTTTTTTTGTGAATTTGAGATTGAGCTGCTTTGTTCTAATGCTGTGAGTGGATAAATAAATAATTGATTTTTTTCCCTCATGAGGCTATTTTTTTTTTGAGTTAGAGTCTCACTGTCGCTCAGGCTGGAGTGCAGTGGCACATTCATGGCCACACCAGCATCGATCTGCTAGGATCTGGCAATCCTTCCGCCTCAGTCTTCTAAGTAGCCAGAACTACAGGCGCACACTACCATGCTCAGCTAATTTTTTATTTATTGTAGAGATGAGGTCTTGCCAAGTTGCCCAGGCTGGTCTTGAACCCTCAGGCTCAGGCAATCCTCTTGCCTTGGCCTCCCAAAGTGCTGGAATTCCAGGCTGAACCACCAAGCCTGACCTCATGAGGCTATTTTAATCACCATGATCTGTGGATGCCAAGAGAGCTTTAGGTGGTGATTACATCTCTCTTGATGGCTCCACAATTGTCTCTAAGCACTTGTGTCTTGGAGATGCAACCGAATATATTACAGACAACTGCTCTGTGAGTTGCCAAGGTGCAGATCATGCATTGTTGGAAGCTCTCTGGTTCTGCATGCCTCTTTTAGAACTCTGCTATTTCTCATCAGGAGGTGGAGTTTATTTCCTCTCCCTTGAACCTGAATGGGTCTTTATGGCCATCCCAACAAATGGAATGTGGCAGAAGAGGTGCTATATGACTTCCTAGGCCAGATCATAAAATTCAGCATGGCTTCTACCTTTTCCCTGAACATTTTCTCTTGGAACTCAGCTGTCATGTTGTGAGGAAGACCCTACCACACAAAGAGGCCAAGTATTAGTTGTTCAACCAGTAGCCCTAGCTAAGATCTCAGCCAAGAGCCAGCCAGCATCAACATCAAGACATGTGAATGAGTGAGTTTTCAGAGAACTCCAGTCTTCAAGCTACTCCAGCTAAGACTGAGAGGAATAGAAGTGAGCTATTTTTGACAAGCCTTGTCCAGGCTGAAAATTTGTGAAAAATTTGTGATAATTTGTTATGAACCATAGTAACTGGAACACAAGACAAGACTTAGTTACTGCAAAGAATACTTTTTCAGGGAAGTTCATTTGTGGTGGGTTGTAGAGCAGGTATTTGATTAATGTTTGTCAAAGAAAATGTTTTATGAACTAAAGATCAATTAGATAGTCCATAATTGAGGCTGATTTTTTTCCTTTACCTGAATGAGTTTAGATGTCTGTCAACACACATACACACACACACACACACACACACGCACACACATCTTAATATATGTCAACGTAAACATCTCTTCTGCTTTAATGCAGTGCTGTCTAAACTTCTTGGATTATTCATAGCTCTATTCCAGACCAAGTGGAGCATAGGGAAATCTTTATTTCGCTTTTATTTCTCACACACATTTTTCTTCAAAGTTCTAAAGAATATTTATAATTTCCCCCTACCTTGGTTCCAAGGTCTGCTGATACTAGCCTGCAGAGGCAGATAGGACTGCTTGCCCTTTCTCTGGGGGCTATAAAATGCTATCTCTGTAACTGGAGTTCTTATGAATCCAAAGAACTAGGAGATGAGCTTCAAGTGGAAATGTGTTCAGTAATAATTCCCTTCACCCCATAGCCAGAGATGGCATTATAGCAACTTGGTGATTTCAAAAATCAAACACACATCAACCCTTTGCACCCTCACATTTTTAAGAAATCTGTAAAACAAGGAAAATAACAACTTTCCACTCACCTCCCTCACAGTTGCGTGGAGCAGAATAATGAGTGTGTGAGCTTGCAATGTGCTTCGCAGTGATGTGGAGGGGCAGAGCTGCATAGAATGTATCGCTAACAACATCACATCATTCGGGAACGCCACCGAAATTGACCACCAAAATTGCTGCATCTATCTCAGCATCAATTCATGAAAGTTCGCCTGATGAAAAAGCACTCTTCTCTCCTCTAGCACTAAAAATTGCCTTTGGACTTGTGTTTAAGCAATTGGCAGTGCAGTTTTTCTTCCCCATGGCCTCCATCATCGTTGGTGCTAAATGGAAACTCATTTATACCATTGTCGATGGCTCCTCTCGCTGACAGGAACGTACGTTACTCTAGGGATCACCCTGTGGCTTTCAACAGGAAGTTTGCTCTGCCAATTTTAATACAAACCCCTTCATTTCTTTGTCAAATATCGTCAAGGCATTTTCACAGCATTGAGGATGATTTGTTTTTCCCAGGTGTTGATTGCTTTTTGGAGATGATAACATGGTTCCTTTTTATTTTGCAAGTCCATGTCAATAGCAGAAACTTTACAGATATCTATATAGGAATTCTACAGTTATCGGTGCTACATAAGGCTACTTTTAGAAAAGGGAGCTGGAAACTTGACAGGGTATGAAGAATCTATCCTGACTGTGAGGCAGATTTTTTAGAAACCAACGACATTCATTAAGATTCTCCTGGATGGAGATGTCATTTTCCTTCTTGGCATGCCATCCCAAGACCTTCCTGGTGGGTGCCAGTAGAACATCCAGACGGAATGCAGAACTTTCTATCGGTCCTTGGAACATTTGGAATCATCTAGGGAGATGACAGGAGGAGCTTTTCACATCTCAGAGAGGCCTTGACAGCATGTGGCTGTGATTCAACCCATAGACTAAAGAGCAGGGTGAAGGAGAGCCAGTGTAAACTTGTTTAGCAGGGTTTTCCTTGTGTATGAAATTGCCCTTTTTTTGTGGTGACTTCTGAGATCAAGCGACCAATGCACTTTTGCCAGTTGAAAAATTAAAAAAAAAATTTTAAAATGTTCACTCTGACTCTAGTTAACATTTTATTTTATTTTTTTGTAGAGACTATGTTGCCCAGGCTGAGCTTGAACTCCTGACCTCAAGTGATCCTCCTACCTCTGTCTATAAAAGCTCTGAGATTACAGGCATGAGCCACCATGAGCCAGCTTTTCCAAGTTTTGAAAACTCAAACATTTTCTGTGGTCGGGTATGTTGATGTCAGAGGAAGCTCTGGGTAGAAAAAAAAATTGGGAATTCTGGGGCCTGTTGGGAACAGGTAAGTGTATGAATGAACTATGTGCTCAGATTCTCTCAAATTTTTAAAAACACTGCATTGACCAAACTAAGTAGGACCAACTATATCCTCGCAGTGTCTAGAGCAAAATGAAAATATGGAGCCCCTTTTTTCAAAAATTAAGAATTTAAAGATATTAACAGCAGAGAATTAAACTGAGTGTGGAACCTGTCTGTACATACTTTGACGTTTTCTGAAATGTCATATAAGTGGAAGGATACAGTATGCGGCTTTCGTGTCTGGCTTCCCTCACTTAGCATAATGCCTTGGAGTTGCATGTGTCAGCACTTCTTTCCTTTTTATCCCTGAGGAGTGCTCAGGTAGGTGGGTGCTCTACCCTTTGTTTCTCTATTTACCTGTTGAATGACATCGGATTGTTTCCAGTTTTGGGTTGTGAATAAAGCCATTATAAACATCTACCTTGAGGTGTGAGTGTGACATATGATTTCACCTCCCTTAGGTAAATACCTAGGAGTGGAATTGATGGGTCATATAGTCAGTGTGGGTTTGACTCTATAAGAACCATTTTTCATTTCTATTAGCAAATGGATGAGAGTTTCACTTGCTCTGCATTTTCATCAGTATTGTTAGTCTTTTTAACGTTAGCAATCCTATTAGATGTATGGAGACTTAATTTGGGTTTTCTTGATGATGAGTGCTTTTGCTCACTTTAAAAAATCTTTTGCTCACTTAGAAAAGTTGGGATGGATTGCTTGAGGCCAGGAGTTTGAGTCCAGCCTGAACAACAAAACAAGAGTTTGATTCTACAAATAATAATAATAATAATAGTTAGCTGGGCATGGTGGCACATGCCTGTAGTGCCAGTAACTGAGAGACTGAAGTGAGAGGATCACTTGAGCCCAGGAGTTTGAGGCTGCAGTGAGCTATGATCACACCACTGCTCTTTAACCTGGGTGGTTATTTTTCTTCTTATTATTGAGTGTAAGTTTCCTGGGTATTCTGGAAACGTGCCATCTGCCAGAAATGTTTTGTAAAATTTTCCTAGTCTGTGAATTTCCTTTTCATTTTTCCTAACCGTGTCTTTCAGAGAGCAAATATTTTCAATCTTGATAATGTCTATTCTATTAATTTTTAAGTAGATATGCCTTTTGTGTTCTGATTTAGAAATCCTTACCTCATTCAATTTTCCAAACATTTTCTCCTAGATTCACTGCTTTAGCTTTAATGGCTTTAGCTCTTTTAATATATGATGAACTGAGTCAACTTGGGGGTTTGATATGAAGTGTGGGTCAAGATTAATTTTTTTCCATACAAATATCCAATTGTTCCAGCATCATTTGTTTGCAAAGTCTGATTTTTATTTGCAAAAACACAAAGTCAGTGCTGTGTTGATTTGACACCTGTACAATCATAGGATGCTTTCTATGCACTTCTTTTGATTTCTTTTTGATTTGAGTTGGTTTGAGTAATGAGCCTAGACCAGACTTAGTTTTGTCCAACTGGTCACCACTAAGGACCTTAATTCACCAATGCCAGGGACAAAGGGGAGATAAACACTCTCCTAAACAGGTATGAGAAAGATCTACTTACACAGTATACTATTTTTTGGTGTTTACTTTTGATTAGAAGGCATTTTGCCAGCCTCCCATAGGCCCAGTGACAACCAGATATCTGATCACTACTACTTCTGTGGCCTCTTTGTTCTGGGAATCCCACCTCCCAGGCTCTCTTGCCATTTGCTGAAATCACGTGGTGCGTCCACACATTGGAAGGTGAGTGGAAGTCATGTGTGCCAGGGGCTGGGTCCATAAGCTGCCCCCCAGCCTGTTCCTCTGTGATTTTGCCCATCTGTTTGGTTCTAAACAATCATGGCAAATTTGGAAGCTAATTGCTGAATATGGCTGAGCTACAGGTTGGAGGAAGCTCAATCTCTTAGTTACCACCTGGAGAAGAGTATGCAGGCTATTCCATGAGTGAGAAATGAACCATTGTTGTGTTAAGTTACTGAGATTAGGATTTAGTATTGCAAGTAATATTCCCATCTAAAGTAGTAAATTGTTAAAGAAGTGTGGAAATAGATTGTGTCACTATCCCTAAAATTTTCCACTGGATTGCAGTATTCTGTGGAATGACCCTGGCTCAGAGCTGGCATGTGTTAGATGCTGACAACATTCCTAGATCTCAGTTTATCTTTATCAGCTATGTGTTCCTTCTTACTACGTGGGGCTCCTAAGAAGGAAAAGATCACAGGGTGCAGTCATCCCGTATTTCACTCTCCGTGTCTGTGAATAAGACCTCAATAGTTCTTTAGCTACCAGTCTTTGGATTTGAGAAACCAAATCAGTGTTTTTTACTTTTATTTTTGTGACTGACAGTATAATAGCCCCTCAAAGATGTCCATGCCCCTGGAGACCTGTGAATATTGAACTTTGCAAAAGTGATTGTTAAGGTAGAGATTATCATGGAGCATGTGGGTGGACCCCCAATGTAAATTACAAAGGTCTTGATAAGGAGGCAGAGGGTCACTGGGTGTAGTGGCTTATGCCTGTAGTCTCAACAATTTGGGAGGCAGACGCAGGAGGATCGCTTGAACCCAGTAGTTCAAGATCAGCCTAGGCAACATAGTGAGACCTTGTCTCTACAAAAAGTGAAAAAAGTTAGCTGGGTGTGGTGGCACGCGCCTTTAATCCCAGCTACTCGGTAGGCTGAGGTGGGAGGATTGTTTGAGCCCAGGAGTTGGAGGCTGTGGTGAGGCATGATTGTGTCACTACACTCCAGCTTAGGCAACAGAATGAGACTCTGACTCAAAAAGAAGGAAGAAGAGGGTCAGAGTTAGAGGAGGAGATATGACAGCAGAGGTGGAGATGAAAGAAAGATAGAGGGTGTTTGCAAATGTTACACTGCTGGCCTTGAAGGTGCAGGAAAGAACTATGAGCCAGATATGCAGGTGACTCCTGGAATCTGCAAAAAGCGAAGAAATAGATTCTCCCCTACAGCCTCCAGAAGGAACCAATGCTGTCAGCACCTTGATTTTTAGGACTTCTGACTTCCAGAAGTATAAGACAATAAGCCTCTAAATTTTTGTTCATTTGTTACAGAAACAATAAGAAAAGCACACAATGTTTGCTTAGATTTATATTGTAGTTTCGAAGTATTTGAAGATAGATACATATTCCCCTGCCCTCTTCACCTACTGAAACAGGGGAAGGAAACAGAATAATTCTTCATGTTCTAGCATAAACCAACGATGTGGGGTGGGAGGGGGAGAGGGAGGGTAGTGGGGGGACAGGACATGGATGACTGGCAATATTAAAGCTAAAGATGAATAAAGAAATTATAGGTCACATTACACCCAGAGTTCCCAAATCTTCCACCAAGGGGCTATATCAAATGTGTATCAGGAAGGGTGTTACAAACTCTCTGTCTTTGATGGAAAATTCCATCTTCTAATTTGGTATAAAGAGTAGGTAATAACAGGAACAGTGTAGGTAGGTTCATTGTGGTTTTGTTGTCATTGTTACCACTTTTATTCAAGTCAGTGGAAAGTGACAATCTGTCCATTTAAAATGAAGGATATCAGGAATCTGTGGCCTCAGTCCTGCCTCCTTACCCCTTTTTCCATGTAAGCTAGCCTTCCTAAAATATTTGAGTTTTTTCTATTTGGGGGAAAAATTCCATCATGCAACTAAAATGCGGGCTTTTTTTTTTTTTATCATGTGAAATTATTTTTTCCAAACCTAGATTAAGTGGAACTGATTCATGGTAGAAGCATTTCACATCTGTGACAGGGACAACCCTTGCTCCTGTGTCTCCTTACCTCTTTTGGCAAGAAGATGCTCTGGCAGACTCTGTTTCCATCTGCCGGAGAGCCCTCACTTTTTAGCAAGTGATATATCATTGGCAATGAACATAATCTCTCTTTGGGCTTTTTTTTTTCTTCTTCTCACATCCTTGCACTTTTTTTTAAATTGGATTCTGTGTATCGCAATAGAAATGCAAGAATAAAATCTCCCACATTCTCTCCTAACCCTAAACAGTACAGATAAACAGTCCTATGTCTATTGCATCAACATCGATTACCTAGCAGGGTTGTTTCTAATGAAGCAATCAAGTTCTATACAGCGCACTTTCCCATTGCAGGGAAGGACAACATTCCCCAGAGTTTCCCCTTGCTTGGCTGTTGGTGATATGTGTACCTGAATTCTCAGAGATATTCAGTTATATTCTCTGGATTTGGGGATGTGATGTGTCTCAAAGTGAGTCACATGCAAGTGCATGGAGATAGATACCATCAAGGAGCATCATTGAACATTTCCTGAGTCCCTGCTGGGCTGTACACACTGTTCTGCCTGTTTATTATGACTTGTCTGAAGGGCAGAAGACCCACTTTTCTCTCCTTGGGGTGGAGAGAGTCAAAGCTCTGTGAGAGTCTCCCCAGGCAGCACGGCCTTCTCCCTCAGTGGCAGGAGGCACCGCTCCTAGGGCCCATGAAAATGCTCTAATGTCCTTTATCATCAGGAGAAAGAGAACGACTTTAATCCAGCATAGATTACAGTCATCTTTCTACAAAGGGTTGTAAAAAGTAATATATTGAAATTAATAGAAATATGTACATTTATATACATTTTATGAATATATTTATGTAGATAATTTATAGTTGGATATATACATAATATGAATATTTATACGTAACTATACATATGATGCACTTGTAGATAAAACAAATATATAATTTATATATTTATAATTATATTATATAGTATATTGGGTTGATGCATATGTTCATAGCGTTTTCCGCTCGCACATGGAATGCAAATGTTGCAGAATGGTTGACTGGTCACTGTTCATCACATTTGCCAATTCTTGCGTTGACTGATGTGAATCATCATGGATTAAAGTGCTTCAAAGGTTTTCATCAAAGCCTGATGGTTTTTCTGAACATGGAGAATCACTCAGGTCAAAGTGACCCTCTTTGAAATGACAAAACCATTTTCTTGCCGTGCTTTCCATGATGGCATTCTCCCCATACATGGCACAGATGTTCTGAGCCACCTCTGGTGCCTTTATTTCTCTGTTAAACTCAAATGGAAGAATATGTTGGAAATGTTTGTTTTTTTCCACTTGACGCTCTATCTTCTTTAGTCTACAAATAGCACTTCCTTCACATCTGCAAAATGCAAGGTGTATCCATAAGCACAACATTGTCACTCCAAATGGCAAATGACAAGCGATGAACTTCCAACACTGCAGTGTTGCCATCCAAACACAAACGCTATGAATTTATGCATCCACCTAATAGGTGACATATGTGTATCATGTATTATAGAATGAAATAATCATTTCTATAATTATACAGTTATATAATAAACTACTTATTTATTATAGAAGTAATAAGAGTATAGTTATTTTACACTATATTTTACTAACACAATTTTATACTATATGATTGATGTTTTATGTAGTTATTTATTATTAGAAATAACTTAAAATGCTAATTAATACTTATATAAATACTTGCACAGATAGTATAGATTTATAATAATTCATACATTTATATATAATATTTTACATAACAGTAAATATATGTGTGTGTGTGTGTGTGTGTGTGTGTGTGTGTGTGTATGTACACACATAGTCACTACAAAGCCCTAAAAAGCCCTAAATCTTCCACCCGAAAGGGATGCACTCTCAGGCTTTTTCTGCAATAGAAAAGGGAGGTGAGTCTGGCAGGGCCTGGAGAAGGCTCAGGTGTAAGTTGGAACTGCTGTCGGTAGGGGAGGGTGGGATCATGTGCTGGAAGGGGCTGGAAGCAGTCTGGGAGAGCAGTATCCAGCCTGGGGTCATTGCCTGCTCATGACAACTCCATGTATACAGCACAGTGGCCCTTGCCCCTTGGTCCTTGTCTAGCAAAGGGAGGGGCTCAGGGCTGTCAAGTACATGGGGATTTCTTTGCTACAGTTGAACTCAGTGGCAGATACAGCTGGGAGCCCCTGAGTCAGGGTCTTTCCAGTTACTATTTCCTCACTTGGTCATGGATGTGGAAAGTTCTGAAAGCCCAGCCTGTTTGTCTCAGCCTTTCCCCTTCAGAGCCAGAACTGTGCTTATGCTGGGTGTTGTCATAGGAGAGATAGCACAGTCCACTAGAGAAGTTTGCCCTTTGTGAAAAAAAATATACAAATTTTTAAAAGAATAAGTAGACAAAAATTTAGACATAGAGAATATTTTAACATGTTTGGCACAC
This sequence comes from Cephalopachus bancanus, assembly GCA_027257055.1. Lineage (NCBI taxonomy): Eukaryota > Metazoa > Chordata > Mammalia > Primates > Tarsiidae > Cephalopachus > Cephalopachus bancanus. The sequence continues at coordinate 104,292 of JAPVLO010001164.1, read as the reverse complement.
TTTTCCTAATTGACATAATAAAACAATATAGCCCAAACTGCAAAACATACTATTGTTTTTAAGTATACATAAAAAATTGACCAAAATCAATCATACACTGACTCATAAGGCAATGTTCAACAAATTTTAAAAGACCAAATTCCCACAGAATATATTTCTTGACTGCAATGGACATAAGCTAGAAATCAGTAACAAAATGATAACTAGAAAGTTCCCACATGTTTAGAAATTACGCAGCATACTTCTAAATAATACAGACGTGAGAGAAAAAGTTACAATGGAATCTAGAAAATACTTGCAGCTGAATGGCAGTAAAAACATGACATACCAAAATTGCCAAAAGTCAGGAATCTAAAATAAGTTAGGAAAAAACCAGCACATTCAACTCAAAGTGGAAGAAAATAATAAAGAACAGAAATTAATAAGATGGAAAACAAATATGGAACAAAGACAAATCAAGAAAACGAAAGTTCACAAGCAAAACTTGCTCTTTGAAAGCACTGATAAAAATTATAAATCTTGGTCACACTTGGTGGTTCACATCTGTAATTCTAGCCCTTTGGGAGGCAGAGGCAAGAGGATTGCCCAAGCCCATGGGTTTCAGACCAACCTGGACAACTTGGTGAGACCTCATCTCTACAATAAATAAAAAAGATTAGCTGGACGTGGTGGTGTAAGCCTGTAGTTCCAGCTACTTGGAAGGCTGAGGTGGAAGGAGCTCGAGGCTGAGCCCAGGAGGTCGAGGCTGCGGTGGCCGTGAGCATGCCACTTCACTCTAGCCTGGACAACAGAGTGAGACTCCAACTCAAAAAAAAAAAAAAAAGTATAAATCTCTGGGAAGACTAATCATAAAAAGGAAGGCACAAGAAATCAATATCAGGAGTGAAAAAGGGAATATAGCTACATATCTGCCAGGTATTAAAAAGAAAACAAGGCTGGGCACAGTGCCTCAAGTCTGTAATCCCAGTACTTTGGGAGGCCGAGGTGAGAGGATTGCCTGTGCCCACAGGTTTGAGATCAGCCTGAGAAACTTGGCGAGACCTCATCCCTACAATAAAAAAAAAAATTTGCTGGGCATGGTGGTATGTGCCTGTAGTCCCAGCTACTTGGAAGGCTGAGGTGGAAAGATTGCCTGAGCCTAGCAGGTCAAGACTAGTGGCTGTGAGTGTGCCACTGCACTCTAGCCTGGGCAACAGAGTGAGACTGTCTCAAAGAAAAAAATAAAAAATAAAAATAGCTGGGCTCGGTGGCTCAGCCTGTAATCCTGTGCCTTTGGGAGACTGCAGTGAGTGGATTGCCTGAGCCCGCGGGTTCGAGACCCGCCTGGGTAACTTGGCGAGACCTCATCTCTAGAATAAATCAAAAAATTAGCCGGGCGTGGTAGTGTGCGCCTGTAATCCCAGCTACCTGGAAGGCTGAGGCGGAAGGATCGCCGGAGCCCAGCAGGTCGAGGCCGCAGTGGCCGGGAGCGGCCACTGCACTCCAGCCTGGACAACAGAGTGAGACTCCAACTCATAAAATAAAATAAAATAAAATAAAAAATAAATAAATACATAAATAAAAATAAATAAATAAAATAAAATAAAAAGGAAGCAAGCGGAAGTAGTAAACAACCTTTGGTCAAAATGTTTAAATATTTTGATGAAAAGTGGTGAAGTTCTAATTAAAAAAGTAATAGGAAATTTGAATTTTCCCATGCAGTTTCAAGAAATTAAATCCATAATAGTTTAAAAAAAATTCTTTCCTCAGAGAAAACTTTAGGCCCTGGTAGCTACACAGGTGAATTCTTCCAAACATTAAAGGAAGAAATAATGACAGTCACACTCATACTCAAGAAGTTTGTCTTTAATGCGGGGGGGTTATTTCAGAAACATGTATCTCTTTTGTAGCATTTGAATAGTGTTCCCCCCAAATTCATGTCTACTTGGAACCTCAGAATGTGACCTTATTTGGAAAGAGGGTCTTTGAGGATGTAGTTAAGATAGGGATAGAGATGAGATCACACAGGGTGAGGGTGGGCCCTAAGCCCAACGAGAGTGTCCTTGTAAGAGGTAGAAAGGGGAGGGAGGCCATGTGACAATGGGCACAGAGATGGGAGTGATGTGTCTGCAAGACAAAGAACACCTCAGAAGCCTCCAGGAGGAACCAAGACTGCCAATGCCTTGTTTTTGGACTTCTGCCTTCCCAAGCTGTGAGAGAATAAATCTCTGTTTTAAGTCATCCAGTTTGTAGTCGTTTGTTACGGCAGCATCAGGAAATGAATGCACTATCCTATATGCCTGCGACTGTTCTAAGCCCTTTACAAATACATGTAGTGACTCCCATAATCCTTACATTCCGTCTGTGAAGTGGGTATTATTATCATCCTCACTTACCAATGAGGAAACTGAGGCAGAGAGAGTTATGAGAGTGCACAGCTGGTAAAGCGTAGCCTCAACTCCAGGCTGCCTGGCTCCTGGTTCCAAGCTCTTTGCAGATGCTGTGATTACTTAGAGGGACACTTAGCTGCCATGGCAACCAGCCCTGTGCAGTTGTTAGGTAGGATCAGAAGTGCGGGTGGTACATGTGCTAGCACAGTACCTTGGGGCCGAAACAGGATGTTTCCACCTAGAGATAGTCCACAAGAGAAGGGGACTCTTAGTTTTACTCTGCAAAATCTGTATTTCCTGCAGTTTTCATTCATTTAGAGAAAGCTGAGCTGATGTGAGTGTGGGCATCTGTGAATATTGCCAGGGCTGTGTGCTCAGACAGAGTTGAGATTCCAGAGTTGAGAGGCCAGATGATCATGACTGACAGCCGGTCCCTTCTAATGGAAGGCGAATTTGTCTCCACACTGTCTGCCTGCTGTATAGTTGGAGCATTCCTGGCCCCATGCTGGTAACTGTGACTGGAAGGAATGGGCAGGGTGGGATAATCTTATGGCACTCCTCTCCTGGTGGCCTCCCAGGTATCGTTTATGTCCAACAAACGTCCAACAAATACCTCATGGTGGATGTGGACAGGAAGACCAGCCATGTGCCGGTCCTCACCACACTCAATGCGGCATTGCAAAATAAACAGTGGTCCCAAGAAGACTGACAGGAAGTGCATGGAGCAAACGCTAATTGGGCCCACTTCAAATAACCAGTTTCCTGCTGAATCCCAGTCAGTTATCAAGTCACTGTTCCTTCACAGTCTGACAATTTGAACAGCAAAACAGAAACTCTTTTTAAATTTTTCCATATGAGAATTATACACACATTTTCCACAGAATGGTTCACAAAAGAAATAACCCCACAATAGGAAATTTCCCCCAAATGTGTTTTCTTAAAGTAATTCCAATGAGAGGCTCCTTTTCAGAGAGGAGCTATGAAGCCCTACATTATCTCTCTCTCTCTTTTATAGACAAGGTCTTGCTCTGTCTCCCAGGGTGGATTGCAATGGCTTGATCTTGGCTCACTGCAGCCTTGACCTTCTGGGCTCCAGCAATCCTCCCACCTCAGCCTCCTCAGTAGCTGGGACAAAAGGTGTGCACCACCACGCTCAGCTATTTAAAAAAATGTTTTGGAGAGATGGGGTCTCACTGTATTGCCCAGGTTGGTGTCAAGCAATCCTCTTACCTTAGCATCTCAAAGTACTGGGATTGCAGGTGTGAGCCAGTGTGACCGACCTAACTCCGCATTTTCAAGAAGTACATTTCAGCATCACCGCCCTTTACCCTCACAGAAGACCTGGGCTGAGAGCACTGGCATTCTCAACTGCATGTTCCCGGAACTGCCTCTTGGGATTGCAGAGAGACAACTCTCCTAACAACCTCAGTGGCACTCCTCTCACAAGAGACTGCCTCCACATGAGCAGACCAACCTGCCAGCATGCACCTGTCACTAACCCAAGAAGAACTGAGGCTTTCAGCAGAGGACTTTGCCTAGCAGGGCAGTGGTTGTAGATGGCAAGGGGAATAATTCTCTCTTGTGTTCTCTGCAGATGGCTGGATTGAGGTCTTTCTTCTCTTCTCCCTGGGCTAAGGTTATCTTTCCACCTCAGCCTTCCAAGTAGCTGGAACAACAGGCATGCGCCACCACGCCCAGCTAATTTTTTGATTTATTGTAGAGACAAGGTCTCGCCATGTTGCCCAGGCTGGTCTCAAATCTGTGGGCTCTGGCAATCCTCTCGTCTTCTTTTCTTGTGCAGTAGTTTGTTTCATACTCCCAGAGGGGACTCACTATTTGTAGACTCTAGTATGGCTTCTCAAAATGCTTGTCTAACCCAAGGTTTTCTTTAAAGACACATTGGCAGTTTCTGCTTGTTCAAGGACTTTGAAGTGCATTTTGTGACACTTGGGCCCTATATGTTGTTGATCTCTTCTCCAGAAGCTGAAATCTGTTATTCTCACCCTTCAGCATGTGGAAGAATCCCCAAGGGTGCTTGTTAAACATATACATTATCTGGCCCTGGTCCAGGATCTTGACTCAGCATGTCTGGGATGGCATCCAGAAATCCACACACATAACAAACTCCCCAGGTGATTTGGAGGCAGGTGGTCCCACCCACCCCAATCTTTAAGACATATGACCCTAGACGGTCTTGATTGTTGACGTCGTTGGCTACTTTGTCCCAGTGACCTGGAATTGCTTTCTTTAGATTGCTATCTATGTAATTTAAATAAAGAAGGCAATTCCTTCACCATTTTAATTTATTTATTATTTTTTTTGAGTTGGACTCTCACTCTGTCGCCCAGACTGGAGAGCAGTGACCGCTCCCAGCCACCGCAGCCTCGACCTGCTGGGCCCCGGCGATCCTTCTGCCTCAGCCTTCCAAGTAGCTGGAACTACAGGCGCGCGCTACCACGCCCAGCTAGTTTTTTGATTTATGGTAGAGATGAGGTCTCGCCAAGTTGCCCAGGTGGGTCTCGAACCCGCGGGCTCAGGCAATTCACTCACCTCAGCCTCCCAAGGCACGGGATTACAGGCTGAGCCACTGAGCCCAGCTTCCTTCACCATTTTTAAAGATGAAGAAAACTGATTCATCAAGCACAAGGGAGTAGTGATCTGGTCATATAAAACTGTATTTTTTTTTCAGTCAGAATCTCACTCTGTCACCCAGGCTGGAGTGCAGTGGCATGCTCATGGCCACCACAGCCTCGACCTGCTGGGTTTAGGCGATCCTTCCACCTCATCCTTCCAAGTAGCTGGAACCACAGGCATGTGCCACCACTCCCAGCTAATTTTTTTTATTTGTTGTAGAGATGAGGTCTTGCCATGTTGCTCAGGCTGGTCTCGAACCCCTGAGTCAAGCAATCCTCTCACTGCCGCCTCCCAAAGTGCTGAGATTACAGGCATGAGCCACCGCACCTGATCTGTGTTTGACTCTTAAGTATGTTCTGTACCATGTAGCTAGACACACCTGGGATGGTCCAACTCTAGATAATTAATGGAGGGAAACGAATTAAAGGTAAGGAATGTCCCAATGTTTGCCTTCTTTTGAGTGTTTCCTGTTTTCACCTGGGCTATCTAAATCTTACCTATTGTTTTGAACACCCAAACCTGGAACCTACCCTTCTGAAATCTGCCCTGATGACCACTGCAAATGAATAAAGTCCAAACGAATAAAGTCAACAAACAACATCCATAAGTCTCAATCCTCTCATGCGGCTCTTGCTCATATGTGATCTCATGGGTTTGTTTTCTGGTCATGGCCTTTAGTCTTGAAAATGTGTCGACAGCAAAAGGCCAGCTCTTCCTTCTGTCTGTCCACCCCAAGCCCTGGTCTAGGGTCAGCAGAGTGATATACATGTCAGAGTTCGGCTCTATTTTCAGCTTAACTGCTGTTTTTAAAACATTTAGAACGCTTGGTCATGAAACAGTATAGTCTTAGAACAAAGTTTCAAAGCCATACTCTACAGGTGAACATCTAATGGAGTTTACAGACCCCCAACCCTGAGGATCAGGAGGGGTAGCCAGTGAACTGCCCAGCCAAACAGCAGAAGTAGATTAGCTCAGTTAGCTTAACCGGCATGCAGCATGCTCTTCTTTGTCCCTGCTGGAGAGGCATCGTGAATGTTTCAAGGAATTTTTACACCAAGCCTGTCAACAATTTTGCAGCTAGAGCCTCCTGTGGTGGTCCAATTCCAGGTAATTCAAAGCGAGCCAGAAGAAAGCATGGCAATCATATTATTGTTTGATCACGCTGTGATCAACACACCAAAGAGGAGTAGATGGACATCAGATTGTGCTTGGGTAGTTTTTGAAGAAAATTCCATCTGATCGTTTATCTCTGGTTTTTGCTTTTATTTATTTTAATTTTTAATTTTTTTTTTTGCCAAGCGTACTGTCCCAGCTACTCAGGAGGCTGAGGCAAGACAATTGCTTAAGCCCAGGAGTTCAAGGCTACAGTGAACTCTGATTGCACCACTGTACTCTAGCCTGGGCAATAGAGCAAGATCTCATCTAAATAAATAAATAAATATAATTTAAAAATAATTAAAAAACAATTAAAAAATTTAAATGGATTATTTTTTATTTACTGTATTTTATTTTAATTAAACGATTTTTAATAATTATACATATCCATGGGGTATATAGTGATATTTTGATACATACAATGTATGTGATCAGATTGGGATAATTAGCATATCCATCATCTCAAGCACTGACCATTTCTTTGTGTTGGGAACATTCAGTATCCTCTTTCTAGAAATACATAAAATTCATTTATGCTATATAAACCAAATTAACAAAAAGGAAAGCTCATGCGAATGTGTCCTCACTTCAGATGATTGAGTCATGAATGTGATGTTTGGGAAAAGTTTGTAACGATCTGAGACAGCACTCCTGAGAGTAAGCCAGAGAAGGAGGGTGCACAGTTGTCTGTGATGACAAACAAGATAACTGATGCATAGGGAAAAGGTCTAGAATAAAATATTTAAAAAGGCCAGTAGCAATGAAACTTAAAGGATTGATCTTTGGTTTCATTTTTTTTTGCTTTTCTAGATTTTCTTTAATAAATAAGTTGTATTTTAAAGTAAAAACACTGAAAAATTTGCTGTGTTATAGAAATTATTTGGTTAATTTCCTTATACTTCCCATATGCTTTATGTTTAAAGTCTCATACGGATGACAATAGTTTATCCTGAATTTAAATACAGGGTCCTACTTCCCTTAGATAACAAATTAGTATGGTATCTACACCTTGCCACCCTCCCCCAAAAAGACAGCAGAAAAGAAATATCAGTCACATGAGCAGTCCGGCATCTCTATTCTCAAATAATTTTATTTTACAATCTATTGCAAGTGAGTTCACAACCTAACATATGTACACCTACAAAAGTAGCCAAGTTATGGGCACTGCTTTATCCAGAAGTGAAATTCAAATTCTCTACTCCTTCAATCATAGTTGGCTTATCTTCCTCCAATGACTCTACCCTCTAGGTATGGCCCAGTATGGTCTGTGGACAGCAGAGGGGGCAGCCCCTGGGAACTCACCAGCAATTCAGACCTGTGGATGGAGAGTCTGCATTTTAGGGCTTATTTCCTGGGTATGAGTGTAGGCCTTAAGACACAGTCCTGTTCTACTGAGCACAGTAGGATATCTGTGAGCAAAAGCAGTGCTTACACTTGGGAAATGACTGTTGGTCTTGTGTCTAGCATGTATTTGGTTATTGCGTGTTATCTAGAATACTGCCTCCTCCTCTATTTTTAGTTGTTTTTCATGACATTGACCTTTGTGAAGTTTCAGGCCAGTTTTCTAGCAGCTGTGGCTCTCAATTGGGTATGGAGTATGAGAGAAAGAGACAAATGTGCTCATTCCCATACCCAGAGGACATTTAGCAATGTCTAGAGACATTTCTTATTGTTGTACCTGGGAAATACTTGGAGTGTTACTAGCATCTAGCAGGTGGAGACCGTGAATGCTGCTAAACGTCCAGCAGTGCACATGACAGCACTCCCCCCATCCAAAGGATTATCTGGACACAAATGACGATAGAGTTGAGGCTGAGAAATTCTGTCTTACACAGTGTCTGCCATTCTGGATCTTCCTGATGGTTTGCTCATGATTAGATTCAAATTAAACATTTCTTGGCAAGAATACCTCCTAGGTGATATGTATTTGTCAATAAATTATACATCAGAAGCCTCTGGCCAAGTTTGACCATTGGTTAAAGGCTGAATACCAGCTGCTTGACTTCCAGAATGGCAACACATTTTCATTTTATCCACCAGCCAGTGCATAAAGTCGGTAGTCAGACTCTTGTCTTACTCTGGTACAGTATACACACACACACACACACACACACACACACACAGAGAGAGAGAGAGAGAGAGAGAGAGAGAGAGAAGCGGGGGGGCGGGGAGAGAAAGAAGCGGGGGAGAGAGAAATGAATTTCACAATGGTTATAGTATTCAAGACAGAGAAGCTACTTTCAATAAGAATTATGTTTCTTGTTTTCTTCAAGGATATTGGGAGAGAGTCATTGCTAATATTTCTCTAAAGGTAACAAACAACTAGGGCACATTTCGCCACACAGGGTACCCTACTTTCATGGAAGGATGGCATTTTGAAACCGAACTAAGCCTGTGGTATACCCCCCCGCAGTCCAGTAGGAAAAGATGTTTCTCAAGTATTGAAGAGAGCTTTTGCGAGTACTTTCCTAGAGTCTCCCTTACTGTTTCTCTGCACTGTCTCTGGACAAAAGGGAGGATGTTGGCTCCCTTGACTATGACTGTACAAATGACTAAATCTGTTCATGTGCACACACTAACCCCTTGAAACCTGGTGCTTCCCATATATTTATCCCTCCTAACAAATGTAGGGTGTAAGAAATATGAATCTTATTGGACATTTTGGAAAACTGAGACCAAACCATTTGGCCAGGTACACGCAGCCAGACAGTAGGAGACTGATCTATACCCAGGATTTGATCCCTTGTCAGTGCCCTGTATTGCTGTCAGGACAAATAAAAAGCGAATGGAAGCCGTCATTATAATAGTATTATATGCTACTTGTGAAGAACAATATTGAAATATCTGCCTTCAAGAAAATCTCTATTTAGGGTTGAGTGTGGTGACTCATGCCTGCAACCCCAATACTTTGGGAGGGCAAGGAGGGAGGATTGCTTGAGGCTAGCAATTTGAGAACAGCCTGGGCAACACTGTAAGACCCCATCTCTGCAAAAAGTACAACAATTTGTCTGGTGTGATGGCACATGCTTGTAGTTCCAGCTACTTGGGAGGCAGAGGCGGGAGGATCACTTGAGTCCAGAAGTTTGAGGCTGCAGTGAGCTATGATCACACCACTGCACTCCAGCCTGGGTTACAGAGCAAGATCTTATCTCTAAAAGAAAAAAAAGCGCCCGGCTCGGTGGCTCAGCCTGTAATCCTGCACCTTTGGGAGGCCGAGGTGAGTGGATTGCCTGAGCCCGCGGGTTCGAGAACCGCCTGGGCAACTTGGTGAGACCTCATCTCTACAATAAATAAAAAATTAGCTGGGCATGGTAGCGAGCGCCTGTAGTTCCAGCTACTTGGAAGGCTGAGGCGGAAGGATCGCCGGAGCCCAGCAGGTCGAGGCTGCGGTGGCCGGGAGCGGCCACTGCACTCTGGTCTGGGCGAAGGAGTGAGACTCCGACTAAAAAAAAAAAAAAAAAAAAAAAATTAAAAAAAAAAAGAAAAGAAAGGAGGAAAGAAAATGTCTGTTTAATGACCACTTACAGATATAGATTTTAAAATGACCAAAACAATTTGAAAGAGGAAGCCTGATAATTGACATTGTGGGACCCTAAAACAATTATAAACAAATATGACTCTTTCTTTTTCTCTGCATATACATGTTCCTACATGCCACTGCTTCAAATGCTAGTTTTGCTCTAGTGTGTATGGTAGGGAAGGGAGTGATCTTGAAATAAAGTCAAGATTCATATTTTCAAGGAGGTGACCACGAGGCAGTCAGGCCTGGCACCTCCAAGTCTTGCATGGCTACAACCACGATTCTTCCACCACCCTGCTCAGATAGTTCATGGTCCCTGTTTCTCATGATGGCAAATGTGGGCATTAGGTATTGTCTATTTGGGTGTTTGCTTACATTATTGATCAACTTATTATTGATCATTTGTGAAATAGATTTCGGATTTACAAGTGTGTAGTGGCACTTTTGTCACAGCTAGGAAACCAACTTGGGCCCACTACTGTGAAGTAAACTCCAGACTTTATTTGAATTTCATTAATTTTCCCACAAATGTCCCCTTGCTGTCCTAGGATCCCATCTGAGACCCCACGTTGCATTTTGTCATCAGGCTCCTTGTGGCTGGGACAGTGTTTTAGGCTTTCCTTGTTTTTGATGATCTTGACAGTTTTGAGGAGGACTGGTGAGGTGCTTTGTAGAATGGCCCTCGGTTTGGGTTTTTCTAATGTGTTTCTCATGATCAGACTAGACTCAAGGGTTTTGGGGAAGACCACAGAGGTCAAGTGCCTTTCTCATCTCATCATCTCAAGGGTACATGCTGTTCATGTGACTTCTCACTGGTGACATTGACCTTGATTGCCAGGTTTCTCCACTGTGCAGTTGTTTTTTTTTTCACTTTCCATATTCTATTCTTTGGACTTCAGTTGCTAAGTGCAGTATGAACATTAATTTTACATACCTCTTTTGCCCCCCTGGACAGATCTGAGGTAGCACCTCTAAATGATAATTCTGGTACTACAATGTCCTTGGAGTTCGGAGCTACTACTTTAGCTATGAAACAGAGGCCATAAAAACAAAGAGGCGTTTAAAATAGCGTGTGGGTGTTTGCTTTAACAGTTAACAGATGTTATTGAGATTTGCTTTGAGCCGGAATTGAATTTTTTATATATGTTCTATAAGTTATTACCCAATAGGGAAAAAGTGAATACATGCATTTTTAATTGTCTATCTATGTGTGGCATGTGAGGTAGCTCTCTATGATTATGGTTTAATGTATAGTAAGGTATTGGTCCCATTTTGCAGATAAGAAAACTGAGGCTCATAGAAGTTAAGTCATTTGTATTACACAGCTGGTGAACAACACAAATGGGCTGTCTATCTAGGCTGTTCAGCTCCAAAGTTCCGATTCCTTCCACTGTATCAGGCAGCCTTCAAGGACAAAAGGAGGCTAAATAGAATAGGAGGCTAAAAATAATCCTTCATTCTTCCCAAATGCATTTAGCATCTCAGTTACCACTTGGCATTCCAGGCAAACCAGCTTCCATAGGATGTCTCTAGTCCTGTCTTCCAGCCTTTCTGCACACTGATTCTCCTATGGTTGGAATGTGCTTTCATGTATTTGCCAGGACAGGCCCTTTCCCTCATATAAAACACTGCTCAAGATGCCTCCTTCATCTGATCTTTCTAGACAAGCCCCACCTGATCCCAAACTCAGCCCAATCTCTCCTGCAACTGTCAATGCTTTCTTGGGTCTACAGAGCTAGGCACCCACCGTACACAGACACATGACCACACCTGCCGCTCTGTGTGTAGGCAAATATTCAACTAGTGGGTACTTTGGGCACTTTTTGAGGTTGCTTTGTGAAAATCACTGTTTAGCTCTGGAGAATGTGGAATTGAATAAGGCATGCTCTCCACTCTCAAGGAGCTTCTATCAAAAATTGGGCATGTGGGCAAGTGGTTTACAGATATGAAAATAAAAGTAGACAGGGTACAGTGGCTCACGCCTATAATCCTGCACTTTGGGAGGCTGAGGTGAGAGGATTTCCTGAGACCAGGGGTTCGAGACCAGCCTGGGCAACTTGGCGAGACCTCATCTCTACAATAATAATAATGATAAATAAAAATTAGCTGGACGTGGTAGTGCACTCCTGTAGTCCCAGCTACTTGGAAGGCTGAGGTGGAAGGATTGAGCCCAGGTCGAGGCTGTGGTGGCTGTGAGCATGCCACTGCACTCCAGCATGGGCGACAGAGTGAGACTCCAACTCAGAAAAATAAAAAATAAAATAAAATAAAGTTAAAAACTAGACTGGGCATGGTGGCTCACATCTGTAATCCTAGCACTCTGGGAGGCTGAGGTGGGAGGATTGCTTGAGCCCAGGAATTTGAGACCAGCCTGGGCAACATAGTGAGACCTTGTCTTTACAAAAAAACCAAAAAATTAGGCAGGTGTCGTTGTGCGTGCCTGTAGTCTCAGCTACTTGGGATGCTGAGGCGAAAGGATCCCTTGAGCCCAGGAATTCGAGGCTGCGGTAAGCCGTGATTGTGCTACTATACTCCAGCCTGGGCAACAGGGACTCCAACTTAAAAAAAAAAAACTAAAAAAGCAAAGTGCAAATAAAGGGAGGGTCAGCGTTGGCTTCGTGAAAGAGGTGGAATCTGAGGTCATCCTTGAAGGCTGAGAAGGATTTTCCAAGTTGGAGAGGGTCAAAGGTGATATGGGAAAGCCAGTGCAGAAACAACATGGTGGCAGGCACTTGGGAGATAACGATCAGATGGTGTTGGAAATCAAGAGGGTGTGTATGTGTCAGCGGAGGCATATAGAAGGAAAATGGTAGTAATATAGTTGTAGTCACATGAAAGATAATTTAGAATTCTACCTGAATGAATGCAATTTTATTCCGTGAGCAATGGCAGTCCATTGCTGGTTTCTGAGAAAAATTCTGAAGTCCATTTTGGAAGCTCTCCTCTGCAATGCTATAACGGATGAAGTGGATGAGGAGGAGGTAGAGGTCTAATTTCCAGTGTATGCTTTTATGTCATTTAGTTGTACTTTTCCTTCATTTTATGGTGCAGTTCCTGAGGCCAGGTGTTGTACTTCCTGCTTTCTCTGTCGGCAGCCCCCCTGCTGCCATCCAGAGGCTATTTCATGCTGGGTGAAATAAGTGGGTGGATGTTCAGTACCTGCTGTAGGTCTGATGGTTGTCAGAGTCTAGAACCACAAAGCTTCATAAATTGCACAGGCAACTTAAAAGGGTTTCGTGAACCACACAAAGTGTCACAGAACAGGTTTTCGTGGTGCCTTTCTTGGCTCGTGTGCTGAGTACCACATGTGATGACACCCTACTCTTCCCTCCTCAAATGATTGTCTTTATGTGGTTTCTGTCAGTGCTGGTCTCTGGGGTAGAACGCCTCCATACACCCCACCCATTGCTCCATCCAGGTGCACCTGGAATAGCGTTTCAAACTCCACTGTTATTGTATCTATGAAAGAATTTCATCTCAACCTGACCTTTCAACACCTGAGAGAGAGAGAGAGGGAGAGAGAGAGAGATATCCTCCTTCTCTAACAGACCTAGCTAATTGCATCTCTGCACCATGAAAATCGATGATATTTTAAGAAGTAAAAACTGTACTCATGAAGCAACGCCAGTGTATCCTTAGCTTCTGTAGGAGTTGCCACGGCAACGTAAGCCGGAGCACTTCCCCCACTTTCCAGCTTCCCTTAAAATCTGCTTCAACAAATTGTCCTAGAAAAAGACTGAGCAGGGAAATGGTATCTTTCACTGCTAAGAATGTCATTATCTGTGATCAGTGTTAAGTGCAGCCCCCAAATGAGATGCAAAGAACTTGCTTTTAAGAAATCATGTTGCAGGAAGAATAAAAAATGATAAAAGTGGAATTCTCAGCTAGCCAAACAGGACTCTGAAACCAAAAATATCCTCCCCTCCTCAGATGGATATGAAATTGAGTCCCAGCTGACCTTGAGAATGCACTTCCTAGAGGTTGTGATACCCAAGGCAACTATCATTGAACACCATGTTTGTTTCCTACTACTTTTGGCTCAGATGGAAAAAAAAACAAACAAAAAAAACAAGGTAGAAAAATTGATCATTTGCTGCTATTCTCTTACACAAGAGTCTTTGCAGAACTTGAACTTGTGCATCTTACCAAACAAGACTATTCCCAGGGAAGCCAAAACAGATCATACAGGATGCTTGGCTGAGCACAAGGCCATGCATCCAAAGAGCTGTCAATGAGTCACCCTATTACAATGGGACACAGTGACGAATGAAAAGTGTCAGGATTCTGGTATTGGGAAGACACTTGAGAAATTTGAAGTGCCACCTGTATTCCAAAAGAGATGCACTCATCACTGGCAACAGTATTGAGTGAATTGTATTCCATTTTGTGTTTACCTTTGGGAGGCGAATTTTGAGTGTTGAGTGGGTTGAAATGAATTGAGTTGAATTTTGGGTTCAATCTTTCCTACTCTGTCCCATACAGATGGAAATATAGTCTATATTATAAAGAATTTTAGCGTCTTGGAATCTCAGAATTGGAGAGGACCATAAAATTTACTTTACTTGAGTCTTTTGTTTTACTGATACATAAAATGAGCCCAAGATCAGTTGAACATTTGTCAATGTCATCAAATGTACTAGACACAAAGAACAGAGATCTCCTGACTTCTAGGTTTTGCAAAACCAAGTGTCATGACCTGTCCTTTAGAACCATTTAGAAGAATTGCCTCCCAAATAACAGTGGAAGGATCGAAGCAATGGTTATGGACTTAACACAGTCTCCAAAACACCTTTTACAAGGAACAATGGCAGAGATTGGTGTGTCACCGATGGTGGAGAAGCTCATTCCTGGCTTCGAGCCATTGCAAGTTGTGTCCTATTTTTCTGACTTAGATGCATGAGTGCCTCTGCAGGTGACAATGTGACTTTTGGGAGAGTGATGAAACTGTTCCCCTCCTTTCTGCCTTCTTTCTGGTGGCCCTGAGTAATTTTGCATGCCTTGTTTACCTTCTACTGCCATCTGCTGGAGCCCCAGATGTGCACCTGGGACACGCCCCTGCTCCTCTCTCTGTCCTGCACATCCTCACCATGGTTTCCACTTTTCCAGTCGTCCTTAATGCCTCCTCATCTTAGTCACGAACCTCAGTATCTTTTTAAAATGTTTGTCATGTCTCAGGCTGTTTTTGACTCACAAGTTCACTTTTGCGGTTTTTGGTTCAGAAGCGAATGTTGGAGATCCATGAATCAGTACCAGTATTTGCCACCTCAAGGCCAGGCAGAATCAAGACAATTGCAAGGGGTGCCACACTTCCAACAAAGAAGTCTTGTTAGTGTTTTTCCATTGGTGCCATATGTGGAAAGAAGGAATGAGTTCTGAGTTGCAAACAAGGCCACGACGTGTTTCGCTGCCACTTCCTCAAAGCAAAACAATCATTTGATAAGAAATTAAGCATCCAAGATGATTTTTACAGACAAGGAGAACATATAAAATCAACTTCTGGCTTTTGCAGACAAGGAGAGCATATAAAATCAACTTCTGGCTTTTGCAGACAAGGAGAGCATATTTAATTAACTTCTGATTTTTATTTTAGATATATTAATATAGCATATTTTACGTAATGTTGGGGTCTTTTAAAATTGCAAAACAGTTAACTGTTCAATGAAGAACATGTGGAAAATAAAGACAAAAAAAAAATGAAAACCACCAAAATCTTATTAGTCTGAGATAACCACTGATAACATGCTCATTGTTTTCTTCCTTCCATCCTTCCTTCCTTCCTTCCTTCTTTCCTTCCATTCTCTCTCTCTCTTTCTTTCTTTCTTTCTTTCGAGTCCGTGTCTTACTCTGTCGCCCAGGCTGGAGTACAGTGGCAAGCTCATGGCCATCGCAGCCTCCTATTGGGCTCAGGCGATCTTTCCACCTCAGCCTTCCAAGTAGCTGGAACCACAGATGCATGCCACTGTACCCGGCTAATTTTTTGATTTATTGTAGAGATGAGGTCTTACCAAGTTTCCCAGGCTGGACCTGAACCCCTGGGCTCAGGTAATACCCTTGTCTCTGCCTCCCAAAGTGCTGGGATTACAGGCGTGAGCCACTGCGTCAGGCTCATAGTTTTCTAAACAGCACAATATATGCACGTGTACTTATAACATTCTAAATACTGGCTGGTTCATTTGTTACCGTATCCTCAGCACTTTCCTATGTCATTATGCAGTCTTCAAAAACATATTTAAGAGTGACACACTATTCCATTTTAAGGATATACTATGTTTTAGTAAACGACTGCTTTGTTGCCTGCCATTCAGGTAATTTCTAATTTTAGTTAATGCATCTTATGAACATTTAATTTGCTAAATCATTATTTAAGCAAAACGTGGGGATTGTGGCTCTTTTACTAACTTTTGACACATTTTCAATTTCAAAAATCACTGACACTGACTATCTGACCCATATAATTCACAAGGTTATGTGGACTTGGTGATACAATTTTAACTTCAGCAAGTATCTGGCTGGGGAGATGGATTTAGTAGGTTTATAATGTCCACGAATATTGGTTACTTGTGTATGGCACAGCCAAGGAAACACGTTGGGCAGCAGTTCATTTCACTTGAACCCCTTAAATGAATCCATGTGTACCCAAGTCTTTTGTGGACTTGAAAGGTTTTGATCATGTATTGCTAAGACTCTTACTGGTACAGGCTGGGGACACAATGATTTTGGCCTTCTCTTTCCTTGGGGACATTTGGCAAAATCTGGGGACATTTTTGATTGTCAGTGTGGAGGGTTTCTACTGGAATCTCATGGGTAGAGGCCAGAGATGCTACTAAAGACCCTACAATGCATAGGACAACTCCCACCACAATGAAGTATCTGGCTCCAAAGGTCAATAGTACCAAGGTTGAGAAATCCTGATCTTTTAGGTCAAAAGGCAGGCTAATTAGGACAGAGCTGAATACCTCTAATTTTATTTGAGAAGGGTAGTCAGTGTGCCTTACTTTCTGATATCTGTATGTAACTATCCATTTGGTAGAAGGATAAAATTGATTTGTGCCTTTCTTCAGGAAGCTGCTTTTCATTTACCCTTCCTTTTCATGGCCGGTCATTATAGATCCGGAATGTTCAGAAGACTTGATTGTAGATAGGGTGTGGAAGGAACTTCTTTGTACAAATTGGCTCTCTTTTGAATGCAAATGTTTCCAGGTGTTGACGTGTTTACCTTCTCCATTCATGGATCTATAATCTTGATTTTCTTTTTTCTTTTTTTTGCATCATTTCCTTTTTTATAGGATTAGGAAAATAATACCTGGTCTGTCAATGCCAAGGGATGCTGTAATTATCATACGACATAAGTAGTCCTCAACTTTGCTATATTTGATATTTTAAACATCATGTACTCTTGCAAATTATATATCAGCACTCCTAACCTGGCTTTTGGATACTGTATTTTGTGTATGTTAGCTGAGAAATGGATGCTTCTAGCTATGACTTTGACATGCCTACTGCTGGAGATAGTTCCATTTCAGTAGATCAGTTATCTTGGTTTAGAAACATGTTTTGGTGTTTTGGTTTTTCTGTTACAGTGCATCCTTCTGATTTTCTTCTATAAATATGAATGGAAAAAAAAGGAAATTCTAGCAATGTGATAGGAAGTATAGATTTGATAACACAATTTCAAACAAAATGAAAGCAATTAGTTACATCAGAAGTAGCAAATCTTCAGCCCCTATCTAATGCTCATTAGCTCTAAGCTACTCGAGTGAGTATACAATCAATTCTGAAAGAAAATAAACTTAATGAACATGTATAGATGTGGAAAATGTATCACTGAAAATTGTGTCTGAAGGACAATGTGTAACTCAGTATTTTGTATATTTGCTTCTAAAGAAAAGAGGTTATTTTATGTATGCTGGGTTTGTTTATTGTTCAGTTGTTCACTTTTGTCATATTGACCTTTGGTATACATTTTCAGGACCATGTTGTTTCTAAAAACAGCAGCCAGCTTACAGTCCCCAGGAAAGACTTCACAATCCTCCAAGGCTAAAGATCATCCATAGTGATGCAAGGTCAAGGGATTAAGAAACACAGTATCTCTGTGTTGATTCTCAAAATGAGTTGCATTTTTGCTTTTTTGAAAGAGTCTGCCTTAATTTCAAATATGAATGCCTGCTAACGAAACTATGCATTTTACTATTTTACCAGTGGGGATGAATTGCACGTATTTCATTTCACAACACATTACTTTTCCATGCTTCCATCTCGCCAGTTACTGGGAATCTAGATATTACTTAAGCACATGCTTTTCCTTGATAATAAAGTCACAGAGAACTCAAATGCAAGAGTGTAGCTGCCCTGCAATGGATAAGATGAACACACATTTGATATTTTTCTCTATACTACAATTTTCTCACTTTTTAATGTTTATTATTTATTTATTTTTGGAAACTGGCTGCAGTGTTTATTTTTATTTATGTATTTATTTTTTAGTTAGGATCTCATGCTGTTGCCCAGGCTGGAGTGCAGTGGTACAATCATGGTCTACTGCAGCTTTGACCTGCAAGGCTCAGGCCATCCTCCTACCTCCTGAGTAGCTGAGACTACAGGCACATGCCATCATACCCAGCTAATTTATTTTTATTTTTTATAGAGACGAGGCCTCACTATGTTGCTCAGGCTGGTCTTGAACTCCTGTGCTCAAGTGATTCTCCTGCCTTGGCCTCCCAAAGTGCTGGGATTATAAGTGTTAGCTGCTGTGCCCGGCCTGTAGATGTTTCTTAAAAGTGTTGTCTTACATGCTTTTGGGAATAAGAACGAGAGTGGGGTGGGAAAGTTGGCAGTTTACTCTTAAGTTGAGGCTGTGGAATGTGAAATCAGATCAAATTAAGTATTCATCTGAATTCTGTAATTTACCAGGAGGTCTTGTAGGCCTAGGGCAAATGGTTTAATTTCTATGTGGGTTAATTTTCTCGATTGAAACACAAGACTAGTAATAGAGTGTAAGTTATAGGGTCATTCGAGGAATGAATGAGACAATTTATTAAATGTGCTGAGTATGGTGTCTGGCTGGATAAATGGTCACTGACATGATTATTATCTTTGCCCAGAGACCTTCCTGCCTTCCAGGTGAATTGGATTCTGAGCTGCAAAAGATACATTACTTTTGCAGCTGACAAAATTGGCCTCCATAAGCACTTGTTGAATTCTGTTCCCTGGGAATATTCTGCCCATTTTACCAGAAAAAGAGCCTAGATCATCTAAAACAACTCCTTAGAATATACAGACCTGCCTGGAAGAAAACAGTGACAAATATTTCGGGTGAAGTCACCGATTGACTATTCAGTCATCTATTCTTTATTCACAAGAACGGTGGACGTGGGTTCCCATTGTTTTTTCCCCTCGTTACAAAAACATTCATCACTGCCAGATTTGTGGTGGTTTTGATGGTAACAAATTTCACCCAGTGCACACATTCGTTCTTTGGAGATTACTGTGCTAGTAAATTAGTCACAAGGATTTATATGACATGATAAAAGAGCTCTTTGCTTTCTTTACTTTGTCGTGTTATTGGTAGAAACAGAAAAAAGAACCTCCCACCACCTCCCAAGCTTCCAGACTCGACTACAGTGTCAGGGTCACCAGCTGCCCTTCTGCATAGTGAAGTTGACATTTGGTGTCTTTTAGGTCACAATTGTCCAAGATCGGTTTTCTTTCTATGTCTCTTTAAATAGAACAACGTGGATAATGCTACGAAGCATGGCCAACTCAGCAACATCAGGCAAATTTTGTTTTTATATTTTGTAGATTCGACAACACTTAGGGAGAAAAAGAAAAAAAAAAGTCAATTTTGTTTTAAAGGCTTGCTTTGGTGTCAAACACAACAAACCAAGTTACTGAGAGCCAAAGGAGCTCAGTGCTGAGCTTTTCATCGAAAAAGAGGCAGCAGCATTTTAGGATTCATAGCAACTTCAAATCAGATGCTGGATAACTTCTCTGCACTTTGAAGTACAAAGACTCTATAAGTTATAACCTGTAAGTTAAAATGTGGTAGGAGGAACTCTTTGCTTAACTTTCTCAGTTGACGTATCAGGATGACAGTCTGAGAACTGAGCTGTCAGGTGATATGCTCAAATTTCAGTGAAATTTTAAGCTCAGCCACGGTACCCCTTTTACTCAAAATGTGTTCTATTACGGGCCCCTAGCACACCCTTCAGTTGGAGGCTGGACTCCCAGCTTTGTCATCTGGAATGTTCTGCTGTTTTTGTGTTAGCAGTTGATACCAGCTACATTTTGCAGGACTGAATTTAGAAGAATTTGAGAAAGCTGGACAAATTTTATGGAAAAACCCAGATCTATGATCTAGGTGATTTGGCGGGGGTTGAAGGGTGTCCTCTCACGTTTGTGTCTCAGTTTCCTCTTTGGTACAGTGAGAGTAAGTTAGAAAAGATGATTTCAGGGAATTCTTTTTTTTTTTCTTGAGTTGGAGTCTTACTCTGTCACTCAGGCTGGAGGGCAGTGGCATGCTCACGGCCACCGCAGCCTTGACCTGCTGGGCTCAGGTGATCCTTCTGCCTCAGCCTTCCAAGTAGCTGGAACCACAGGCATGCTCCTTCACACCCGGCTAATTTTTCTTGATTTATTGTAGAGATGAGGTCTTGGCAAGTTGCCCAGGCTGGTCTCGAACTCGTGGGCTAAGGCAATCCTCTCACCTCAGACTCCCAAATTGCTGGGATTATAGGCAGGAGCCACTGCGCCTAGTCTATGGAATTCTTTCAGTGATAACATTTTGATATTCTGGAAGGCTGGAAAGGGTTCCAGGAGTTCTTTAGGGGACTGTGTCATCAAGGTTTTGCTTTAGTTCAGTGATTCTCAAAGTGTGTTCTGTGGAACAGCAGTATAAGCACCATCTGGGAACTTTTTAGAAATGCAAATTCTCTGGCTCCACTCCAAACCTATTGACTTAGAAGGTCTGGGGGTGGCAACTAGCCACTTGTGTTTTATAGAGCCCTTCAGATGGTTCTGATGCATGCTCAAACTTGAGAACCACTTCTCCAGCGCAGCAATTTTCAGAGATCAGGCATGTTCAGAGTGGTATGGCCATAGACAGAAAGCAGCAATTTTCTAACTTGGTTGTACCTGGGAAACTTCAAAGAATCCTGATGCCTAGGTCATACTTCCAGATATTTTAGTTCAAATGGTCTGGGGTGTAGCCCAGGCACTGGGGATTTAAAAAAACTTCCCCAAGTGATTCTAATATATGACCAGAGCGGAGAGACACTGATATGGAGAGCTGACTAGATAAATCAGATTCTTTATTGTTGTTGATATATACTATTTGTATATATTTATAGGGGACATGTGATAGTTTGATACATCCATACAACGTGTAATGATCAAGTCTGGGAATTTAGAATGTCACTTCGAGCATTTGTCCTTTCTATGTGTTGGGCATATTTCAAATCTTCTATCTAGCGATTTTGAAATATACAATACATTGTTGTTAACTAGAGTCCCCCTACCCTGTCATTGAATACTAAAATTGATTCCTTCTATCTAACTGTATGTATGTATCCATTAATCAACCTCTCTTCATCCCTCCCATCTCCATACACTTCCCAGCCTCTGGTATCTATCATTCTACTCTCTACCTCCATGTGATCAACTTTTTAAGCTCCCAAATATGAATGAGAACATGTGATCTTTGTCTTTCTGTGCCTGGCTTATTTCACTTAACATAATGGCCTCCAGTTCCATCCATGTTGCTGCAAAGGACCTGATTTCATTCTTTTGTATGCCAAGTAGTAGTCTAGTGTGTGTGTGTGTGTGTGTGTGTTTATATCACATTTTCTTTATCCGTTCATTCACTGATGGACACGAGTGGTAAATCAGACTCTTGATGAGAGTATAGGAGAGTATAGGCCAAGGTCTCTGAGTTTGAAGAAGCCCCTATGTTAATTCAAGTCCTCTGAGAAGCAGACGCCAAAACAGGCTTAGGCATGGAAGGCATTACTGTGGACAAATCTGTAATCATTTCCTGGGGTTGCTGTAACAAAATACCACAAACTGGGTGGCTTAAGCCACAGAAATTTGTTTTCTTGCAGTTCTGGGGACTAGAAGTCTGTGTGGGCAGGGTTGTGCTCCCTCCGGAGGCTCTAGGAGAGGACCTTTTCTGCCTCTCCCAGCTTCTGGTGGCTCCAGGGTTCTCTTGGCTTGCGGCTGCATTACTCCAATCTCCACCTCTGTCTTCATGTGGCCTCTCCTCCATGTCTGTGTCTTCCTCTCTTCTTGTAAGGACACCTGTCATTGCATTTAGGGCCCACCCTAAATCCAAGACGGTCTTTCTCATCTCAAGATAATTAATAACATCTGCAAAGGCACTTTTTCCAAGTAAAATCCCATTCGCAGAGTCTGGGTAGACATGTCTTTTGAAGGACATTACGTCTGTGAAGGAGAAAGGAGCTGCAGAAGGGAGGATAGCCATCAGGCAGTGATGCAGGTGCAGCATGAGTGAAAAGAGAGCAGAAAGGAAGGAAGATTCTGTAGGAAGAGCTCTAGACTGCAGTGCAGAACCGAGAACATTTTAACCGAGGCTGTTGGGGAATCCTCAAGCCAAGATGGCCCATTAGCTCAGTGGGTCTCAACAGGGGATGATTCTGTTCCCATGGGCACTTGGCAACATCTGGAGATACTTTTGGTTGTCACACCTTGGAGGGAAGGATGCTCTTGGCATTGAGTAGGTAGAGGCCAAAGATGCCGCTAGACCTACAACGCACAACGATCAAGGCCCCCATAACCCAGAGTTACCCGGCTCCCAATGTCAGCAGTGCCGGGATTGAGAAGCCCTGCGTTTGAGGAACAGCTGGTTCTAGTGCTGCTGTCGAGCTCCGTCCTGGGCTGGGAGTGGCCCGGGAGAAGCTTAGGCTTGGCATGACCATTGCCATGGAATCAAGGTGAAATATTTGAATGATGTCATTCAACTGTGCATCCTATGGCAGGTAGGAAAGACCTGAGCCATGCAACTCTGCGCCTGCCACAGACCTCAAGATGATGATGTCCACCAAGAATCTAAATGCTAGGACCACTGCTGAAGATCTGTGTTCCACTGATTAGTGCTGAGAGAGAGCAACTTAGAGAAGCATCAAAGAATGCATTTCCCCTTGAAGATCCTAGATGCATTTTAGTGTATTTAACACCCAAGAAAGTCTTACTGGACACACCTGCTTAATTTTGTTTGTGTGTGCCAAAGTATATGACCACAGCTCCCTTTATCTTACGCATGGCCATTATCCCCCTGCTGACCACACAGGTACTGAGAATACTGCTGCAGATCAAAGGATAACCCAGATGACTTGAAACTTGGGTTAATGAATCTGCCAGGCTAGCCCCAGGAGGAAGGTGGCCACCTGGGTAGCATTTTTTTGGGAGGACTACGAAAGGTTCAGAAATGGCTCAGAAATGCTTCCTCAGCCTACCAGTGATGTCTTTCTATGAGGGTTTCATTGTCTGCTGATGGATACAAATTGAAATTGAGTTTTATTGGCCAAAGCACTGAGTATCTTGCAAAAATTCCTGAACATAGGGATTTCTTTTTGTTGTTGTTGTTTATGTGAAAATTAACAAAAGATTACCAAGAAACAAATTTATTTGCTCTGTTTCAGAGAGAATAGAAGCTGAGTATAGAAGCCAGAGGCAGAAAAATGGATTCATCCAGGATCTCAGAATTGACCTTTTCTGGGATACAATTCAAATATCTCTGTAAGCGAGTATGATGACATAGGCCTTCAGTTAGTGGGAGGGGAGGGGGGAGAATGACTCTGACACAAACAAGACCCACACCCAGACCAGACTCTGAGCACTTTTTCCTCTGCTTCTTCATATGGCTTTCTGTGGCCATGTTAAATGCAATAAGAAGCAGGTTGGCTGGGCATTTCCCCACTGTGTTGAGTTTTTAAAAATGGACAGCATGAATAACTCAGATCAAAGCCAACTTCTCTTTCTAGTTTACATTATTTAAGCAATACTTGGAACAGAAATAGAAATGACTGTGAGAGGCTGCACATGAGAAGCCAAGTCCAGACAACTTTATTCCTTGTATTAAAATAATTCATTCTAGTCGGGCATGGTGGCTCACCGCTGTCATCCCAGCACTTTGGGAGGTTGAGGTGGGTGGATTGCTTGAGTCCAGGAGTTTAAGACCATCCTGGGCAACATAGTGAGACCTCATCTCTACAAAAATTCAAAAAAGCAGCTGGGTATGATGGTGAATGCTTGTAGTCCCAGTTACTCGGGAGGCTGAGACAGAAGAATTGCCTGAGCCCCAGAGGTTGAGGCTGAGATGAACCATGATCCTGCCATGGCACTCCAGCCTGGGAGACAGAGTGAGACTCTGACTAAAAAAAAACCCCAAACAAAACAAAGCAATTCATTATTGTTATAAAGAATAAACAATATGAAAAAAAATACACACAATAAATTAAAAACCAATCCAGAATTCTTACCCATCAAGAATAAACCTCATCTTTCCTGGATGACCATAGTACTGAACACCTTCCAAAGTACAGTTCCAGAAAAAACGATGGAAGTGGTGATGGACAGATGATTCCCTGAAAATATGTTTTTATTTTGGCAGTTTACTCATCATCCAGTTTTATAAAGTATTATAATTAAGTTTACTTGATTTTTTTTTTTTTTTTTTTTGAGTTGGAATCTCACTCTGTCACCCAGACTGGAGTGTAGTGGCATGCTCCCGGCCACCGTAGCCTCGACCTGCTGGGTTCCAGCGATCCTTCTGCCTCAGCCTTCCAAGTAGCTGGAACTACAGGCACACACTACTACACCCAGCTAATTTTTTGATTTATTGTAGAGATGAAATCTCGCCAAGTTGCCCAGGCAGGTCTCGAACCCGCGGACTCAGGCAATCCACTCACCTCAGCCTCCCAAAGCGCGGGATTACAGGCTGAGCCACTGAGCCCGGCTAGGTTTACTTATTTAACACAAAGAAATAAAACTGATTGGGAAGTAAGAGGATCACTAATCGTCATACATATATTTTTTTCTTTTTCTGCCAGAGATATTAGCTCCTAAAAGATTGCTCCAAGGTTAAGGAAAGAGATGATGAATAACATTACGAGGTTGGAGACATTACAGATTTTGAATTACATTTTCAACTTTAGATAATATTGATTGACTCCCTGCTATGAAATCTGAGGATGTTAGTAATTTCACACGTCTTTCCATTTCCCCTCGTGATCTGCCTCATTATTATATTATTTTCATGCTGTGATAGTTTATATAACGGTTACATTATGCTCGGTAACCATAATTCTCACAATTACTCAATATTAGTTCTATTTAGGTGGATTCTCTGTGCTCTCCCTGTTGCTTGGCTGAAGATTCTCCTTTCTTGAGGTTTTCATTTTCATCCTCTTATTTGTCTGGATTTCATTTCAAGCGGTTTTATCAAGAGGGCTCATGAGTGCTAGTTTCCCTAAATCCTTTCATACTGGAGAATACCTCTCTGTCACCTCTTTGCCAGAGTGATGTCTTCACTGAATTGTGTGTGGGTCTCACATTCTTTCCTTTAGAATGTTGCAGTCTTTGTTCCATTACTCTCTGGCTTTCTGTTTACTGCAGAGATATGTAACCCACTCCCCCACCATTTTGTAGAGTATTTGCTTTTTCTTCCTAAGAATCTGAAGTATGTTTTCTTTATCGTTGAAGTCTTGCTGAAATTAAGTCTTGTGGAACTTTTAAAGAAAAATCCAGTGTTATTTCTACCGATCCCATAAAGAAGGTGCTTATCCGTATATATGACATAAGGACCCACTCTTTGCTTTTCTCTGTGAAACCTGCAGAATAATCACAACAGTTCCTGCTTATTGCCTCCTCTGCACCAAAATCAGTACCATTCTAGAGGTTATAGGAACGTTATCTTAATCTGCCCACAAATCTTTGGTGTAGGAGTCATTATCCCCATTTTATAGATGAGAAAACTGAGTTTCAGAGATGATAGGTAACTTGCCAAGGATTGCTTAGCTACTAAGTAAAGCTCAGGTGAAAATCAATACATTGCCTTAATCATGTCCTGGTTTTGATACTGTGCCACAGTTATCTAAGATAGTATCATTGGGAGCAGGTGACTGAGATGTACACAAGGCCCTATGAACGATTGCAGTTTTCTGTGATTACATAGTTATGTCAAAATAAAAAGTTAAAAGAATAATCAAGACAAAGCATTAGCCAACTAACAGCTGAGACTGATCTAGAAGGATATTAAGAGCCTTATGTCCTAGGGATGTGTGAGGGAAAGTGTGTAGGTAAAATGAGACAAAAATTATACATATGACACTCCCTGCTTTGGGGATAAGCAGAGAGACTCAACTTAGGGAAGAGCTAAGGTCTTAGAATTTGGCAGGTAGGGGCTAAATGTCTCAGAAACAAGTTGTCAAAGTGACATTATCTAGCATATCAGTCAGCTAGAACCATAATAATTCTCTGTGACAAATTTCCCTGAAACTCAGTGACTTATTAGTCTGAAGGTCAGCTGCAATTCTACTGGACTAATTTGGACTCCAGGCTCTGTGTTCCAGGCTCCAGCCACCAGGCTGCAGATTGGGTTAAGATGTGAGGCATGTTTCTTATTTAGGGCCCAGGCTACAGGGGGCATATTTGTTTCCTGACAGATTATAGCTTCCAGAGGGAACACGTGATACCCCTTAAGTCCTAGGCTCAGAATTATCTGCACACTGTCACCTCCACCCACTCACATTCTTCAAAGAGAGTCATATAGCCGTAGGCTGGGGAAGTACACTCCTCTGTGGAGGTCTGAGTGGTTGGATGGGGTGAGGCAAGGATGACAAAGAATATTTGCTGAACAGTGGCGGAATCAACCACATTTTTCCGTAAGCTTGTAGTATAAGGAGACTTTTCAGTTAAAAATAATGATTAATGATTGTTTTCATTTTTTGGGAAAGGTTATTTTGAACCAGCTATCACGTTAAGCAATTTGCAAACGTTATCTCATTTAATTCTTCCAGCCATTCAATAAGGTGGCATTATTATTATCCCATTCTCCATGTTGAAAGCTCAGAAGCTCAGAGAAGTCTTGACCAAGGTCACACAGTAAGCTAGTAAGTGTCAAGATCTAATTCAGAGCATGACTGGGGCTTGCTTTCAACAAGTAACACAGAACAACAACAACAGCACCTCTAATATTTATTGAACACTTACTTTGTACTAGGAATTTTATTTTAGTACCTTATACGCATACATTAACTGAATCCTTACACAAGGGGATACAATTTGGAACTTTATGGCTACGTAATCTTCATCAAAATACTTGTTGAAAGAAATGATTTTTAGGAAGAATTCCATGAAAAAACAGGCCATCTCTGTATTCTTTCGAATATTCTAAAACCAGATAGGTCAAATCAAATCAGAGGGGAACTGGGCAGTAGATCTGATTTTCCTGGCTCTTCAAAGTATTGTTCTTGTCAGGTTGGACTTTGGTGGATGCCATTGGTCTAGATTGAGGCTAGTTCTATCAAGCTGTCTGCAGAAACCCATTGTGGTATTTGCTGTGAAGCATTTCTGGAGTACACTGCTGCTTCCTTTACACATGAGGCCTTAGGGAGAAATTCCTGTCAGGTCTTAGTCTTAAGAATATTACTTTTCCTACTGTTTACTACTATTGCACTAATTGTACAATTGAATTTGCTTTATTTTTAGCCTTTGGACATTGTGATCTTTGCTGTAAGGTAGGTAATACCCCAAATTTACATATGAGTAGATTGAGGCACCAAGGGGTTTAGTAACCTTCATAGGGTCACACAGGCTTAAAAGTGGCAGAGCTGAAACTTGAACTCAGGCATTCTAGCTCCAGAATACATGTTCTTAAATACTGAACATGTGAGTTGTTTTATATGCCCAAATCATGGTAAGTAGACTTCCAAGATGGCTGTCAGTGATTCCTACCTCCTGATGATATTCATGTCCTTGTGTAATCCAGTCCCCCTTCCTGAGTGTGGGCTGACTTAGTGACTCGCTTCTTACTAGTCAAATATGATAAAAGTGGTGAGATATCGTTTTAGTGATTAGGTTACAAAGGTTGTAATGCTCATCTCACTAGCAGACTCTGTCACAATAGATGGCTTTGAGACTCAATCTTACTGCACACAGAGAACCGAGTCCTGCTAACCATCACACAAGCTCAAAAGCAGGTCATTTCTTAGTCAAGTCTTTCGATGAGATCACAGATCTTGGGCTGATAGTTTGTAAGATAATAAGAATGTGTGGTTTTAAGTTGCTCAGTTTTGGAGTAACTTGTTACATAGCAACAGCTAACTAATACATTGAACTTTTGTCTTACTTTTTATTTTATTTTATTTTATTTTTTTTTAGAGATGGAGTCTTTTCTGTCACTCATGCTGGAGTGCAGTGGCATGATCATGGCTCACTGCAGCCTCCAACTCCTGGGTTCAAGTGATCCTCTTACCTTAGCTTCTTGAGTAACTGGGACTATAGGTACATGCCACCATACTCAGATATTTAAGCCATTTTTTTTTTTTTGGTAGAGACAGGGTCTCACTATGTTGCCCAGACTGGTCTCGAACTCCTGGCCTCACCAATCCTCCCATCTTGGCTTCCCAAAGTGCTGAAATTATAGGCATGAACTACTACTTTTAGCTATACTTTAACTTTTTGATCCTAATAGTGCTTTTCTTCCTTCTTATTGTGTGTTGTGTCCCACTCCTAACCCAGTGACCTCTTCTGGTAATGTGGTAAGTATAAATAAGCAAACAAGAACCCAGACTTTGAATTGGGACTCAGGACTATCTGACTCCCAAGTCCAGACTAGTTTCATAGAGGATAGTTGAGGAATAATGACTAATTCTTGAAATCATATCTATGCTACATTGTAGCATGGGTGTATTGTGAGAATGAAAGTAGGCTCCAAATTATAGAAAATGAAGAAAGGACTGGATTTAATGCGTTAGAAAATAGAGATTTGTTGATGAGTTTTAATGCAGCGGATGAGAGACATGTTTCAGGAAGAGCCAAATGAGAATGGAGAAAACACTTGTATTAGTTATCTACTACTGTGAATCAAATCACCCAAACCTAGTGGCTTAAAAATTACAATAATCTGTGATTATTTTTCAAGGTTTCTGTTGGTTAAGAATTCAGTCACAGCTCAGTATGACAGTTCTGGCTTGGGTTTGCTCATGAGTTGACAGTCAGACGTTATCTGGGCCAGTGGTCATCTGAAGACTTGACTGGAGCTGGGGAACTCATTTCCAAGATGGTGCACTCACAACTTAGTCTGGCAACTTGATTCTTTTCTGTGTGGGCTTTCTGTGTGGATGCTTGAGTATCTTCATGACACGGCAGCTAGTTAGCTCAGAGCAAACCTTAGGAGGAATATAGATAAATACTTGGGTTAAATTTGTCATATTTAACTGGAAGTGAAGTCATATTTTAAAAATCTCTTCAGACTGTCCATAGAATGCAGATATATTATTAAAATAGTGAAGGAATTTGTTGAAACACATTATATTCTGAGTGTGAAGTTGATAAAATAATTTAAAAAGTGGCTTTTCATTGTGACTGTATCATCTTCTAGAGATATTCAATATTTATTGGTCTTCTCACTGCCTTTGTAATGCTAATAGAGCAAACACAACTTTTATAAGAAATTGAAATAATAAGCAGCAGGTGTGCATCATAAGAGCTTTTTTCCTCCCACAAACTTCTCTTGAGGTATAAGATGAGGTATGAAATCAAACCAAAGAGGTATTTTGCGTCTGGTGAAATAAAACTAACAACATTAAAGCAGAACTCTTATATAATCATATTTTCCTCCTGGGGATTTCAGGATTTCCCTGAATACTTTACATGATTATTGTCATTATTTTGTTTTATGAGCATAGTGTTTTTCTGAAATTCTTTGATGAGAAATAACAACTATTACCAGGCCAGCCAGATAAACATTTCTAGGAAGAAAAATCACTACTCATTCCAGACAGCAGTTATTATGCAACGATCTAGCATCTTCTTGACAATGTACGATTATCTTTTCAAAGGCTTCATTAACCCCAAATTGGACATCTCTCCTTAGCTTTTCAAAAGGTGATCTCTGGTACACAGGTGGCCACTTGTTCTCTGAAAAGCAACCCCTCTGTGATGATTGCTTCTGGGTTTAGCCTAATTCAGCTCCAAAGAAGCCTGGGACACCTATTTAGGAAACACAACTCATATAGCTGCCTATGAAAATCTGATGTGCAAATATTGCAGAGTAAAGATGGCAGATGAGTGGCTCCCAGAAAGCAGAGATTATCAATAAGTCCTGAAAAGCCTCCTTGGTCATTTTCCTCTCCCTGAACCTGGAGGTTTGTGTGAATGCATTGCAATGAAGGAACAGGTAATTTCTCAGGTATTTTTTTTTTAAGGATAGGAACATATAATAATCATTTTATAAACAAAGGAATGAATGCCACATGTTCTACTCGTAAGTGGACGTTGATCATTTATCATAACTCTACAAGAAAGGGATTGGCAGAAGTGGGACACTACCGGGGGGGGCATATAACACCAAGGGTACCTGATCCTAAACCAGGTGAAGTGAGGACCAATGGGAGGCCCGAACTTCATCTGTACATAGACCACTTATGTACCTAATCCTGACTTGTACCCCACATCTTTAAAATCAAATGTTAAAAAATCATTTAATGATTGCTTATTGAGCAATTTACAAAAAGGCATTATTTTACAACCATCCTCAATGTTCCATCTATTTATTCTATTTTTAAAAAATAGATTTAAATAATTTAAATAAATAAATAATAAAGTTAAAGAATGGTGGTCAAATACTCATACAGTTTACCATATTAACCAGTTTTAAGTATACAATTCTGTGGAATGAAGTACAATCACATTATTGTGCAACCATTATCATCATTCTTCCCAGAATTTTTCCATCCTTCAAACTGAAACTCTGTGCCCATTAAATAATAACTTCCCACTCCTCTGTCCCCTGAGCTCCTGACAATCACTGCTCTACCTTTTGTCTCTATGAATTTGTCAACCTTAGGTACCTCACTTATGTGGAATCATACAATATTTGTCCTTTTGTGACTGACTTACTTCACTTCACATAATTTCTTCAAGTTTCATCCATGTTGTAGCATGTGTCAGAATTTCCTTCCTTTATAAGACCGAATGCTATTCCATTGTATTTATATATCACACTTTGTTTATCTATTCATCACTTGGTGGACAATTGTGTTGTCCCTACCTTTTGACTGTTGTGAATAATGCTGCTATTAACATGAGTGTACAAATATCTGTTCACATTTTTGTTTTCCATTCCTTTGGGTGTATACCCAGAAATAGAATTGCTACCTGGTAATTCTGTGTAATGACATGGATCATATGATAATTCTATGTTTAATTCTTTTGAGAAACCATCATACTGTTTTTCACAGTAGTTATACGTTTTACATTTCTACATGCCTTATTATTATTATTGTTATTATTATTTGAGTTGAAGTCTCACTCTGTCGTCCAGGTTGGAGTGCAGTGGCTTACTCACGGCCACCCCAGCATTGACCTGCTGGACTCTGGCGATCCTCCTGCCTCAGCCTTCCAAGTAGCCGGAACTACAGGCGTGTGCTACCACGCCCAGCTCATTTTTGATTTATTGTAGAGACAAGGTCTCGCCAAGTTTTCCAGGCTGGTCTCGAACCCGCGGGCTCAGGCAATCCACTTGCCTTGGGCTCCCAAAGTACTGGGATTACAGGCTGACCCACTAAGCCGGGCCTAATTTTTAAAAATGATAGCTTTTATGTGTTTTCTATGTGCTAGGGACACTGACAAGATCAATCTATTTTGATTTTTCTATTAAAAAAATTGTCATACAAGTCACATACTACAAACTCAGTGGTTTTTAGTATATTTACAAAATTTGCTTTAGTCACCACTATCTAATTCCAGAATATTTTCATTAGCAGTGACACTCATTCCTCTATTCTCCAAGATTCTGGCAACCACTAACCTTCTTTCTGTCTCTATAGATTTGCTTATTCTGGGCATTTCATACAAATGGAATCATACAATGTGTGGGATTTTTTTGGTGACTGGTTTTTTTCATGTAGAGTAATGCTCACAAGGTTCATCCATGTTGTAGCTAGTATCAGTACTTTATTCCTTTTTGTGAGTGAAATATATACCATTGTATGAATAGAACTCACTTTGTCTATTCATGTATCAGTTGATGGATATTTGGGTTGTTTCATATTTTGACTATTAGGAATAACGCTTTAAGGTAAATATCCATACACAGGTTTTTGTATAGACATATATATTCAATTCTCTTAGAGAAAGATATATATATACATATATATATATTTATCTATATATGGATCATGTGGTAATTCTATGTTGCTATGGACTGAATCTGTAGCCCCCAAAATTCATATTTGAAGCTCCAAGCCCCAACATAATGGTATTTGGAGGTGTAGCCTTTGGGAGGTAATCAGGCCATGAGGGTGGAGCTCTCATGCACGGGATTAGTGCTCTCAAAGAAGAGACACAAGAGAGACAATCTTTCTTTCTCTACCAAATGAGGCTACAGCAAGAAGGCAGCTGTCTGCACACCAGGAAGAGATCTCTCACTAGACCTCAACCATGCTGGCATCTCTTGAACTTCCCGAACTCCAGAAGTACGAGAAATAAATGTCTGTTGTTTAAGCCACCCGGTCTGTGGTACTGTGTTATAGCAGTTTGAGCAGACTAACACACTATGTTTAACTTTTTGTGGAACGGCCAAACTATTTTCCGACGTGGCTGCACCATTTTGCATTCCTCTTATTTGTATATGATGTTCCTGGTTTTTCCACATTTTCACCGATACTTCTTATTGTCTGTTGTTTGATTATAGCTATCTTGGTGGGCATGATTTGGCGTCTCATTGCAGTTTTGATTTGTCTTTCCCTGATGTCTAATAATGCTGAACATCTTTTCATGTGTGTACTGGTAATTTGTATATCTTCTTTGGAGAAATCTTTATTCAAATCCCTAGCCCATTTTAAATTGGATTATTTGTCTCTTTATTGTTGAATGGTGTCTGAATTATTTAATCCTCGCTAAAAGAGGATGGTGCAGCTGGACTCAGTGGCTCAGTCTGTAATCCCAGAACTTTGGGAGGCTGAGGCAAGTGGATTGCCTGAGCCTGCAGGTTCGAGACCAGCCTGGGCAACTTGGCAAAGCCTAGTTTCTATAATAAGTAAAAAAATTAGCCAGGTGTGGTAGCATGCACCTGTAGTTCCGGCTACTTGGAAGGGTGAGGCGGAAGGACCACTGGAGCCCAGCAGGTCAACACAGGGGTGCCTGTGAGCATGCCACTACACTCCAGCCTGGGCGATGGAGTGAGACTCCAACTCAAAAAAAAAAGAAAAAGAAAAAAGCCGGGCTCGGTGGCTCAGCCTGTAATCCTGCGCTTTGGGAGGCTGAGGTGAGTGGATTGCCTGAGCCCGCGGGTTTGAGACCCGCCTGGGCAACTTGGCGAGACCTCATCTCTACAATAAATCAAAAATTAGCCCGGTGTGGTAGTGCACGCCTGTAGTTCCAGCTACTTGGAAGGCTGAGGCGGAAGGATCGCCGGAGCCCAGCAGGTCGAGGTTGCGGTGGCCGGGAGCGGCCACTGCACTCCAGTCTGGGTGACAGAGTGAGACTCCAACTCAAAAAAAAAAAAAAAAAAAGAAAAGAAAGAAAGAAAAAAAGAAGATGGTGCTATATTGTCCCTTTGGGTAGATGAGAAGAGCTGGGACTTCAAGAGGCTGGCAGATGGGAGAGCTGGAATTTTACCCCAGGTTTGTGAGATGCTGGCACCTGAACTCTTAACCACCAAGCTACACTGTTTCTATCTCGGTTCTCTGCTGCTGTGGGATATTCATTTGACTGTTCTATGCCAGTGCAGTCCCAGCGTTAAGGAGTTTTCCTTTGGATGGTACTTAGGGATTGTCTTCAGGGTCCACTTTTACACAGTTCATTAGATGGGCTGAGTAGCTGAATCTCCATTCTTAAAATACCCAAATCTTCAGATTGACCAAAAGTTTCCATTCTCTATTGGCTGTGCCAATGCCAAGAAAGCAGAATTAGCATGTGGCTTTTTGAGAGTTGATAGTAGCAGGTGCCTATTGGTATGCGTGAGAACATTCAACTACTCAGAAGGCTAAATAAATGCCTGCCCTGAATCTGACCATATTTCTTCAGGGGTTGATTCATCCAGGATCTTGATTTTTAAACCTTTGTGTATCTGACAAGTATTTATCTCCTTTAGATATCACTGAACTCTTGTCTCATAGTTAAGATTCTTGTGAGTGCTTTGTAGATGCTTAATACTTGTTGAGAAACAACAACAACAACAACAAACTAAAACTACTATTGCAATGAATTTGTTTTATTTTTAGTCCATGGATGTTGTGAACCAAACTTACAGGGTTGGTTGGCTAAATGGTGCTTCTCAAACTGGGTGCACTCAAATCATCAAGAAGACTTGTAGAAAGGGATTACTGAGCACCAGTCCCACAGTTTTAGTTCCATAGGTCTGGGGTGGGATTCTGAGAATGTATGATTCTTACATTCTCCTGGGTGATGCTGATGGACCAATGTATAGGCCACATTTGAAGAGCACCAGGCAAGTGGTCAGATTCCCGAGTTTCACTGCATTAACTCCAATGTCCTGTCTGGCTTCAAGTCTATCTTCAAGTTGGTCTCACTGTTTTCACACAACCTCCATTCTCATTTCTCACAAACAACACTTTCCTATGAACTCAGGCCAGGCATTTTACTGTCCTCTGAACAGAAATGGGCCCATGCATGTAACTGCCCCTTTCCCTGGTATTTCCTCGCCAAGGCCTACCATATGTGTGGTGGGCAGAATTCTAAGATGGCCCTCAATATTTTACCCTCTAGTGTGCGCCCCCCATATAACTCCCTCCCCTTGAGTATGAACAGAAGCTGGAAATATGGTGAGATGTCACTCCTGTGATTAGGTCACTAATTAGTTGGAATTGAGTCAGTCAAAATGGAGATGACCTAGGTGGGCCAGACCTAATCAGGTGATGCATTAAAGGAACTAGCCTCTCCCTGAAGTCAGAGTTATTGGAAAGATGAGGAGGCCTGTGCAGGAGCTACATGGAAAGGAACAGTGGGCAGCTGTGAGTGGCTCCCAGCTGACAACTAGCAAGAGATAATGGTCTCACTGTGACAGCCATAAGAATCTGAATTCTGTCAACAACCACATATGCTTGGAAGAGGACCATGAGCCTCGGGTAAGACCACAGCCCAGCTGACACCTTGACTGTGGCCTGGTGTGACCCCAAGCAGAAGACTCATGTAACCTGACCCATAGAAACTAAGATAATAAATCTGTGTTGGTGTCACTATGCTTGTGTTGATTTGTCACACAGCAATAGAAAACTAGCACCATGTGGCGCACACTCTTATTCTGCCACCCTGGACCCCAGATGCCTGGGAGTCATTAGGCACAGCATAGTAGCAGGGCATTACTTCCTCTACCTAGAGATGGGCCCACACTCTAATAACCACAAACACCCACTGATTGGCATCAATACAAAAAAAATCATGCGATGTCCATCCACCTTTAGCACCAAAACCGGCTCCTAGAATCTTAGGAATTGCAGATTTTCTTTCTTTTGGGCCAGATCATTTAAAAAATCAACACATAATATGTATACACTTTTATGGGGTACATGTGTATTTTGTTATATGCATAGGATCTGTAATGATCAAGTCAGGGTATTAGGGGGAACCTATCACCTCTAGTGTTTATTGTTTCTATTTGCTGGGAACATTTCAAATCCTCTCTTCTAGCTATTTTGAAATATACAATTCATTATTGATAACTGTAGTCCCCCGACTCTGCTGTTGAACATTAGAACTTATTCATTCCATCTAACTATGTTTGTACCCACTACTCAACCTCTCTTCATCCTCCTCCCCCTACCTACACAGCTTTCCTGACCTCTTGTATCTTATCATTCTACTTTCTACCTCCAGGACATCCACTTTTTTAGCTCCCACATATGAGTGATAATATTTGTCTTTCTGTACCTGGCTTATTTCACTTAACATAGTGACCTCCACACTTTATCCACACTGCTGCAAATGACATGATTTCCTTCTTTTTTATAGCCAAATAGTATTCCACGGTATGTACATATACCATATTTTCTTTATTCATTTGTCCTTTAATGGACACTTAGGTTGATTACATAGTTTGAGTGCTGCAATAAACGTGGAAATGCACAAATCCCTTTGATATACTGATTTCTTTTCCTTTGGATAAATGCCCAGTAGTGGGATTGCTGGATTGTATGGTAGTTCTATTTTTAGTTTTTTTGAGAAATCTTCATACTGGTTTTTCATAGTGGCTATACTAATTCACATTCCCAGCAACCTTGTATAAGAGCTCTCTTGCCAGCATCTGCTATTTTTTGGCTTTATAAAATAATAACCATTCTGACAGGGGTAAGATGATATTTTATTGTGGTTTTGATTTGCATTTCCCTGATGACTAGTGATGCTGAACTTTTTTCATATACCTATTGGCCATTTGTATGTCTTCTTTTGAGAAATGTTTATTCATGTTCTTTGTCTACTTTTTAATGGGATTACTATTATTTTTTACTGTTGAGTTGTTTGAAGTCCTTGTATATTCTGGATATTAGACCCTTGTCAAATGAATAGCTTGCAAATATTTTCTTCCCTTCAACAAGTTGTCTCTTCACTCTGTTGATTTTTTTCCTTTGCAAAAGCTTTTTAGCTTAATATAGTCCCATTTGTCTATTTTTGTTTTTGTTGCTGGTGCTTTTGACATCTTGGCCACAAAATCTTTGCTTAGATCAATGTCCTGAAATGTTTCTCCTATGCTCCTCTAGTAGTTTTATAGTTTTGGATCTTATATTTAAGTCTTTAACCTATATTGAGTTAATGTTTGTATATGGTGAGAGATACCATACACGTTCTTCTGCATGTGGATATCCAATTTTCCCAGCACCATTTATTGAAGAGGTTGTCATTTTCCCATTGTGTGTTTTTAGTGCCTTTGTCAGAAATTGGTATGCTGTAAAGACATGGATTTATTTTTGGGTTCTTTATTCTGTTCAATTGGCCTATGTGTCTGCCTTTATACTAATACAATGCTGTTTTGGTTACTATAGTTTTGTAATATATTTTGAAGTCAGGTAGTGTGATGCCTCTAGCTTTGCTCTTTTTGGTCAGGATTGTTGAGATACAGTTGTTTATAGAATACTTCTTGCTAGCAGAATCAACAAATTCAAGTGATTTAGGATTTTTTTTTCCTTGTATATTCTGGGTCCCAAAGGTAATGCTACTTATGTTGTGTGTTCTGGGATTATTGTTCTCAGCCTGTTTACTCCTTGGGAACAAGGACAGCATGTCTGTGTTGCTTGTGTGATGTACCATCCTGGCATACAGCTGGGCTCATAGAACACGTACCAGATACTATGTGGAGCATATGTATTTGACTGTACCACCTTGGATTCTTACCAGGAGATTGCACAGGCTTGCTGTTGTTTATCTAGATGATTCTCTTTGGTAAAAGTACATACTCATGTCAAGTGTGAGCGGGAAGGGACCTCAGAGATGACCCTGTTCATTTCTCTTCCTCTACAGATGAACAACAGAAAGTCAGAGAGGTTTTTTTAGAAAAATAAATTACTCATTGAAATATACTTTTGACAATTAAATGTATCTAGAGGGCCTAGGGATGCAACAACTGGAAACAATGATTCAAGAAACCTTTTGGAATTTAATGATTGATGATTCCTGGAAATGATACCCAATTAGCGACTGGGTGACTTCAGTGGAAGACAAACAACTCCCCCAGTTGATTTTCCTCTTATTACTCCAGAACCTTTGGTTGGCTGGACACCAATTTACTGGGAAGGCTTAAACCACTCGGAACAGTGGGATAAATAACAAAGAAATTTTTCTTTTTAAAATGGAGCTCATCAAGGGCTGACTTTCTGTTCATTTAGAATTTAATAGAATCAAGGAGTTCCTTAAAGCTTTCAAGTACTGTGTTTTTCCTGCATAGACTTCTACAATGTGACACCTTCACAGACCAACAGAAAAGAAACAAGTCACATTATTCCAGAAAGTAACTACCCAATTCTGTTCCTGAATCCTGTGCTAGTTTTGTCTCATCCAGTGAAACTATTAGTGGCTTTGAATATTAAAAATAAAAAGACACCAAGGCCGGGCATGGTGTCTCGTGCCGGTAATGCCAGCACTTGGGAGGCCGAGGCAGGAGGATTCCTTGAGCCCAAGAGTTTGAGACGATCCTTGGCAACATAGCAAGACCTTGTCTCTACAAAAAAGCAGAAAATTAGCCTGGCATGCACCTGTAGTCCCAGCTACTCAGGAGGCTGAGGCAGAAGTATCACTTGGGCCCAGGAATTCAAGGCTGCAGTGAGCCATTATCGTGCCACTGCACTCCAGCCTGGGTGACAGAGTGAGATCTCTACTCAAAAAAAGTAAAAATAAAAATAAACAGAAGACAGAACAAAATCACCTCCCTTCCCCCATTTCAAACCTCTCCTTGAGTCACTGTTTTACTTCAGTTGCATTGCAGTGAAGTCAGCAGCACCATGTGGGAGATGGCACACCTGGATTCCCTTTCTGCCCTGGTTCCCAAGGGGTCCTACAACTGTCCTCAGCCAGGCTGACACCCCCTTTGGCCTTAATCAGTTTTCTTGTAAAGTTAAGCTCTGCAGCAGTTTTTTAGGTGCCTTCTGTCTGTGGTTTTCTGGGGAAAAAGATTCAGCATTGACAAAGTGGAGACCAGTTAGGTCATGAACCTGACAAATCGTCATCTTGGTGGTGCTCTTCTATTGCAAAGGGTTAGCAGAGTGTTTCTGTAAGGGGCCAGATACTACATATTTTAACCTTTGCAGGCTACATGATCTCTGTTGCGATTATTCAAATTGTAAATGCAGTAAATGAAGGGATGGCATGGCTTCAAATACAACTTTTTAAAAAGCAGATAATGGCAGAATTTGGACCATGGTTTTGACTTCACTGACCCTTGCTCCACTGGCTACTTTCAGAAGACCCGAGGTTGTACAAAGTTGAGGAACAGGGACCTCAAGAGATAGCTTGGCAGTCTTTGAAGTCTGGTGTGACAAGTGATGAGCTGTATTTTGGTGCTACTGCTTCTTTTTAATGGTGTGACCTGGGTCATTTGCGTCTCTGATCTTAAGCTTGTATAACTCCTAAAACAGAGATAATGAAAGTGATTTTTCCTGAGCACTCAGTTGGAAGTTTTTACCACCTAATTTGGTCCTTACTGCAACACCACGAGTCAGCCATGGTCCTACTTTGCTGCCCGTGAGGATCCTGGGGTGACTGCCAACTTTCCAGGGTCCAGACCCTGCCCCACACTATCACATCAGGGTCCCTGGAGGTGGCCATCAGCAATATGAAAGCTCTCTAGCTGAGTACCATGGGCAGCTGAGTTTGAGAACCAGTATTATCAGGCAGGCATTTTTATTGTCTCTTTTGTACTGAGTTCATGGGATAAGATTGCCAAAGCATGTGCAACAAGAAAGTGAGCAAAACAGGATTCAATCTCAGGTCTGTAAAATTCCAAAACTTGTTTTTACGCACTATGTTACTTTGCTCCCCCAACTGAATGAGGCTGGAGTCATGAGCTGGTGAGAAAACCCAGCTGTATTTGTGTGAATATTTTATTAACCCTAGAGTACAATATATGGCATCATCATCATCATCATCATTGTTGCTATTAATATTGGACATTTACTAGAGCTGGTATATTAGTCATCTATGCTGTGTAGCAAATTACCACAATCTAGTGGTTTCACACAACACCCATTTGTCATCTCACAGTTTCTATAGGTAAGACGTCTGGGCAGGGCTTACATGAGTTCTCTGCTCAGGATCTGACAGAGTCTCACCTTCCAATCAAGGTGTCGGCCAAGCTGTATTCTCATCTGAATGCTTGATTATGAAGGGATGCCCTCCAAACCCCCTTAGGTTGCGGATCAATTTCACTTCTTTGCAACTGTAATATTCATGGTGGCTGGTTTTCTCAAGGCCAGTAAAACCACTATAGCAACACATCTGCACTTTCAAAAAAGTTGGGACCTTCTTCACAAGGCTCACTTGATTAGGTCAGGTCATTCATGATTATCTTCCTACCCTCCTTTTTAAATAAACTTGATTTTTAAGAGCAATTGTAGGTTCACAGCAAAATAGAGTAGAAAGTACAGAGATTTTTTCCTATGCTCCCACCCCTACATACATGTAGACTCCCCCACTATCTACATCCTGCCCCTCTGCTATGGTCTGAAACCTAATTCCCCAAGGTGATGATATTAAGAGGTGAGGCCTTTGGGAGGTAATGAAGTCATGAGGAATTAGTGCCCTTATAAAAGAGGTTGAAGGGAGCACACTTGTCCCTTTTACTATGTGAAGATGCAGCAACAAGGTACTATGTATGGAATAGAGAGTGAGACCTCACCAGACACCACATCTGCTGGTGCCTTGATCTTGGACCTCCAGCCTCCAGAACTGTGAAAAATGCATTTCTATGATTTATGAACTACTTATACTAAGTCATTTTGTTATAGCAGCCCAAACAGGCTAGGATGTGGTGATACATGTTACAATTGATGAACCTACAATGACACATTATGATCGCCTAAAGCCCATAATTTACATTAGAATTCACTCTTGGTGTTGTACATTGTATGGGTTTTGATGAATATGTAATGACATACATCCACCATTATAGTAAAATACAGAATAGTTTCACTGTTTTATTTTTATTTTTGAGATGGGGTCTTGCTATGTTGCCCCAATTGGTCTCAAAGTCCTGGGCTCAAACAAGCCTCCCACCTCAACCTCTGGAGTAGCTGGGACAATAGATGTGAGCCACCATGCCCAGTTCTAGCTACACTACTTTAAAAATCCTCCATCCTCCACAATACATCCCTCCCTCTTCTCCAACGTCTGGAAACCATGGGTCTTTCACTTTGTTCATCGTTTTGCTTTTTCCAGAATGTCATTTAATTGAAATCACACCATACGTAACCTTTTCAGCCTGGCTTCTTTTACTTAGCAATGTGCATTTAAAGTTCTACTGTCTTTTCATGGCCTGATAGCTCCTTTCTTTTTGACTCCTTTTTTATTCACTTAAAGTCAACTGATTTGAGAACTTCTAACCTTGTTACTTTCCTTCACCTTTTTTTTTTTGAACTGGAGTCTCAATCTGTCGCTCAGACTAGAGTGCTGTGGCACGCTCCTGGCCACTGCAGCCTCGACCTGCTGGGCTCCGGCGATCCTTCCGCCTCAGCCTTCCGAGTAGCTGGAACTACAGGTGCACGCTACTACGCCTGGCTAATTTTTTGATTTATTGTAGAGATGAGGTCTCGCCAAGTTGCCCAGGCGGGTGTCGAACCCGCAGGCTCAGACAATCCACTCACCTCAGCCTCCCAAAGCGCAGGATTACAGGCTGAGCCACCGAGCCCAGCCCTTTCCTTCACCTTTATACCATAGCTTAATTGTGAGAATGATATTCCATCTTGGGGATATCAAGGGGAAAAGAATAATGTAGGGCTCGTAGGATAGGGTGTGGGAAGCTTGGGACCACCTTAGACTGTCCTCCACAATTGGGAAGCAGGGCAGTTCATCCCAGGCACGCTTCTCAAAATGGAGTCAAGAGCTCTGCTCTGATTCTATATGGAATTCATCAGCCAAGGGAAAGCCATGACCTTTAGGGTCCACCAATGTCTCTATCAATCTGCACCCAGCACCAGCAATTGACCAGTGTTTGGATCCGATGGC
Organism: Cephalopachus bancanus; assembly: GCA_027257055.1. Classification (NCBI taxonomy): domain Eukaryota; kingdom Metazoa; phylum Chordata; class Mammalia; order Primates; family Tarsiidae; genus Cephalopachus; species Cephalopachus bancanus. The sequence goes on along the minus strand of JAPVLO010001164.1, from coordinate 62,709 downwards.
ACCCTACTCAGTGGTTGTTCTTCTAATCCATTGAAGAGACAAAATAAGTATAGGTATAGCAGGATTTTCCAGTTTGAAATGTGTTTGGAGAAAAATCCCAAGTACTTTTTTGGTGTGTGGTCAGCACGGTGACGCGCCTTGAGTGAAGTGGAAGGAAAGAACATCTCTAGCAAGATGAGGAGGTAAAGAGAGGGAGCTGCAGGACTAGTCCCACCCTAACCAGACTCACATTTGATGGGCTGCAGAGGCTTCCAGTTGGAGGAAATGCTGCTTTGGAAGGGCTGGTGTTGCTTTCCACTTCCCTTGTGATTATCCCAGGATCTACCCACAGTGTGAGGAGTAGCAGCAACAACACATCTGACACTTGCGTACATTGCTAGAAGCTGGAGCCTGGGGCCCCTTAGGAAGTGGTGGTGATGGCAGGCCTTAGGGAGGAGAGATGAGGGGTTGGAGCAATTGTTATTTCAGGAGGTCACTGTGCATTTACCCTTTGCCAAGAGCTTTCCATTCCGTCCAGCCTCTTAGGTCAGTGAATGTATTCTCCAAGTAGATGGGGATGTAGAAACAATTTTCTTTCTTTAACCCAATGGACATAAGTCCCAGAAACTCTCCCAAATAGACAAATATTTTTGTATTTGTCCCCAATGAAATACACCTCAGAAAGTTGCCTTCTCTCTTCACCCAGTTCTGCAGTCGGGGATGCTCTCTCAGTTCTGATTAGGGCAAGGAAATGACATTCAACCCTGAGCGTCTTTGGTACTGCATGGGATGCCAGGGCTAGGGGTACACCCTGAATAGGGCTTAGATCAGCTCTGTCTTCAAAGGGCTACATGTCAATCAGGACCCCTTGGAACAGAGGTGAACAAATGCTTTGGGAACTGAGGAGAAGAAACATTTAACATTTCTAGGAGGGATGAGGGATATTCTAGTTAACATATGTTTGATCACCTGCTAATAAAGTCAGAATTATAAATAAGTGTTGGCTTAAACAGCACTGTAGGCCTGAGAGCTGTGAACACACAGAACTCTAGTCCTCTGGTAAGAACCAGGCTTATTCTTGTAGCCTCAGTCTTTGGGTTTGAAGAGACCTGTCCTGTGGTAACTTGCATTTACAGAATAGGAATTGCAAGAAGGCTCTAAAAAGCACCTTTTCAAGGGAACAAACCACTACAAGGACCCCTTTAACATCTTAGCCAAACTTAGCTTGCAAACACCTACCGCTTGTTTTTGTAGCCCACAGGCTAAGAATGACTTTGGCATTTTTAAATGGTTGAAAAAATCAAAAGATAGTATTTCCCAAAATGCAAAAATTGCATAAAAGTCAGATTTCGGTGTCCAAGAATAAAGTTTTATTGGAGCCCAGCCCATATGTTGCATTTTGCCTTTGGCTATGTTTGGACTGCAACAGCAGAGTCAGTAGCGGCTGCAGAGACCCTGTGGCCTACACAGCCTAAAATATTTACTGTCTGACCTGTTGTAGAAAAAGTTTGCCAACCCCAGTCTTAGGCCATGGGGTGAAAGAAGTGGAACAAAAACATACACAACTTGTAAAATGAGTAGAACACAACATTTTGCCAATCTGTAAAGTAAGCTGAACAAAAACATACACAATTGTGAGTGTGGATTGCAAAGGCTGGTTAGAAACTGGTTATAAAAGTGTTGGCAAGAGGCTGCAATGCGTGGGTACATTTAAAATCACATCAATTTCAACGTTTATATATTCTGGTGCCAATTCAAGTACAGAGGGAAGAAAACTGAATCGAACAAAACCAAAGTATTTCTCATTCTGGCAAGAACTGAGGGCAATTGGGTCTGCTGGACTTGTTCACATACAAGCCTGCCTCTTTTGGAAAATTCTTGTTGAAGTGACTATAGAATGGTCTAAATGTTTGAAAGGAACACCGAGGTTCAGTTTCATCCTGAAAAAAATAGACTTGGGTGCTGAACCTCTTGAAAGTTTTCAAGGTTTTTTTTTTTTCCCATCTTCCTCTTATTCTCCTGCCCTTTTATCTTATTGGATCTGCCTGCATTCTGGCTTATTCATGTCATTGACAAATATTTATCGATCATTCACTGTTTGCCAGGTGCCCTTATTAGAATTTACAATTTACCATTGGACAACAAGCTCAAAATTCTTGTCCAATTGGAGCTTATAGTCTAATAGTGGAGTCAGAAAAATCCATAAGATAAATAAGTAAAAGGTACAGCAAGTTAGATAGTAAGAGAGACAAGAATAACAGTCAAGATAACACACCTTCAGGCTGAGGAATGTCTCCATTATAGACAAAGTGGCAGGGGGTTGGGGGTGCATGAGAGCAGTCTCATTGGTCGGTTTGGATGATCAAATTGGCATCAACAAACATCTGTGAGTACCTGGGAGCCCCCGGTGGGTCAGCAACAACCTCTAACCGCAGGGGAAAATAAGACGAAGCAGAAATTTCCAGAAAACACTAGGAAAGCTTTTTAATTTCTACCCCACTAACGTTAAATTCAAGATAAATCTAGTTCATGCCTACTAGAAACCTAACTTGTCAAGTGAATTAACATGATCAAATGAATCCAGACAACATTAGGGCAAAATGAAATGGAAGTAAATGTGGGATTTACTTCTTTATTCCATGTTGTTGTCTGATGCTGGGTCTTCCTGGGGGACTTTTATTATCCTGATCCCAGATGGAACTCACCTGAGTCAGACCTAACCTTTACCTAGAACCCCTATATGGGATTTGGATGGATTTAAATAACACATCCTTAGCAGCTTTGGTGAATAACTCTGAAACCTTGCAAGATCGATCTTTGTCAGGAACTTTTTGTTAACTTCTTTTGTGATGATGAGTACACTCAATCATCCTCTTAAAATAATAGATCAAATTAAGATTGAATTGGCTTTATCTCTGCACAGAAAGTAATTTTCTGAGTTTTATATGCTAAATTTCATTGTTTGGAATCATTTTGGAGATGTGATATGGTTAGTATCAATACACACACATGAACTTATCCACATAAATAAAATAATATATAAAAGAATTACATAATCTGTAAATATATATAATGTACTATATGTACATTTATATTTAATGTTACATTCAATTACATATGAAAGCTATCTGGTTACATTCAGATAACCAGATAACATATTTTCTATATCTGTTTATAGTCAGGTAACATATATAATATGTATATTTAATATGATATATATACTTATCTATAATATAAATATGTATGTATTCTTTTTTACATATAAAATAGGCATATAAATATAAGGGGAGCAGATATATAATGAGGATATATTTATGCATAAGTATCTCCCTGGTTTGTTTTGTAAAGTTTTTTTTTTTTTGAGCTGAGTAGGGGACTGGAGTTTAATTTATTTCTAGAAAAGAGTTGATGTAATTTGAATAAAAAATAAACAGACTTTCCCATTGGGTTTGAAATGCAATTTGTAATGCAAGTGTTGGAGAAAATGTTTATTTTTCTTTTCTAGGAACTGAAACAATTTTTAGAAGGGCTCTGTTCTCTTTGGAAAAATAATAGAGATAACAGTCATTCAAAGGAAAGATAAAGTTCAAAACAACCAAGTTCCACAGATAAAAACTTCCCCAGGGAGGTGGCAGAGGCAGCAGGGAGGGCCCGTTTTTGGTGTCTCCTCTGGGTGGCTCCTCAGTGCCTTTTACAAATAACAAAGGGCAGACATTTTTGCTCTAGGGCCTGAATCAAAACATAAAGAGAGATAAGAGTATCATAATTGGATGAAGCCTTTCCTTTTTATTCCTTGGTAAGTACTATTTGTGTAAAATATAGTCAAATTTAAAAAAAAATTAGTATAATTAGGACACAGAGATAATTGATTTTTTCCCCTAACTTGAATGTAAATGAAAACCACCTGAAAATTCATCAGCTCTCTTCCAGTTATTATCTCTGCATTTATTTCACGGCACCTCAAGTTTCTTGGTGATGACAATCCAGAGTCAAATGTGGAAGCCTGGGTCCCTATCCCTGTCTGCCTAGAGATTATGATCTTGTGATCTGGCCTATGACCTAGGCATCAGGATTTTTTAAAGCCCCCAGGATGATTCGAACACTCTAGCATTCTCACTTTGTAGGAGAATTATGTAATTCTTTAAGTCATCCCAGAAAACTGCATTTATTCTTTGTGATTCTCACTCCACCTATTAAAGGAAGCCACTCCCCTTCCTGAACAACAAAGCAATCGGTACCTGCATTAATTGAACATGTAACGTTTGGGCGTTTGTTTTCTACTGAGAGTCCAAGATTTGCTGAAGCCATGGAGTGTGCATTTGCGATGCTAAGGACAAAGAAATAGACGATTTAGATTTATCAGTCCTGAGAGGTGAGGCTGTAATTACGTTCCTTGTTTCCTTTTCTTGCAATTCCGGGTTTGGGCTTCTGGCTTTTTCGATGAAGAGAGAGCAAAGGGGACAGAGCCAGGGTGGTCCCGAGGTGCTGTTCCCGTCCGTCGTCCAGAATATTGATGAAGTTGATTGCAATGAGGATCCACCAGCTCACTTTCTCCTTGCCCCATTGTGTGTGTGGGGCAAATACGAAAATGGGTGCAGGTATCAGATAACTCAGCCAGATAGCCGGGCTCGGTAGCTCAGCCTATAATCCCGCGTTTTGGGAGGCCGAGGTGAGTGGATTGCCTGAACCCGCGGGTTCGAGACCCGCCTGGGCAACTTGGCGAGACCTCATCTCTACAATAAATCAAAAACTAGCCAGGCGTGGTCACGCGCGCCTGTAGTTTCAGCTACTCGGAAGGCTGAGGCGGAAGGATCGCCGGAGCCCAGCAGGTCGAGGCTGCGGTGGCCGGGAGCGGCCACTGCACTCCGGTCTGGGCGACAGTGAGACTCCAACTCAAAAAAAAAAACAAAGAAAACTTTTGTATGTCAGCTTCTCTGTCTCATCCATAGAGAGAAGTAGAGAGAGAGCTCCCACTTCACTCTACCAAGACTTAAATGAGTGCATAAATGAAAGCACTCCACAGAGTACAGGATATAGAGTAACTGCTCAAATGAAAAAAAAAATTGCTACTACTTTGGAGAAACTTCTTATCTTCTCAGGCAATGACAAAGCATTTTTCAGAATGTGAAGTTTTTTTCCTTTTTTCTTTTTCAAAGGAAGAAGGTGAAAATGTGGTGATAAATGTCTTTAAAAATAGATGTGAAGCGAAGTCTAGGAATTAATCAGAGTGAGAAGTCTTCAAAGAAGAGAAGGACTTCCCATGGAGTTCTGCGGATGGAGTACAGGGCTAGTGTGCATGGGGTGGGAGTGTTCCATGCTCCACAATCTGCCAGGTGTATCTCACATCATGTACTTTGTGCTGGTTATGTCTTTACTTCTCAACTCCCCACCGATTATCCTTTCTCTCCATTGTTCTTTCTCCATGGCTTAGACATTGCTATAGACTGAATGTGTTTCCAAAATTCATGTATTTCTCTACCTTCAGGATCATTTCCTAATATGTGTGATATGTTTCACAGGATGGTCCAGTAAAATAATATCACTGTGTCTACTGTTAGTAGCAAATCCAAGAGTGACTGAGCTTCGCTTCATAGCTAGAGTATGTCAACCAGAATAGAAACAGCTGTGAAAAATGATGACCTTTATTTTTGCATTAGCAAGCTCTAGACTAGTTATGTCTTAATGTGCATCTTAAAATATATTTTTCCATTCAAAAAGAAATACTTCCCGTGATTATGACCAAAAACTATGAAAAACAGAAATAAGTAAAAAGAGGGGGAAACAAAATTGCTTGTTGTCACCATCACCGAAAGATATTGGCTGCTAACATTTTAGTGAATCTCTTTCTAGTCTTTTAATTTTTAAAATTTGTATCTTAACTAAGTTTGTGATTACACTGCATATATAATTCTGTATTCTGCATTTCGAGTATAATATTATAATACATTTCTTCATATTTTATATGTTCCTTTCAAGTGCTTTGTTTAATGGTAGCATAATTTCTTTCTATTTTTCCCTTTAATAGTTCCTTTTTGGGGGAATCTGCTTTAAGGATTCTATGATATTAATGCATGTTAAATAGGATCTTGCTTAATATGGTCTGCATTTCTGTGATTGGATAGATCATACATGGTACCAGAAATAAAATACAGTACCTTGGAGATATTGTAGATTTGGTTCCAGACCGCCACAACAAAGCAAATATTGCAACAACACGAGTCACAATAATTTTTTGATTTTCCAGTGCATATAAAAGTTATGTTTCCAAGGTTGGATGTGGTGACTCTTGCTTGTAATCTTAGCACTTTGGGAGGCCAAGGCTGGATGATTGCTTGAGCTCAGGAGTTGGAGTCACAGTGAGCTGTGATTGTACCACTGTAGTCCAGCCTGGGCCACAGAACGAGACCCTGTCTCTAAGAAAAAAAGAGTTATGCTTACATTATACTGTAGTCTATTAAGATACAATATGTTTGCTTTAATTAAAGTATATTTTATTGTTAAAAATGATAATGATCTTCTGAGCCTTCAATGAGTCGTAGTCTTTTTTGCTGGTGGTGGATCTTGCCGTGATGTTGATGGCTCCTGAATGATCAGGGTGGGGGTTGCAGAAGTTTGGGAAGTCTGTGGCAATTTTTAAAAGTAAGACAACAAAGTTTGCCACACTGATTGACTCTTCCTTTCATGAAAGATTTCTCTGTAGCATGTGATGCTGTTTGATACTATTTTACCCACAGCAGAACTTCTTTAAAAAAATTAGTGTCAATCCTCTTAAATCCTGCTGCAGTTCTCTCAACTAAGTTAATGTCATATTCTAATCCTTTGCTGTCATTTCAACAATGTTCACAGCATCTTCACCAGGAGTAGTTTCCATCTCAAGAAACCATTTTCTTTGCTCACCCATAAGGAGCAATTCCTCATTCCTTCAAGTTTTATCATGCGATTACAGCAGTTCAGTCACATCTTCAGGCTCCACTTCTAACTCTAGTTCTCTTGCTATTTCCACCACATCTGCAGTGACTTCCTCCACTGAAATCTTGAACCCTTCAAAGTCATTCATGAGAATTAGAATCAACTTCTTCCAAACTTCTGTTAATGGTGATGTTTTGATCTCTGCCCATGAGTCATGAATGTTCTTTTTTTTTAAATATTTGTTCACATTTGTTTATATTAAAAGACACTAAAATTCAAAAGTTAGAGTACAAAAATGCATTGTAATTTTTACTATTTTAACCACTTGATATCTTAGGTGTACACCTTCCTTTATGATAAATACCAGGCCATGGACTAATTTAACTTTAGTCATATAATACAGTAACACTCAAATAGGTGTAAAAACATAAACATTTTTGCTCTAGCACAGTTTTGGGGGGAAGGATTATCCCTCAATATACAACAGATGCAAGTATGTGCAATTGGGTGGTAGGAGACAACTGTTTTTATTATGGAAAGATGGTGAAAGAGATAGATTCTTTTCAGAAAAGAACAGATCACATTTATTAAATAGTTCCCTTAAAAACTTTAGATCTTGGGCACATTTCACAGAAATTTTGGATTGATATTAAACAGTCTTTCCCTCCCCTTTTTAACAACTAGATACTACAAGTCACCCAATTTAGTAAACTTTAAGGCAACAATATGGAACCAAGTCTCAAATCAGATGTAATATTCTGCTGCAGATTACTTGTCGAACTCCATCATTTCACTGGCTGGGCAGTTCATAAAAGAGAATTTAAGCTAACTCAAATATTTGAGAGGAAAAAAAAGAAGAGAGAGAGAGAACATATCAAATATGCTTCCTAAGATATTGTGTCTTATTGCCTAAGTGAATCATGAGAATTTCCACCCCACTAAATCTCTCCTGCAAAAACAGCCTAACACTTAAATCTAAGTCATTATTTGTATTATGTAGTAAAAGGAAACAATATAAAGTAGAAATCTGTTGGTTCATATTTGCCAGAATATCTGAAGTTAAAATGACCACCCCAAATCAGAAATATTATAACTTTAAATTTTACTACACAGGTTTTTTCAATAGCATCCCCAAACAAACAAACAAAAATGTATCAATTGTTCTCAAAAAATTGTTGCCTATAAATTGGAAGAAAAACATGAACTTCAAAGAGTTTATTTTAATTATGAATTGATACTGCATTTCTAGAAATACTGGTGATCCTGAAAAACACACCAATAGACATGACCAACATGATCCTGGCAAAATGCATACCTCTCTGGTAAAGCACAAATATTTCTTTTTACAAATGTTTTAAGGAACAATGGTTAAAATTAAGCAAGAGTTGAAAAATATAATTTTAATAAAGTGTAAGTGAAAAGGGGGAATACCAAAGCTGGTAAAAGTCTTTTTGCTTTCTTACAAGTGGTATCCTTATAACTCCCCAACTATCAGAGGATGAATTATTTTTCTAGAAAAAATAAAATGATTGCAAATTGTATTTTCTACAATGCTTTATGCATCAGAGTCACTTGCAGATTCTGGTCTGCTGTCATCTGGTACATCACTTTCCTTGTCCCAGTCTTTCATAGATGCTCCCATCATGAAATCCTCACGTAGGATTTTCCAGTCCTGGGCCTCTTCTGATTTCACTTCAGTCTGTTTGGCTTTTGGACTCTTCGCAGTAGAATTTGTCTCATTTGTACTTCCATCCATTCATCTCAAAACGCTAATGAAATCTTTCTTGGAAACAGTTGATATCAACTTAGCACACTTTCTAATAGAGCTTCCAGCTTCTTTAACTTTTTCATCAACGTTCTTTTGATGTTTCTGAACAGCATTAAATAATTGTACCACACCCCTCGTTGCAATTCTCTGAAGATTTCTTTCTGTCTCTTTGTCTTGGACAACATCTGGCTTTACTCTGTGCATCATTTCCCACTCCAGCCTCTTATCATGCTGGTTTTTTTCCTCTATTCTTTCTTGTTTTAACTTTTCTTTTTCCTTCTCCAGCTCTTTATTTTTTTTTTTTACCAGAATGGTGGATTTACTTTTAGGAGTTTTTTTGTTAAGGATTTTAGCCATGGCATCTGCCCAGCCTGTATTAGTCCCAACACTTGATTCTACGGCATTTTTATTTTCTTTGTCACAGGGCTGAACATCATCTTCATTGCCAACCTCTATTGCTTCATCATCGGAAGAAAAGTAATCCTTTTCCAATCCACAGCTTCCTATAGAACCTTCGCCGTCTGAAGCATCTTTGGCCTCGTCTTCCAGCTCCGATGATACGGCTCTTGCTACCATTTTCATCTTCTTCTTTGGGGGCTTTTTTAGCTTGTTCCCCGCACTCACATGTGAATCCTGGACAGCTGTGACCATTTTTCCCACAAATGTTCTTAATGGTATCTAGAATGGTGAACACTTTCTTGAAGGTTTTCAATTGACTTTGCCCAGATCCATCAGAGGAATCACTATGTATGGCAGCTATAGCCTTACAAAGTGTATTTCTTTTTTTCTATTTTTTTATTTTTATTTTTGAGTTGGAGTCTCACTCCATCACCCAGCCTGGAGTGCAGTGGCACACTCATGGCCACTCCAGCATCCACCTTCTGCCTCAGTCTTCCAAGTAGCTGGAACTACAGGCACACTACCACGCCCAGTTAATTTTTTGATTTATTGTAGAGACACAGTCTTACCACGTTGCCCAGGTTGGTCACGAACCCACGGGCTCAGGCAATCCTCTTGCCTTGGCCTCCCAAAGTGCTGGGATTGCAGGCTTGAACCACCGTGCCTGGCTGACAAAGTATATTTCTTAAATAATAAGACTGGAAAGTCAAAATTTCTCCTTGATCCTTGAACTGTCAAATAGATGTTGTGTTAGCAGGCATGAAAACAACATTCATCTCCTTGTACATTTCCCACAAAGCTCTTGGATGACCAAGCACATTGACAATGAGCAGTAATATATTTTTTAAAAATTTATTTTATTTTAAAGATGTGGGGTATAATTCAGGATATATTTTGAAAATAATCTTTTTTTCTAAGCAGTAGGTTTCAGCATGTGCTTTAAATATTCAGTAAACCATGATGTAAACAGATGTGTTGTCATCCAGGCTTTGTTGTTCTGTTTATAGAGCATAGACAGAGTAGATTTAGCATAATTCTTAAGGGCCCTAGAATTTTTGGAATGGTCAATGAACATTGGTTTCAACTTAAAGTCACCAGCTGCATTAGCCCCCAATAACAGAGTCCTTTGTCCTGTGAAGAGTCACCCTCTTCTTAGAAGCTTTGAAACCTCGTGTTGATTTTCCTCTTTAACTATACAGGTCCTAGATGGCTCCTTTTCCAATAGAAGGCTGTTTCACTTATATTCAAAATCTATTGTTTCATGTAGCCACCTTCATTCTTTTAGCGAGATCTTAGCCAGATCTTCTGAGTAACTTACTGCAACTTCTCCGTCAGTACTTGCTGCTTCACCTTGAACTGTTATGTTATGGAGATGAGTTCTTTCCTTAAGCCTCATGAACCAACCTCTGCTAACTTCAAACTTTCCTTCTGCAGCTTCCTCACCTCTCCCAGTCTTCAAAGAATTGAAGAGAGTTGAGACCTTGCTCTGGAATAGCCTTTGAATTAAGGGAGTGTTGTGGCTGGTTATCTTTTATTCAGATCATTCACACTTTCTCCATATCAGCAACAAGGCTGTTTTACTTTCTTATCACTTGTCTGTTCATTGGAGTAGCACTTTTAATTTCCTTTAAGAACTTTTCCTTTGTATTCACAGTTGGGCTAGCTGTTTGGTGCAAGAGGCTTTACTTTTAGCCTATCTTGACTTTTGACATGCCTTCCTCACTAACAAGCTTAACCATTTCTAGCTTTTGACTTAACATGACAGATATGCAACTCTTCCTTTCACTGGAACACTTAGTGGCCTTAGTAGGATTATTAATTGACCTAATTTCAATGTTGTTGAGTCTCATGGAATAGGAAGGCCCAAGGAGAAAAAGAGAGACCCGGATCGGCCTGTCCTGGAGCAGTCAAAGCACATATAATAATTATTGATTAAGTTTACCATCTTATATGGATGTGGTTCATGGCACCCCAGAACAATTACAATAGTAACATCAGAGATCACTGATCACAGATCACCATAGCAGATATAATAATGATTTTAAAATGATTTTTTAAAAATAATGATTTTAAAAGTTTGAGACATTATGAGGATTACTAACATGTGACACATAGACACAAAGTGAGTACACGCTATTGAAAAAGTGGTGCCAATAGACTTGTTCAATGCAGGGTTGCTGCAAACCTTCAATTTGTAAAAAATGTAGTACCTGAGAACACAATAAAGCAAAGTGCAATAAAAAGAGGTGTCCCTGTGTATGTGATTTGTCTATACAATAACTAACTAGTAGTTAATTAGTAACACAAGTGAGGACATTGAGGTTTGTAGTGTGTAGGACCCTAACAACCCAAACCAGTGGTTCTCAGACTTAAGTGTGCACCAGTCTCCTTGGGCAACTTGTTACAACACAGACACCTGTTTCCCACTCCATTATTCTGATCCTTTCGGTCTGGAGTGGGGCCTGAGAATATGTATTTCTAACAAGCTACACTATGAATAGAATGTCAAAACAAAGTCTTTTTTTATATTCAACCATTCGTAACCCCCAATTCAACTATTACTTCTTCTTGCCATCCTCAACTGGGATCACGGAGTTTTTCTTTCTTTGAATGCTTTATGGTACATCACACTAAGGGAGGCTATTAGGGTCTGTCCCCGTTCAGCATCAGAGTCCTCTTGCTTTACTGTGTGTAAAAATTCTCTCCTTTGGGGATTGTGTAGGAGAGAATTCGAGGCTGGGTGTGGATCACACCAGTTCCCTTCTCAGCAGCTGTGGGCTCAAAGAGAATGAAAAGCAGTGTTTCATAAGTGAATTACACAAATGCGATGTGGACTGGGGAGTGGAATTTGATTGCCTCCAAAAGTAGAATGCAAATCACTTGGTGGTCCACAGTCATTTTCCGTTCTGGGCACAATTGCCTTCCTAGTACAGAATGTGCCAATGGCAATTTACGCTGCACGGAAACAAGCAAGCCCACGGCACACAAATGTCATATTTCAGAAGTTCTTTCTAGTGTGTTCTCTCCTATGGTAAAATGCGGGCTGCCTACGTGGAAGAGTAATGTTTTCCAAGACCCCTGAGGATATGAAAACCGTGGGCAGTTTTTCCCTCTGCCTGTGGATCTTCTTTTATGTTCTCAGGCAGAAAGCCCCGTGGAGCTGAACATAATTATTTTTTATTTCGTCTTCATCACACAAGGGGTTCTTTCAGGAAAACGACTTCCAGTTTGATGGGCAGGATGGGTCTTTTTCTTCAGAGTCTTATGTGCATGAACGACAAAATAGCACCTTATAAAACACACCTAGTGAAAACGATCATTTTGTTTTGTGAGGCAAACTTTGTGGGCTCCTCCGCTTGCCACTGGCTGTTAAAATGCAGAGCAAAAATTCATCTGGGGTATTTTCAACTCCCTTGGGATCTTTTCATGCCCTTGGAGACTGAGTGGCCAGTGAGAAAGAGGAGAAAACTCTCCAGGGAAGATGTTGATTTCATTTGAAGAAAGAGGGAAAGGAAGATTGTGCCCTGGTTGTTTTGAGATACTGGGATCACCCGCACCAAAAAAAAAAAAAAAGTAGTTTCCTTAGCAACAAGAGATAAGAGAAAAGTCTCATAAATTTTCCTCACCTACTCATTTTAAAAAATGCAGTGAAGCAGATGGTTTGGATAATCCAGGTATTCCAGATTCTAATTTACTCAGTGTCGATAGAAGGAACATAAATATTGAAGGGTGTGCGCGCTGCAGTTTGCAAAACTGTAGCCTGAGAACTAGTTCAAAGATGAGAGCTTTCCAAATATCCAGCCTCTCTATCAATAATCCAAACAGGATGTTGGCCAAGAAACAGCATCTGAAGAGGCACATCTTTTGGCATGTGAGAAAGAGACAGGGAGGGCGTGCGCACACACACACACACACACACACACACACACACATGCACGCGCGCGCGCGCGCACACACACACACACACACACACACACACACACACACACACACACACACACACACACCAGCTTGGTGGAGTAACACAGGATGGAAGAAAGCAATGCTTGGGGAAAGATAGCTAGAAGACAGTCAGGACCCAGCAGCCAAAGCTGCTTACCAGTGGGTATGGGCAGGAAATCTTCACAAAACCTGTTGCCTTTATGTGACCATTCAGTCTGGCATTCCATAGTGAACTCTGCCTTTAGATGGGATTGCTTGTCGAGGCTCTGTCTCTGCATTCACCAGCATGACAGTTTTTCTTTTTTTTTGAGTTGGAGTTAGACAGAGTGCAGTGGCATGCTCACTGCCACTCTAGTGTCAACCTGCTGGGCTCCGGTGATCCTTCCACCTCAGCCTTCCATGTAACCAGAACTACAGGCACTCGCTACCATGCTTGGCTAATTTTTTTTTTATTGCAGAGACGAGGTCCTGCCAATTTGCTCGGGCTGGTCTCGAACCCGTGAGCTCAGGTAATCCGCTCGCCTTGGCCTCCCAAAGTGCTGGGATGACCGGCTAAGCCACCGAGTCCTGCCGGTTTTCCTTTACCTAACCCAGCTCAGTTCACGGTAGAGAAGAGTCGCTTGATTTTCTGAAGCCACCTCACATATGTGTGTAGAAGTGCTCGAGGAGGCAGAAGAGCCTTGAATCTCAGGTGGGAACAGGCTCACATATGAGAATTTCTGCTGAGAGGCCAGACCTGGGAAACCTCTTTGTCCCTTTCATTGTAAATTATTATTGATGTCTGACTTGCATTTGCACAGAATGAACATTTTGGTTCCTTGAATATTTCTTTGGTGCCTAGAGCCTAGATTCACACTGTGCTTAGACAAATAGGTGATGCATGGATAAACTATTTTAAACTAAACAACAACAACAACAACAAAAAAGCGTCAGGTTTTGGCATTTTGAAAACAAAATTTGGAAACATTTTCTCCATATAGATGAGAGGGTATTACATATATATGACATATAGATTTATTTTCCTTTTATATCCATTTTTTTTGAGTCGGAGTCACTCTGTTGCCCAGGCTGGAGTGCCGGGGCATGCCCATGGCCACCCCAGCGCCAACCTACTGGGCTCAGGCGATCCTTCAACCTCAGCCTTCCGAGTAGCCGGAACTACAGGTATGTGCCACCATGCCCAGTTTATTTTTTGATTTATTGTAGAGATGAGGTCTCACCAAGTTGCCCAGGTTGGTCTCGAATCCATGGGCTCAGGCAATTCTCTCATCTCAGCCTCCCAAAATGCCAGGATTATAGGCATTAGCTACTGTGTCCGGCCATATCCATTAAATAAAAAATACTTAAGCTCATTCTTTAGTTTATTTCAGAAAATGACACAGGAAAATAACAGATAATGCAATGTCTATCATGAAATAGATAAAATAACTTCGCAGGCAGGATGGCTCTGTTTGAGCTGTTGTCAGTCCCAAATACAGTTTTTATTGTTCTTAGCTGAAGCTTGTGTTAAGTTTGGTGAATATGAGAAGGGTTTTGCTGGGGTTTGCTGCATCCCAGATCATTTGAAGACAATTGTTAAGTGTGACCGATAAAATTCTAATTTCTTCTCTTTTAAGAAATAGCCCAAATGTATGCTGATATTTAGGTTGAAAATGTGTCAATTTTCCATTTTATTAGGGCTGTGAAGCTCATCATTGCTTGGCTCTCTGGGAGTTTCTGCCTCCCAGACAATCTCAGGCACAGCCTCACTAGATGATGCCTTTGGGTTCTGGGATAGAACGTGGCCTGTCGTTCAGCTCTGATCAATCATGCTTGTTTATTAGGCAAGGTGATTAAAGTGGTGCTGAGCACGGAAGGGTAATTCTCCAAATAATGAGCACATTTGCAAAAGCATTTGGAAAGCCTCCAACTTTTATTTTATTTTTTTGAGAGATCAACTTATATTATTTCATGGATGAAGTGAGACTTTGGACTGAAGATGAACTAATTTAACACAACTCTAAGCAGCTACAATACATAGTTGAAGATATTTGGGTTGTCCTAAGATATCTTTTTTTTTTTTTTTTTTTGAGTTGGAGTCTCACTCTGTCACCCAGACTGGAGTGCAGTGGCCGCTTCCGGCCACCGCAGCCTTGACCTGCTGGGCTCTGGCAATCCTTCCTCCTCAGCCTTCCGAGTAGCCGGAATTACAGGCGCGCTCTACCACACCCGGCTGATTTTTTTGATTTATTGTAGAGATGAGGTCTCGCTGCCCAGGCGGGTCTCGAACCCGCGGGCTCAGGCAATTCACTCACCTCAGCCTCCCAAAGGCGCGGGATTACAGGCTGAGCCACCGAGCCCGGCTAGATATCTTTTAATTAATAGCTGATGGCTGGTTCCTTTTTGGTTGTGAGCAGATTAATGTATCAGAAATGTGATTTATATTTTGTGTTTTGGAACACTTGTATAGTAGGCCTGATGTGCGATCTATATTCAGGCTGGTATTTAAATTTAAGGCTATTGTGTGTGTCTCCCTGGGATACTGTTGTCTTGAGATGAAAATTGAAGTGCAAAATGATCGTGTGACAAGGGTTCTGATTTACAAGACAAAGATGTGCATTTATATGGGGCCAGTGAAAATCATTTTCCAATATATGTGTTTATTTATGGGCAGAAATTTGTGCCCAGCTACGGAATTACAAAGGCCTTTCAGTGTGACTTTTGGCAAGCTTTCAAAACACGTTGATGAAAAAATCCACCTAAAAGATGTTTGCACCTTAGTTTTTCCATGAAGCCAGGTAATAATGAGAGGAATTTCAATTTGTGTTATCTGAAAGAGCCTTTTAAAAGTTACCAGGAAGGAATCACATCTGTGTTAAATTGTGTAGGGAGTTTTTTCTGTCTCTTTCAATTTTGCTTTTACTACCCTCTGTTTTAAGATAGATTACAAATCGTGATTTGCCAATGTTGAGGATTAGATGTTTTCATCTGGAAACATCTAGTTCTGATGGAGAGTTGTGGTCCACTCTTGGACTCGTTTGTGCCTGTGTCATTTTTCTATTTATTTTTACAGTGATGTGTTCGTATTTTTTGAAGTTGCATGTATTCCTTCCTGATTGTTCCCTTGTCTATCCTTTCCCACTTTTAAGCAGCGAGGTTCTTGTGAACTCATGGCCTCAGTGCAGAAAATAACCAAGGTTTTCTTCTTGGCTTTGATTTCCAGGAGCCTAAGGTCTTTCTAGATAGAAAACTTGGGAAACTTTGGGAGTTGAGGAGAGACTGGTCTCAAAAAAACTAGACAATATTGGATGAGGCTCCAGGGAAGGGAGAAGAAAGGGTACGGATGAAAGTAGAGGCCCTGGCGACTTTGAGGAGGAGCCCGCTACTACTACCTGGATGCCTTCTGAAACACTGATGACTGAGTGGGGGTGCAGGCAGAGGGGACCTTTGAAGACTCTGCAGAGATTTTGGTAACCTGCCAATACAAAGAGGAACAACATCATCTGGTGAGACACCTATTCAAGTGTAGCCATTTTGAGGTCTCCAGACAAGGGGATATTGATCTCTTCTGGCCACAGGGGTGTGGAGCTACTTCTGGGAGCCCAGAGAGCTTGGGGGAATTGGGGAGTTTATGATTCTCAAGTTGGTCTAGGTAAAAATCCTCCTTCTCTGTCTCAGAGTCTCATCTTTTATCAGTAGGGCATTGACTTTGATTTAGAAGTCAAGTTGCACATTCAGTTTATTTTGTAGCTCTGCCACCCATGAAATGAAAACCTGGGTCTTCTTTTCAGCACAATTTGCCCTGTGGTTGCTGGAGATGAGTCTCATAAATTGGTGGCTAACAACCTGAGCCTATATATCTTTTGCGAAGCTTCCAACAGCATCAAGAGAATTCCCTATGCACTTAATCCTTATAACTATTAGTGTCCTTTCTCATCCCTTCCACCTGAGTCTCCGCCCAGTTAATTACAGGTGAAGGTGTCATAGTTATGGAGCCACTACACACAGGAGTGACTATCATCCCATTTATTACAAGTCATCAAGTCCCCATTGCTGTCAGACTGTTTAGCTACCCAATTCCAAAATCCTATCCTGAGGGTCTGCTTTCCCGGAATGGAGTTCCCTGAAATAATAGCTGACAGCCTCAAGGACAGACAAGGTCAAGAGGATCCGAGGTTTTATATATATACGGCGCATTATCTAAATTGGGAAGAAGAAAAGAAAAATTTTTTAGAACAGATCTATAAAAATAAGTTAAACCTGGATCCCTCTGGAAAAGTTTTCAGAAACATGTACTCCAGGGAAAAATTATTATGGTTCTTTTAAAAACGTTCTTATTTTCCAAAGCGTCCTATTCTTTTTTTTTTTTTTTAAGTGTTTTTCTATTTACAGCCTATCTTTATTTCATAAATACTCCTGGTGTTCGGTGATGGATGAGGTGGAGCCATTTATTTAAGACTTTCTGCTGTGTTTTCTTTCTCCAACTTGCCCACCTTCGACTGGTGATTTGTATCTCTGGAACTATCCTTGTGAAGTTGAATCATATTGCTTTTCTTAACTTTGTCTCATATTGATGCCAGGTGCTCCCTCTTAGTCTAGCATACCTGGCTCAAGACTCAGAATTTCTGAACTCTTCAGCTAAACAACCTTGCTCAAAGCCCCATATTCCTAACTCTGTGCTTTACTCCAGACCTTTAGCTGTCCTGTTGGAGTCCTGCCTCTATCTGATTGCTCCCATTCTTTGATAATTTGAGGTTTTTTTTTTGAGTTGGAGTCTCACTCTGTTGCCTAGACTGGAGTGCAGTGGCCGCTCCCGTCCACCGCAGCCTTGACCTGCTGGGCTCTGGCGATCCTTCCGCCTCAGCCTTCCAAGTAGCTGGAACTTCAGGCGCGTGCTACCACGCCCAGCTAATTTTTTGATTTATTGTAGAGATGAGGTCTCGCTGCCCAGGCGGGTCTCGAACCCGCAGGCTCAGGCAATCCACTCACCTCAGCCTCCCAAAGGCATGGGATTACAGGCTGAGCCACCGAGCCCGGCTCTGAGGTATTTTTATTTACTTTTTAAACTAAGTTTTCCACTGTAAAATGAAACAAAGGAAAGGAAAGCCACACAAAGAGTACATGGCTTAATATATGATTATATGACAAACACCCTTGTAAATATCATCCTGTCTTAAAAAAGAATGTTGGAAGCCACTGTTGAAGTCTCTTTATTTACCCCATTTGGTCATACCCGCTCTACCCTACTAGTACTCAACTATGCTAACTACATCTTATGGTGATTATTTACTTGCATTTCTGCATAGTTCTGTCCCCCCAGATATGTATCCCTGGACATAATAGGTTCTGTTGACTTGTATAATTTCTTGTCTTTTAAATTGCTTTTAATCTGCAGTGTTCTGCTCCATTCCCTTTTGTTGTTGCTATTGTTCCTTAGAACGTATCTGTTGAAAAACCTAGGTCTTTGGACCTGTTGAATTTCTCAAAGTCTGGTCATTGGTGGTTGCTTACCCATGGTGTAGCTCAATATTTTCCACGGTTCACTGCATTTCCTGCAGCTGAATAAAGGGGCTTGATCAGGCTTAGATTAAATTTGTTTGGCAAGCCCAGAGGCGGTGAGTTTTTTCCTCAGGAGCCACAGTAATATCTGAGTTCCACTCATTTTGTGATGTTAGCAGCTATTAGCATGCAATGCTTAGATCTATTAATTAATAGGAAGTTGCTATATGGTGATATTCTGATTCTATCATGATGGTTTTCACTTATTAGTTGTAATACTATTATTAGGAGTCATTTCTTGCCTACTCTTGGATTGCCAAGTGGTATATTCACTTGGGAAAGATAGGATAGAAACTCGATTCTTTACCTTTATTGACCATTTTTCAAGACCATGGACTAATTTCTTATAATCCTCAGAAACTGACCAATTAATTTAAAAAAATTTAGTCCTGAACTCGGTTTCAAACAGATAAGTTTCAGATATAAGATCTGCAGTTCTTATCATTATTGAAGTTCAGTTTGTCTCATCTGTGGTTAGTGAGAGCCTCTTCATATATAGTAGTCATTGATGACTTTCTTTTGTCTGCTATGACAAGACCTTGGAAGTTATCTTTTATATTTTGTGTCCCAGACAAGAAACTGGTCATTTCTCAAAAATCCAGTGGAGTTTCACTGGGAAATGATATTTCAAGAGCACAATCTTGGTGCTAGGGATGTTCATTGCTAGTGGGTAGTCATAGTTTCCCAAATGTTACAGGGGAAAGAGCTGGACTTTTTTTTTTTTTTTTAATGACATAGTAGTTTATGAGTTTACAGCAGTGCGTACACATTTCTATGTGAAATTTTAATCTCTTTTTTCCACAGCAATGATCCACATTCTCAAGAACACTGGGAAGGATAGAATTAAAATACTATATAATTATTCATTTGCTCTATCTCATATCACATACACAACTGTCTCAAAATAATACAAATGCTACCATGACCACCAACATTGTTACTAAAAACAATTTAGAAATTGTTTTGTGTCTTTTATCATCAAATTTCCTCATTTTTTATGGTTATGCTTTTTTTACATAGTCTGAGTATATAACCATTACATGTGACACTATCTTCTCTTTTCACTTTCAATTAGTTCATCAGCCTTATGTCTATGTCTCTCCAGTCATTCTGGTTCTCTGTAATTCGTTGTCCAGTAGTCTCCTCAAGAAGGGTTCTTGGGAACAACATTCCCTGACTTCTTGCATGTTTACATTTGTGCCCTTTGCAATTGAAGGTCAATTTTGCTCAATATAAGAAACTTGGACATGTTTTCCTTTCTTGAATATCTGAAATATATTACTTTATTTTCTACTGGAATAAAGGCTTGCCATCTAAGTTTGATGATGATGTAATTTTATTTGCATTGTGTCACTTTTTATTTTTGCCTATAAGCCCACAGGATTCTTTTCTCTAAGTTCAGAAATTTTAGTAGTAATGTCTTTGTGTCAGTTTTCTGGGTCAATATTCTCAGGAATGTTAGCTGCTGTTTTAATATGTCATTTCAAATCTTTATTTTGCAAAATTTTCTTGAATGATAATTTTTGGTATTTGTTGCTTTGTTTGGGTTTTCTTCTTCAGGTATTTCTATTGTCAACATGTCAGATTTTCTTTGCTCATTTACATATTTGTTATTTTCTCTCCAACCTTCTTATATTTTCCATTTTTTGATGTAATTTTTAACCTTTTATTTCCTTGAAGTTACTATTTGTTTTCCCCTATTTTTTCTAGGTTATTCTTTATTTCTGAAAGTAATTTTTCTTATTTTTTGTTGTCTTGAGTTCCAACATATGGTTTCTGAGTTGTTAATCTGATTTATGTTGTATTTTCATGCTATGTGTCATTTTTATGAGTATCTTTTAGCTTTCTTTGAAATAGAAAATTACAGTTTTCAAGTGATTTATAAAAATGTATTTTCTGGCATGCTTTTATTGTCTGTAGGGATGTTATTCCACTCTTTATTCTCTCTTTTCTTATAATAAATTTGAATCAGATTCAACTATGATCTTTTTTTATTGTTCATTTTCACATGAAATTGGTTTTCTTAAACTTTCAGAAGTAGTTGTGTTCAGAAGAGCATTTTAACTTCACCGACCTCTCTGTTCTATTGTTTTCATGCAGATTTAACAAAATTATGAATTTTCTGGACATTCTCTTCTCCTTTTCTCTCTTGTCTCTGCTCTGCTCAGCTTGGACTCCACTCACAGTGGGAGGGCCCTGTCCTGAAGGAAGCCTGGTGGGTCAGTTCCAAGACCTGCATGGATGTCTTGTGCTCATCTACTATTGAATTGAACAAAACTCTCCTCAATTTCAGCTGTTGTTCTCAAATTGGCCTGTTGGGTATTTTGGGGTTCTTCTGTTTCTGGGTCTTTCAGAATCACTGAAGCTTTCCTCTGCTTTCTCCCATACAGAGAATGTTTCCTGCAAGCCTTGTAATTTGTGGTTAATGGATATATCCTGTCACCTGATTTTGTGTGAATGTGCCGCATGTGTTTTTGGTTTGGCAATCTGCTTATTCTGTCTATGCTTATGTGAATGAATGGATATTTGGGGACCTTTGGTAATTATGTTACTGCTGTAGTTGTTTCCTCCCTGAATTTGTTTGGGACATTAATAAATGGTGATCACGCATAAATTTAATGAACACAGTCACAGAGACTTAACAAAATGGGTGAAACCACATCCCCAGATAGGCACTGCAGTCTATTTTTATCACCTAGTAAAATTAAACCTTGAACATGGATGGTTGTATGGCCCAGGTAACGACAGCTAAAGTAGGGCAGGGATCTCAATGTTAGTGTAAATGGGTATGAGAAAAGATGCACAGGTAAGGCATATAGGGCCCCCAAGTCTTCCATAATGTCACACTTACAGAAAGAAACAGTCATGGAGTACTTTCCTGAGAGCCAGGGATAAAAGGACAAAAAACTCAGTGTGTACACCTTCTATGGGCTCTCAGTCTGAATAGAGAATAGAAATTGGAGTCAGAAGGATTCACATCAATGTTAAATAGAAGAAACAAACTATGCATTCTGTTTCCTCCAAATTTAAACTGGGGAGACAACAGCAGCTACAAGAATAAGAACAACAGCAACAACTACCCGAGGCCCTCAGCTAGGAAGTGAATTAAATCCTTGCTGGAGCTGTATTCTCAATGTTTCTCTTTGTGTCATGAAAGAGTCAGGATTGAGGGGGTTTGTAACCCAGAAATAGACCCGCTCTTTTTATTTCTAGCAAGTCCAAAGAGATGTGAAAGCATGGAAGCAAAGACTGTGGTCTATAAAACTGGTACTGACAAGTATATTTTCCTCTCATCATTGGTTTGGACTTTCTTGTTTCAGAAGAGTAAAAGTGTGTTTGTGTTTTTGAGAGGGGTGAGTGGGTTTGGAGTCAAGCCCAATAATTGTCCCTATGAAAATCTGGGAGAATAAACAACCATGGCTATGCTCCCACATTGCTGGGGAGATTGATGATCTAAGAGAACTTTTTTGGAGTGTTTTTATGCAGAGATGGGATGAACTAAAGAGTTGGTTTGATATCTTGGCGTGGTCTTTCACAGCACATCCTCTTAGCTACGATAAAACTACAGTGTGGGCTGGGCTCAGTATCTCAGTCTGTAATCCCGCGCTTTGGGAGGCCGAGGTGAGTAGATTGCCTGAGCCCGCGGGTTCGAGACCCACCTGGGCAACTTGGCGAGACCTCATCTCTAAAATAAATCAAAAAATTAGCCGAGCGTGGTAGCGTGCGCCTGTAGTTCCAGCTACTTGGAAGGTTAAGGCAGAAGGATCGCAGGAGCCCAGCAGATCGAGGCTGTGGTGGCCAGGAGCATGCCACTGCATTCCAGTCTGGGCGACAGAGTGAGACTCCAACACAAACAAACAAACAAACAAAACACAGTGTGGAAAACAAATATCCCCAGGACTTTCTTGGCAGTGAAAAAAATGAAAAACTTGGAAAAGATTTTAAATTTTCAGATATTTTAATATCAAGAGTTAGTGCCTAACAATGGCATTTGTCCATCTTTGCTGATATTTGTCAATGTAGATAAAAACAGGCAGAAAGAGCCTAGGGACAGAAGAGAGACAAGATAAGGATCGAGAAAAAACATGACTGACAATATTTGAGAGGAAAAACCTACTTGGCAGACTCATTTTTCATGGCTGGTGTACGTGATAGAGAGCAGGCTTACTCAAAAGACAGCTTTGTTTAGGAAATGGGATGCTTTCTGTGTTATCTAATTAGGCAGGTCATACACCATCTGTTTTTGTGAAGCTGGTTGCATTAAAAATCAGCCAGTTTAAAAAACAAAAAATACTCTTAAACCTGTTTCAGGGGAACAAACACTGAGATCAAACGTTTAAGAGCAGCATAGCTTTTCTGGGAAGTTAATGCTTTAGGCAACTTGGGTGCACTTAATAGAAATAGCTTGAGTGTAGCAGTACAAAAAGAATAAATACAATTCAAAACACACTCAGTAAATTATATACAGCCTTATTTGTTTATTTACAGATTTGCAGATTTTCTCCACAATCTTCTCAAATCAGGCAGAGGACAGATGTAGGTGGCATTTCCGTATGGATAAAGGGGAAGGCTTTATGTGATTTGACAAGATTCAATACGCTAAAAGCAAGTGCAAACACTTTATAAGATTATTTTTAATTTTTGTATTTACAGCATTGTGTGTTTTTGTGCATGTGTGTGTGTGCATCTATTGCCCTAAGCTTGCAAATTCTGCAGGAATCAAGGCATAGAAAATGACAGGAAAAACACTTGAGAAGACTATTTATAGGCATCATCTTCTGGACCTGGGTTTTAATAGTGATGTTTTCTATTTAGGTGGAAACTGTCACTCAAACATCTTGAGCTATTTTTAGGAGCGTGTAGTTTTACAGTCCCTAGGGCAGTGGGAAACATCGATTTTACATACAGGAAAAGCCGACATAAGGAGATAATGAGATTAGAAATATATGTGTCTTGTGTTTTCTCTATGAAGAGACAAATTCAGTGAGTTTTTTAAAAAATAACTTTTTATTGGACACCTATTATGTGCCAGGGACTGTACTATGTTCTTGACAGTTATTGATATGTTCCCTCACACCTACTCTGAAACAGGCAACTCTGGAGAAAGTATTCCAGGAAGGGGCATCGCCTTAGAGGTAAGGGTGTTAATGATGTTTCCAAAGCAAAGAAGACAGTCAATACTGTAGGTGATGCTTTGCACAGTTATTGGGAACAACACAGTATTGTTCTTGAAATTTTCCTCTGCAAGAGGCCCAATAACTTTTATCTATAACTGGGCATTATTGCTCAATTATGTTCATCTAATTACATGGGATTCATTCCACTGCCACGCTCAAATATTATAGGATTATCTCTGTGCAATTACACAACACAAGTGTTCTGGAAAACATGAGTTTAAGGGGGGAAAATTGTATAACAGCAGCAGAGAGAGGTAAAGGCCATTTCTGACCAATTATACTGAAATCGGTCATCAAATTCTAAGAATTTAAGTTACACAGGGCTAATATTTATTCTTCTTTCCAGCACTTAGGGAGGTTGTAGAAAAGTCACTTTAAAAAATGCCACCAAGGTAAATATATTAGATTTTAAACTGTTGCATTGCTATCTAACTGAAAATATTACTGCACTCTGGGGCAATCTACTAAAATTGAGTTTAAAATATGTGTGAAACAGCAAGACAACCTTTTTAGAGAGTTAGGGCAAAAAATTGGCCTGAAAGCTTTCCTCCAGTAGAGTTTGATTTCCATATTTTTGCAAAAATGCCTCATTTTTGTTTCTGTTATAGAGCATTCCATAAAGCTCTTGGGAGAGGCGTAGAGCTGATTTTAAACGTTAGAGTTGACTTATTGGAGATCATGGGTATTGAAGTGGAGTGCCATATTGCCTGCGAGCGAGCTCCGCCCTGCTCTCTGAGATTCTGCCTTTCTTCCCACGCTCCACCTTTGATCTTCTCGGGAAGCTTTGAAGCTGCTGTCATCTTTGATTTTGATGCGCTGATCTTGAGGCATTGTCTGATACCTTTGAAAAGGCAAAAAGGCTTATGTTCTTCTGTGCTTGTTTTTCTTCTCTTAGGCGAGTTTACATGTGGTTGTCTTGGTGCTTCTCTCTTCCATGCATGGTGGGCACAGCTCACTTCAGAGGCAGAGGGAGCCTTGTGGGGGTGGGGAGTAGGGGAGAATAAGAGAAGTTGAAGGAAATTGGCACCCCTACCAGTTATTTTTTTTTTTTTTTTTTTGAGTTGGAGTCTCACTCTGTCGCCCAGACTGGAGTGCAGTGGCCGCTTCCGGCCACCGCAACCTCGACCTGCTGGGCTCCGGCGATCCTTCCGCCTCAGCCTTCCCAGTAGCCGGAATTACAGGCATGCGCTACCACGCCTGGCTGATTTTTTGATTTATTGTAGAGATGAGGTCTCGCTGCCCAGGCGGGTCTCGAACCCGCGGGCTCAGGCAATCCACTCACCTCAGCCTCCCAAAGGCGCGGGATTACAGGCTGAGCCACCGAGACCGGCTCTCTACGAGTTATTTTTACCTAGACTTGAGCTCTCTGTCTTGCTCTGTCTCCCTTGTCTCTCTGCCTCTGTTTCTCTCTTTCTTCCTGCTTCTGTCCCTTCTTTCCTGTCTTCCTTTCTTTTCTCTTTTTTGGTATTAAAAAAATCCCAATCAACTTTAAAAAATGCAGGCACCAATTCCCATGGTATCTTAGTAGATTGAAGCATGCTCTATGGTGGTGGGCACCAGCTTTGACCTGGGACAGTTGAAAATCAGTTTTGAAAAGAGTCTCTGACATGGGGCTACTGAAGCAGTCAAATAAATGGATGCTTGGGGGTGACAGGCAGCTCTATGGAACACTGATTTCGTTTTTGGAGCAGCAGTAGTTGTAATGTGGGTTGTTACTAAATAGCCATGACCAGAGTCCTGGGGCACATCATATCCCCCCCCCCCAAAACTTTCTTTTTTAAACTAACAGTCCACATGAGTTAGGAGAACAAAACCTTGACAGTGCTGTTCACCTACGCAGAGACTTCCTTGGTTGGCCTGTATGTTCAACACCTATTGATCAGGCCATCAAGTAACTCATGGATCCAGCTCTGCGCGATCATTAGGCCTGAGCGAGAACTGGGTGGTGTCTACATTTGGTGATATGTGCGTCTTGGTGGTGGGCACAGGGAAGTAGCCTCTGGTGAGTGGCCAAAAGCAGGTCTTTAATCCCTTTTTGATTAAAGCCACTTCTTTCCTCTTGAGTAAAGTGTCCAGAATTCATGTTTCCATGTGTGAAACCATTCCCAGGGGCAAGCATCTCGGGGGGGAGGTGCTTCTTTTGGACCTAAGAAGAGGCCTGACTCACCCCTGCAGGTGTACTCTTCCCCTCTCTCACATGAGGATGTGAGTGAGAATGTGTTCAAGAGCTGGCACAGGGCTGGGAGTGTGCCACCTGTGCCTTTCCTGGAGTGAAACTAGGGGTGGGGACCTTGGGAAAGGAGGCATACAGCTGTGACACCTCTTGGGTCGGGAGGGCACATATCTGAAAGTGGTGTTTGGAGAAGGGTAGGGGTGAGAAGGAGGAGGAGGAGGAGTGAGGTCAGGCCCTGCAAGTCCTAGGGAGTGGGTAGCCGCATCCTTTCTCAGCTAGTTGATGCCTCTTGGCTTCTTGAAAGGACTGTAATTTGTTCTCTCTCAAGATTAAAATGACAGTACTCAGAATAGAGTATTCTCTAGAACTGTGAGATCAGCAAAATGTCTCTATAAAGATCCAGATAGTATTTTAAGCTTATAAATGTTTATAATTAATTATTATGGGTACATATTAGTTGTACGTATTTATGGGGATGTGTGATATTTTGGTACAGCATGCAATGTATAATAATCACATTAGAGTAATTGAGATATCCATCACCTTAAGCATTTATCTCTGTTGCAACTATTCAATACTGCTTTTGTAGCATGAGAACAGCCATAGGCAATATATAGCCAATAGCGTGAATGAGTGCCAATAAAACTTCATCTATAAAAACAAGCATTTGGTCACATTAGGCCTCTGGGCCCTACTTTGTTGACCTGCATGAGAGGAAACCAGGAAAAGAGATTTTTGTTCATACTTGGAGGTCATGAGATTATTATTCACAGTTGTAACTGTAATAATAATCAGTATTGTTATTGAAATAATAATGTTGTTACTATATTACTATTGCGGTAAAGCTATTATTGTAATATCTCTTGTAATGCTGATCATATGCTAGGTATTGTGTTAAGTATTTGACATTTATTATTTATACAGTAGCACAACTATTACCATAATCTAATTCTACAACATTTTCCTCATGCCACAAAGAAACCCTGTACCCATTAGCCATCAGCGTTCATTCTTCCTTTCCCTTAGCCCTGGCAACCACTAATCTATTTTCTGTCTCTCCAGATTTGCTTATTCTGGGTCTTTTCTATAAATGGAATCACACAATATGTGGTTTCTTATGTCTGGCTTCTTTTACTGAGCATCATGTTTCCAAGGTTCTCCTGTGTTATAGCATGTATCAGAAACTCAGATCTTTTTTATTAACAAATAATATTCCACTGCGTGCTACACCACATTTTGTTAATTCATTCATCAGTTAATGGACATCTGGAAAGTTTCCACTTGCCTATTATGAATAATGCCTCTATGAGCATTTGTGTACAAGTTTTTGCGGGGACATATGTTTTCATTTCTCTTGGGTATATATCTAGGAGTCGAATACTTGGGTCCCATGGTAACTGTATGTTTAACTTTTTGAGGAACTGCCAGACTGTTTTTCTAAAGCAGCTGCACCGTTTTACATTCCCACCAGCAGCAGTATAGGAGGGTTCCAGTTTCTCCATGTCCTTGCCAACGTTTGTTACCGTCTATTTTATTATAACCATCCTAATGAGTGTGCAGAGTTTTCTTAATCACTGGTTAAAAAGAAGACACCAGTCAAACCTCTAATTTGCAATTTACCATAGAACATTATTGGGTGCCTTACATTGCCCAATAAGGTGCCTGTTGCCTGTTGTTGTAAAAAGACATGAGAGATGGATGAGATGGGTAGAGGACTCAGTCAAATGTTTATTTTGATGTTTATTCTTCCTCAGTGAAGAAATGAGTCACTTTTGCAGACAAAATGACACTTTGGAATGGAACCTGAATCACATATATATTTAATGCGAGCCCTAACCTTGCGTCATCTCTTGCTCTTTCATAAAGTATCTTGTGTAAATGCAAATTTTGGCTAAGATGATCAAAATGATGTTCCCCCAAAGCTTTTAGGAGTTTACTCTTTTTTTACTTTTTTTTGGGAGTTTACTCTTTTTCATTTGTGTCATTTTACATAATTACAGCGAGAATAAAATGAATTGCAATGCCCTAGAATGTTAATGCTTAAGAATGAATTTAATAAAGCAACAATAGTAACCAACTTTTCACAGGAGCTTATGTGACATAGTGAACAAGATTGAGAAAAAACCAGTTGTCAGGAAAGCTAAGTTCTGACTGCAACTCTTCCTCTACTATTTTATAATTCTGCGCAAGTGGATGATTTTACTGTTTCAGCTTCCCCATCTCTAAGTGGGATACAAGCCTCCTCCATTTCTTATTTCACAGAGCTTCTGGATGAAACACAAGACAGTGTATATGGAAGCCCCTTGGAAAAGATGTGGCTATATGGGAGTGTGCTGCAAAATCAGATTGGAGTTAAATTATGAGTGGAGTAAATACCAACCATGTAGTAGTTACTAGGAAGACTAGCCAAGCCACAAATACCTCATGGAGTCCCAATGCTGGAAGGAAACTTGGAACCCATCCAATCCAATTCCCGCATTTTTCTTTCTTAATTTTTTTTTTAAGAGATGGGAGTCTCACTATGTTGTCCAGGCTGATTTCAAACTCCTAAGCTCAAGTGATCATTCTGCCGCTATCTCTCAAAGTGCTGAGATTACGAACATAAGCTACCACTACTGACCCAATTCCCTCACTTTTCTGGTGAGAATGTGTGACATACTCAACATCTGTTGAGTGGCCAGGGGCAAGACTGAAATTAGAGTTGAGCTCATGTGAAGCTTGGCCCTCTTACCAACTACTGCCTTTTACATGCTTGTGTCTCCTGGGATTTCTATCCAAACAATGCTGTGTTTTCCTTGGGTGCTAGTAAAGCTCAGAATATAAAACATCTGATTATCCACCATTTTTT
The DNA here is from genome assembly GCA_027257055.1 of Cephalopachus bancanus. Lineage (NCBI taxonomy): Eukaryota > Metazoa > Chordata > Mammalia > Primates > Tarsiidae > Cephalopachus > Cephalopachus bancanus. The sequence goes on along the minus strand of JAPVLO010001164.1, from coordinate 33,976 downwards.
TCTCTTCTACTCTGACCCTTCTTTTGTATTATTGTTGTTCTTTTGACATAGCCACAGGTGACTGCTGGGAAACTAGTTCATCTGTGTCTCAGAGAGAAGAGGAAGTAGCCTTAGGGAAAAGTCAGCCTTAGGAACCACACTTAGTGAATGGAATGGTTGAAGTAGGTGACTAAGAACTTATCTCAACCAGCAAGTAATATAGTAGCTCATCAATGCCAGTTTTCTGCTGGTTTTAGAGTGAAGGAGAAAAATATGGAGCTGGGTTGGGCACAGGCATGATTTGAGTCACACTAAAACCATGATGGATGCTGTGAATGTCACAGTGGTCAGGAGGGAGTTGAGTGAAAGCTTTCTTCTTGGCACCCAAGAGGCTTTGGGTGGTTTGCATGGGATCCGTCAGCTTCTCCATCCATCACTCCCTTTACACATTCCTTCGTCCCTAGGGAGCCCTAGGTCCAGGGCAGGGTTGTCAAATAGCAGCTCAAGGCTGGAGGTGAGTACTTTAAAATCTCAGACTCAGACAGTTCTGCGGCAGGGGGAAGATGATGCTGGCAGCAGGGAACACTTTCCCTTCTGATGGGGGCATGCTAACTACACAGAATCTTGTTCTGAGATTATGGGTGATTTCTTTCTTCCCTTAATTGAACTCAGATATGAAACTCAAGCTAAGATTTAATTACCCTTTACCTTTCAAATTTTTAAAAATAGTAACTATTTGCAGAGTCCACCCACATTCTGTTAAATGCACTAATAATTTTCTCCAGTGAACTTCATCTCCTCATGGTCTCGTCCTTTGTCGCTTTCACGTGTCCTAAGCATTTCCGCTCTTTCCATGTCTCTGGTCCTTTTGAGATGCTTCCAGTGCATCTGTGTCCTAGACGAAAACCCACAGTGTGAAGGATTTCAGTTTTGTACACTATGAACCCTGAGTCATGGGTCACACTTTAATTTCCTATTTTTAAAATTTTAAATTTCATACTGGAATAGTATTTTAGGTCCACTGACATATTTTCCTGCTGCTTTCTATATCTTTCTAGATAACCTGACACTAGATTACTTGATTTTTATAGGTGAACTTGAACAAAGGTCACTACTCTGAGGGCAAGAAAACCCTTAGAACTGTCTTTTCTCAGATAAAGTCCGTATATGTGTTGTTTGTGCATATGTGCATGCATTTTGTAAATGCCACAGAGTAAAAGATACAGGAGACATATACAAAACAATTCCTAGATGATACGTCAGAGACAGTTTGCATTTGGGGGAGCAGTGTGGTTTACATCCTTTCTAGAATTCAGTAATGCTAGAGTTCAACAGAGCTCTCTAGGGTCTTGGATAGGAAGTCTTTCACTTTGCCATTACTTTAGTTTCTCCTTGGGGACTAATTATACAGAGTAGTGTTAGTGCGTTGTGTAAGACAACAGAGCAGGCTGGGCGCGGTTGCTCAAGCCTATAATCCCAGCACTTTGGGAGGCTGAGGTGAGAAGATTGCTTGAGTCCAGGGGTCCAGTTGCCTGGACAACTTGATGAGGCCTTGTCTCTACAATAAATAAATAAAAAATTGGCCAGGTGTGGTGGCATGCACCTGTAGTTCCAGCTACTTGGAAGGCTGAGGCAGAAGCCTCATCTGAGCCCAGCATGTCAAGGCTGTGGTGGCTGTGAGTGTGCTACTACACTCCAGCCTGGGTGACAGAGTGAGACTCTGACTTAAAATAATAATAATAATAATAAAAGACATCAGAGCAAAAAAGTTGACTTTTTCATCAAGACCCCCTCCTGCAGGTGTTCTTGACAGGTTATGGTGACTAAGTGGCATTTATTCTTATGAATTGCCTGGGTAGAGGTGAGGGAGGAAATCCATGGTTATGTTCCATGCTCCGTTCTGTGAATGGATTCCATGTTGTATTTGATGATGGAAACAACCTAGCAAACTGGTGTCAATCCAGACCTGACAGGGAAGCATGACAGGACTCTGCACACAATCATGGTAGATGTTTTTATTGCCTCAACATTGTGCCTTTGCAATGTTTAATGCTGAGTTTTCTTTCAGGGCTGCTCTGCCCTCTTTGGTAAAGGGGCCCCATGTCCTCAGGACTCTGTGGCTTCTCTTACACCTCAAGGGGGCCCTCTGTATACCAGTTAATGTGCCCCTTGTTAATCTTGTTACAAGCATAGATGACAGTACAAATTGTGACCTGAGAAGCCAGTCATCCGTATATTTTGACTATCAGGAAAAAAGCCAACAAATCATGCTATAATGATAGGACTGGGGTTATTTCCTCAGTCAGAATGTCATGTCATCAAAAGCTCGGGTTGTAGAGGGAGCAAGTGAAGTCCTCGAGAAAGAGGCAATTGACCTTTGAAATCTTCCCTGTAGCACTTGAGTGCCCGGAATTGTATCCCCAAAGTCTCTCCAGTCATATCACATCCCATGCAGGACTGCTGGAAGGGCACTTCTAAGACATTCCCAGACGCTGAGCCACATTTCAGACGTACTCCAGAGCCAAAAGCATCTCCTTGGCTGCTGATATTTTTACTAGTTTCACATATAGATTCATTTGGTCCCAAACATCGTTGTAGTGGTATTATAATTGTAATATGTCGATTATTTTATTCTTTAGGAACATGGGGTGATTTTCAAACATTTATGATGGACTTGGACTCAAAGCCTCATAATTGATATGACAGTGATTTTGACTAAAAGTTATATGTCAATGAGTATTTAATATTTTTAAACTACAGTCCACAAGTAATATTTTGTGGATGCTATTTTTAGTTTGCATTCTAGAACAAGATTCTGAGATGAGAATTCAGTACAAGTAAGTTACTGGAGAGCTGATCCTCTCAGAAAACACTGGGTAGAGAGGGGGAAAACAAGGCAGGGAAGAAAAAACATCTACCAAAGTGTCTGTCATCAAGCCAGGTTCTACTGAGGGCAAATGGAGCTTAATGTCCCATGGGAATTCTAGGAGTCATGGTAAAGTACCCACGCAAGGAGCAAATGATTTGGGCATTGATATACCAACTTCCATCAGCCATAAGTTGAGGGCTGCCAGGAGTGAAGTTTATTTCTCTAGCTCTTCAGACCTGCTGTGCACATTCCGGTCACTAGACAGAGCCCTCAGGTAATGAGAAGTCAGGTGGTTAGATAGTCAGTCATAAGGCTTAGGGCCTATAGATGGGACATGACTAGCATCTACTGCAACCCCCCACAGTACATCCCTGACTTTAGAGTTTTAAAAAAGTGGGATAAGTGTTGAACTCAGTAGGCAATTATAAAATCAAAGAATGACTTGTTTTTATGAAGCAGACCACAAATGGAAGCAGGAATTCTGAAAAGGGATTCGTAATAACTGGAGTATTTGGAAAAGGCTGCTCAAGAATAGGACATTTAACTTATGCTTTGAATGAAGCAAAGACTTGGGATTTGTGAAAGACAGAAGGATTATAAAGATAATGTCTCGCCGGGCTCAGTGGCTCAGCCTGTAATCCCGCACCTTTGGGAGGCAGAGGTGAGTGGATTGCCTGAGTCCGCGGGTTCGAGACCTGCCTGGGAAACTTGGCGAGACCTCATCTCCACAATAAATCAAAAATTAGCCTGGTGTGGTAGCACGCACCTGTAGTTCTGGCTACTTGGAAGGCTGAGGTGGAAGGATCGCCGGATCCCAGCAGGTCGAGGCTGCGGTGGTCGGGAGTGGCCACGACACTCCAGTCTGGGCAACAAAGTGAGACTCCAACTCAAAAAAAAAAATATAATGTCGCCTTCCAGAGCGAAGATCAGGCAGGCTTATCACGCACTATAGGAGATTCTGTACCTTAAGCTCTAAAAAGTTATAGTTTTCTCTCCTGTAACACTACTCACTGTGTATGCAGGGGATACATGGTCTTTGCACGGTCTGTTGTCAGCTGGAGCTTGGAGAATGGGCTCAATTGGTGATTCTCTGGCTGCTGATATTGCTGTGAGTAATTTGTCATTTGTCTAATTCAGGAGTTTCATGTCTTCTGCCAGCATCCTTGAATCTGTGGCAAACTAACTTGTTTGCTTGTAAGTAGAGTAAAATGTCAGACACTTTATAGTTTTTGACACTTCTAAGCATGATTCTCAAATAAATGATCTCATTCAAGCTTCATACCATCCCCACAAAGTAATAATTATTATTGTAATCCACTTTAACAAATTTAAGGAATCTAAGATTCAGAAAGATTAAATAATGTGTCCAAGGTCATTCAACTGGTGAACGAAGAAGCCAATGCCTCAAATTAGATTGCTTTGGCTTCAAAACTGTGTTCTTGTCACCATCCTAGCAGTGACCCAGTGACCCAGTGATAACTTTGCAGGATCCACCGTGTGAGTGAGGGTGGTGGATGTTGTAGCAAGGTGATCACCATGCTTGATTGGAAGAGTTGTCTTTGGGAACAGGAGATCATGAACAACTTTGAGTGACAAAATTTTATGTAAAGCCACATAGGAGGAGCAGAAATTTATTTAGTGGAATTATGTCATCTAAAATAAGTACCGAAACTTTATCTTATTTCCAAGTTGACACCAGGTTTTTCTCTGCTCTCCAGTCCAGGACTTGAATGATGAATAAGAAAGAGCGAGGGAAGCACATTTCAGGTGAGGAAGACAGCAGTAGGAAGAACAAAGTGGTTTGGTTCTTTCATAGGTTGCAAATCTCTCTTTCGCTCTCTTGGTATCTCTCTCTCTCACATCTATTTATCAGGCATCTATGTCTATCTATCTATCTACCTGCCTACATACCTGTCTATGTAAAAATCTTTAACTCTTGTCTTATACTGAAATCCATTTGAGCCAAATGCTGGAAAGTTCACTTTTGCTGTTTGCCTTCTACCTGCTCTATGGACTTATATTTGCTGCATGTAAACAAACCCATGTTCTCTCTTATTTGGACAGTTATGAGCAGACACTCGTGTTGACATGAAATACATACTGAGCACTGGGTAAGAACAGGTACTCATGTGAGGTTGGGAGACCGTGCCCTCTCCTTCCAACCCTACTTCCCTGAGTCCTATTGACTCTCAGAGGAAGGGATTGGCCTGTCCTAGTTTTTTGAGCAGCTGCATAGGAAATCAGAAATCTGAAGCAACTTTGTTCATCAGACTCTGAGTTTCCCTTGTTGCCTGTACAAAGGAAGCAAGAATGGGGTTTTGTCTTGGGTAAGGAGAGGACCTGCCTGAGGCCAGAGTAGAATCACGTACTTGGAGCATGTGGTGTGTGGGAAGGAGAAGGCGCTGGGGAAATGGAGGACTCTTGAGTGAGCTATCCAAATGTCCCTCCCTTGCATCCCTTTCTATGTCACCAATGACTCTGGTCTTACAATGCAAATTCCACTGGGAGGGTAAAGAACTTGACAGATATCAGGTACGTGTCTGCTTCATCAGATTGATCTTCTCCTAATGCCACAGTCAGCTGGTTGTCCCAAAGGAAGAAGGAAGGGAAGTTTAATTTTCTTCTTTGGAATGGGGAACATGTAACTCTGAAACACGGAGCTCTGTTGGGCTCTTCATAGAGGTTTATCATTATGGATTTTTCTCAACAGATCTTCTAAAGCCAGTATTTCCCTCCCTCTGTGCAGATAAATGCATGAACTCCTTTCTTCCAGAGAGATGCCGTTCCTCATAATCTGAGAGGAAAGACACTTCTAAGAGGCGAGGATGTGTAAGCAGTGTATGAATGACACGGTCTTGGCCCATTGGAGAGGAAGGAAGGAGAGAGTATTTAATAAGCACTTAGTCAATTCCAGGTACCCTGGGACACTCAACTCTATTCATTTAGCTTTATGACAAGCCTGTGGCACATGATTTCTATTTTAGATATAAGAAGGTCCAGTTTCTGAGAGGGTTAATAATTTCTTCAATTTCATGAAAGTAAGAAGAGCTGGAGTTGTGGAATGAGAATTTAGATTGTTCTGGCTCTGGATGACACTAGAATACACTGAGCCAGTGGGGGAAGGGGGATGAGAGAGAAAACATCACAGGAATGGGCAAAAAGTTCAACAATCGGTTTAAATAGCCATTCAAACACAAAGAGAAAAGAGAAGACATAGCTATAAATGGAACTCACATACGTAAAGTAGATTGATTTTTGTGCCAAGGGCAACAGGCAAGCGCTCCATTTATTTGTCCTGGAAGTTGTATAAAATATTGGAAACAGATGCCTGAGTTATTTTCTCTAATGTGTGCTCATGGAGGCACATATGGTCACATCACCATCATCAAAAATTCAATTGATGTGGCCCAAATGTGCATGAGGCTTGTGCATGAGGAGGAGGAGAGCCTGGAGGGACCAGGATATGGCCGCAGGGCAGGACCCTGCTCTGGGCAGGGGAGGCAATGGAACACAGGAGTGTACATCATGTGGCAGACAATGGAGTTTAGAGCATAAGCATAGTACAGATAAAGAGTATGGGTGAATGAGCAGGGAGTGGGGGGTTGTTGATCTGAGGAGATGGAGACATGTGGACATGTAAAATTTATTACCAATACCTGGGGTCATCACTGAATTTTAAAGCCCCTTTGCTCCTTGGCAAAGTGGGAAATTGCTCCTCTATGCCCTCCTGACTCCATGCCAGGGTCATGTGCATCAAAAAGACCCAGAGTGGTGGTTTAAAATGCAGGTTTCTAGCCGGGCTCGGTAGCTCAGCCTGTAATCCCGCCCCTTTGGGAGGCTGAGGTGAGTGGATTGCCTGAGCCCGCGGGTTCGAGACCCACCTGGGCAGCGAGACCTCATCTCTACAATAAATCAAAAAATCAGCCGGGCGTGGTAGCGCATGGCTGTAATTCCAGCTACTCGGGAGGCTGAGGTGGAAGGATCGCCAGAGCCCAGCAGGTCGAGGCTGTGGTGGCCAGGAGCGGCCACTGCACTTCAGTCTGGGTGACAGAGTGAGACTCCAACTCAAAAAAAAAAAAAAAAAAAAGAAATAAAAGAAAATGCAGGTTTCTGGACTCTGTGTACAGTTATTAAGTAAAACTTATGTTAGGAGCAGGAACCTGTAGCTTCATAAGTCCCATAATCAATTCTTTTATACATTAAAGTTTGAGAACACTTAATTAGGAATGTATTGGTCATCTAGAAAATGATCTCAGATTAAGTAGGTATTTCCAGCAAGAAACACAATAAAACCATTTATTAAGCACCTGCTATGTGCTAGGTGCTAAACTAGGCACTTTAGGTATATTATTTTGTGTTTTCTAAATAAAACCTGTGTGAGCAGAATGATTGTTTTTATTCTACACATGATGAATCTGAATTTAAGTTGGTAAGTGGGTTGCAAGATCATACAACAAGTGGCAAAGCCAGGATATAAACTCAGGTCTCTTAGACTAGGAAGAGAGATAAGCTGGTAAGAAATACACAGTCAGGGGGAGGTGGAGTTGGAAACAGGTTGTGAGGTCCTGATTTGGGGGCCTAGGGGTCAGAGACAGGACAGCAGCCCCAGGAAGAAACAGAAGAACAAATCTTAGAGGAAACGGAATAGAGTCTAGCTTTTTTTTTTTTGAGTCAGTCTCACTCTGTCACCCAGGCTGGAGTTCAGTGGCATGCTCATGGCCACCCCAGGGTCAACCTGCCGGGCTCAAGAAATCCTTCAGCCTCGCCTTCCAAGTAGCTGGAACTACAGGTGTGTGCTACCATGCCCGGTTAATTTTTTTGATATAGTGTAGAGACGAGGTCTCACCAAGTTCCCCAGGCTGCTCTCGAAACCCTGGACTCACGCAATCCTCTCGCCTCGTCCTCCCAAAGTGCTGGGATTACAGGCTTGAGCCACTGTGCTCGACTGAGTCCAGTTTTTAAGGTAATTTTCAAGAACAGTGAGATAAGCTAGGAATTGGGGATTATGAGTTGGTTTAACCAATGAAGAAGGCAGAATCCAAGTCCTAGACGTAGGGCCCAGGTTCTGAGCTAGATGAACAAGACAATTGACTTGTTGCTTTCACTTGGGCTACAAAATTAGGCTTTGTGAAATTCCCCATGAATCTGGAGGGAGAAGAAAGATCATGAATTCACATCAGTTCTGACACAGAAGGACAAAGTGTAGAAAGTGGAGAGGTGGAAGCAGATATCCAGAACCTCTTATAATGCTATGTTCTGGATTCTATAAAGGTAACAAATTCCTCAGCTTCAGATATTTTTCTCTCTTTTCAAAATTAAGGGATTTCTAGGATCTTTCTCTAAGTGAAATGAGATTGACATGGATAGGCTCAAAGAATATTAACCTCAGCATTATGACTCCCCAGGGTAAGCTTTTCCAGAGCTGGAGAACTACTTTGGTACAAATCAAACACACATAGCTCTAGGGATGCTTATGAACTTCATCTTTTGGAAGGACAGCCTGAAACTAGCCTATCTCATGAGATTCAAGAGATCATTTTAAATATAGTCATAGAAAGAGACTCAAACCAAGAAAAGCTATGACTCTGTGCAGATAATTTATTAGAGCGTGGTGATGGCCCAGGATATAAGAAGTCGGTGAATAAATTGGTCACTGGACAGAAATAAGAAAATACCACCTTCAATTCTTCATTTGGTGATAGAATTGTACATGAGTTTGGATGTCTTCTTTCCTTTGATGCTTATATAATAATGAGATGTATCAACAAGCGAGATTAGTTTCATTTTTCTTCTCTCCCATACACCATCCTTTTCCTTTGCTGTATCAATGTGACACTGGAACATCAGGTTAAAGAGAGAAAAGAAAAATTCAGGGAGTCATATTTTGTCTATGGTGCCAAACATGTAGCTATGTGGAACTGATTGAGTGATTAATGTTTTTTACTTTTCATTAGGATGTTGGATATTGTGTGGGCACTTTATGAAGGATAAATAATGTAGCCATGATGGATTTATACTGATGTAAATCCTTGCAACTCACATGCCTCAAACACCTGTTAACATATTAGAGCTCAGTACTGAGAAAATAACTTTTTTTAAAAAATGAGAACTATTGGAAATATTTGAGACAGACACAAATACTTCAAGTCTAGTCTTAGGGAATTCTTTTCTGTTTTATAAACAAAAACCTAAAAAGAAGTATAATCACATATTCAGTAATACTTCAAAAGTGTGATTTAATTCAAATGAAAATAGATATAATTCTCCATTTAAATGTTAACACATTTCAGGAATTTTCTAACATCAAATTTATATTGCCAGTATAAAGATAGATACAAACAGAAAATGCATCAAAGGATTCTTCCTAGAATTTAACTAAATGCCATAAATTGACATTTTAAAATCAATTTATGAAACTAGCCTATCACATTCACTGATATGATTACTGATATACATTGTCTTAATCACATCTTATGTATTGTCAAATGTATCTTGATTAACTGCTCCTGAGTGACCTAACACCACTGATTTCATCAGCCAATTTGTCTTCTTTGCAAGAAAGAGAAAAAATACTTCTAACACCTTGGAATGCTACTTAAAATTTGATTAAAGTCTAAAACCCAGCCAGATCACACACAGAGTTTCTCAAGTGGATCAAATATAGTTCTATTAATGTGCAATTTTGGAATTATCAAGTAAGTTATTCAAATTGGTATTTTAAAGCTGATTATAGGATATGGTCACTTAACAGATTTAGTTTTAATCAAAGTAAACAACTAATCTGAATGTTCTCACATTCCTACTCCCACTGGCTGAGTGAGTTGGCTTTGTTAATGGACACATACTGGTCCTTTTGACTAAATTTTCTAAAAGCATTGGAAGGAAAATTTTCCTTTGGTTACAGTACATAAATATTTTTGGGCCCTTGTTCCGTGCCTAATGCTAAACTAGTTGAGTTGAGAAACAAAATAATTGGGAAGTGGATTTTCAAAAATGTGGAATAATAGTACAGGAATGGAAGCAGTGCTGTGGTGCTAAAATGTACAGTTTGACTTCTCGGATAAGAATATATTGCACATTAGTTTCATAGTGACAGAGAAACAAGTGTGGGTCAAGGTTATTAGGTGGAGTAGAAGCATTTCCAGGGGATTTTCACAGAGTGTTCAACCCTATGTGTCTCAACTCAGGGTCATGTTTACCTTCCAGTGTTTACTTGGCAACATCTGGAGACATTTATATTTGTCACAACTAAAAGGTGTGCTGCTGGAATCTAGCAGGTAGGGGCCAGGGATGCTGCTCAACATCCTATTATGCATGGGACAGCCTCCTCTCCCCCAACAAAGAATTATCCTGAAAAAAGGTCATTGGTGCTGACAGTGAGAAACTCTGGGGTAGGTGAGAGCAAAGAAAGTAGAACTTCTAGGCAGGGAAGAAATTTGGAGTCAGGGAATAAAAATGATTCTGAGTATCCATGGAGCCAGTTGGGAGTCCTCCTGGTTTTGGGGAAGGATATGGAGGAAATGGAAAGAAATAAAATCAGAAAGCAGATGGTAATTAGGAGAGACATTTTCATTTCTTATTTGAATTAATTAATTTTGACTTCAGTTTTGACAATAAAATGCACTAGATAGCCAAAAAGTCTTATTTTAAAAAAACCTGAGTGTGGTGGATAAATAAATAACAAATATGTTTTTAAAGGCAGGTGTCTTAATCTGTTTTGTGCTTCCATAACAAAATGCCACAGACTGTGTAATTTATAAAGAGCAGGAATTTATTTCTCATAGTTCTAGAAACTGAAAAGTCCAAGATCAAAATGCTGGCATCTTGTGTAGGCCTTCATATGGTGTTATCACATAGTGAGAGGTGGAAGGGCAAGAAAGGAGCTATGAGCTCACATAGCACAGGGTAGAAGAGTGAACCCATTCCTGAAATTCCTTTTAGTAACAGTGTTAATCCATTCATGAGGGTGGGGCCCTTATGTCTTAAACATGTCTCAAAAGGTCTCGCTTCCCAACACTGTTGCATTGAGGATTAAGTTCCCAACGCATACATTTTGGGGAACGCCTTCAGACCATAGCACAGAACTCAGTTGACAAGAAATGTTCAAGGTTCAAAACCAACAAGATACCAAAATGGAAAGAGACTCGGGAGGCACCGATGAAGACAATGGCCCTGTGAGCACCTGCTGATAGTGTGTGGAGCTTTAATTTAATGATTTACTTGAGGCCATGCAACAAAACCTAGAGTCAGCAAAGTGAGAAGCTAGAGATCCCAATGTAAAGCCAGGAGCTTTGAAGAGGGAGACTCTCAGTCAAAGGATAATCTTAAATCAAATAAACGAGCAGTAAAAAAAAAAAAACCCAAAAACAAAAACAACCAGCCAAATTTAAAAAAAAACAACAAACTTATCCCATTAAAGGACACATTAAGGGCTAGCCTTGCTTCTGGGTGAAAGGAAAATAATCTTCAAAAAGTATAACCACAAGGCAGCTGTCATTTAGGATCAGCATTTTTGCAACTTTTTTGTAGTCTGAAGAAAACAAGTGAAGAATTTAGTTCAAAGTCATGCTGAATTGAAAGCTCCTCTAGGCACTAAATGCAAATAATCCTTAAAGGTATGCACTTTATAGATGTAGCTTCAAAGGCTTCCGACAAAGTCTCAAGGATAGAAACTCACAATTTAAAAACCACAAAGCACCCCTAATAAGCTATCATGAGTGACAGTCACACACAGCAGAGTCAGACCTAAGAAGTCTTTGGGTAATGGAATGATCAGATTCTAAGTTCAGTGAATTTAATAAGCACAAAAAGAATCAATAAGGAAGAAAAGACTAATATGATTAACCCAGTGGATATGAAAAATAACCAAATATATATTCTAGAAATGAAATAAAACTATTTCATATAAAGACACAAAATCGCAGATTAGACATAGCTAAGGAGAGAATGAATAATATGGAAAATAGAGCTTTAAAAGTCACTGAGAAAGTAGCACAAAGGTTTAAACATATGGAAAATATGAAAGTGAGGTTAAGAGACATGGAGGATAAGTTGGAATGATTGTAACATGACTTTATTTAGAGATCCAGAAGGAAAGGAGAAGAAACAAAGGAAAACATGTCAAAAAAAGAAATTGATTAAAAGATGTAGCTGATTGAATATGAGAGGAAAAGAGGGAAAATTTACAATTCTGAGGATTAAAGAACTTTGCTTTTGTTAACAAATGGGGGTATTGTGAATGGAAACATTTTCAGGGGCCTGTGAAGAGTTTGGTTTTGAAATGTTAAGTTTGGGGTGCTAGGATAGTCAAGAGATGTAGCTATAAAGCTTTAGAGATAATGAAGACCTAAACATAAAACTTCAAGCTATAAGAATCCTAGAAGAAAATATAGGAGACACTCCTATGCACATCAGAGTAGACAAAAATTCTTGACCAAGTTCCCATAAGTGGATGCCACAAAAGAGAAGATAGACAAGTGGGACTTCATCAAACTGAAAAACTTTTGCCCAGTAAATAAACCATCAAGAGAGTAAAGAGACAACCCACAGAATGGGAAAAAATATTTAGAAAGTATGCATCTGACAAAAGCCTAACATCCAGGATCTACAAGGAATTCAAATGTAGTCAAAGCAAACAAACAACCCCATCAAAAAGTGGGCAAAAGACATGAACAGACATTTCTTGAAAGATGACATACAAGCGGCCAACAGACACGAAAAAATGCTCAGCCTCACTAATCATCAGAGAAATGCAAATCAAAACTACAATGAGATACCATCTAACTCCAGTAAGGATGGCCATAATTAATAAGTCAAAAAATAATGGGTGCTGGTGTGACCGTGGAGAAAAGGGAATGCTTTTACACTGTTTGTGGGAGTGCAAGCTAGTTCAACCTCTATGGAAAACATTGGGCAATTCCTAAACGAACTAAAAATTGACCTTTCATATAATCCAGCAATCCCTCTCCTGGGAATATACCCAGAGGAACATAAATTGTTCTACAAAAAAGACACCTGCACATGCATGTTTACTGCTGCACTATTCACAATAGTTAAAACATGGAACCAACCCCACTGCCCATCAAAAGTGAACTGGATAAAGAAAATGTGGTACATATACACAATGGAGTATTACACAGCCACAAACAAGAACAAAATCATGGAACTCATAGCAAATTGGATGGAGATGGAGACCATCATACTAAGTGAACTATCACAGAAACAAAGTACTGAATATCACATGTTCTTACTCATTAGTGGACCCTGAACACTAGTCACATTTGCACAAGAGAGGAATTGTCAGTCCTTGGGCATTGCTAAGGGAGGGAGGGAAGAAGGAGGGTAGGGGGCACGTGACAACACAAAGATTATCTGATTCACTACCAGGAGAAATGAAGGCCAGTTAGAAGCACCTGCATGCAGCCTACTTATGTAGTTAACCCTCACTTGTAACCCACATCTCTATAATAATAAAAAAAAAATTAGCAGGGCATGGTGGCATGTACTTTTAGTCCCAACTACTCAGGAGGCTGAGTTGGAAGGGTCACCTGAGTCCAGAAGATTGAGGCTCTGGTGAGCCATGGTTGTGCCACTGCACTCCAGCCTTCATGACAGAGTAAGATGGCAACTCAAAAAGAAAAAAAAATGCTAGGGCAAAAATAGAAAAGCTTTTATTTATATTATTGTAAGCTTTTAAAAATGATTTCCCCTAAATAGGCTATTTTCCTCTTTTCTCTCTGGTTATTACTATTTTATTTTGCAGTTGTAAAAATATATGTTTGCCATTTGTTTGAAGAACAATGCAACCCACTCCAATCCATCACCCAGCCCTGCTCCTAGCAAATTCTCACAGCTCATCAGGAAAACGACTGCCTGATGGAACAGGCACATCTAAGTCACACATCCTCCGAATGCGCAAGGAGCCCTCAGCCTTGAAAGCACCTCACTGCAGCGATGCCATGCAACACCTGATGCACAGTGCCAAGAGCGAGACCAAAAAGGAGTTTTCAAAAGAAGGAAATCATGCATTTCATGACCAGCAGCATTTGTTAAAGCTACTTTCCAAGTAACTGCATGAATTAATGTCAGAAAGGCAATGTGGATTCTTTTAACCTGATGATTCAATGAAATGAAAACCTTCAGAGAGAGGGAAAAAAATGATCAAGCAATCTTTCTCCTGATCACTACACTCAACTCGCATTATCTCAGGGCTCCACTGCAGTGCTTATTGTGTACAAAGTGCCCTCCGATCATTTATATTAAAATATTTATTGTCAAATTAACAAAACTGCAGTCAACAGTTTCTGTGAGTCCTATGACTCAGAGTTCAATACTGAGAAGCAGAGTTGAGTCGAATCCTATCTTTGCTACAGAGAAAACATCCACTCGATTCACTGTGACTTCAGATGCAAGTCACATATATTCTAAGACTCAGTTTCTTTATCTGTAAAATGGAAAAAAACAGAAACTGCCTTACACAATTAATATATTAATATACAGTTGACCCTTGAACAATGCAGGGGTTGGGGCACTGATCCCACACAGTCAAAAATCCATGTATAACTTTGACTCTTCAAAAACTTTACCACTAATAGCTTACTGTTGACTGGAAGCCTTACTGATAACATGACATAAACAGTTGGTTAACATATATGTTGTATGTTACATGTATTATATACTGTATTGTTATAATAGAGTAAGCTAGTGAAAAGAAATGTTATTAAAAACATCACACGGAAGAGGCAGAGCATGATGGCTTACTCCCTTAATTCCAGCACTTTGAGAGGCCGAGGTGAGAGGATCGCTTGAGGCCAGTAGTTTGAGATCATCCTGGGCAATATAGCAAAACCTTGTCTCTACAAAAAATAAATATAAATTATCCAGATGTGGTGGTGTGTGCCTGTAGTCCCAGCTCCTAGGAAGGCTGGAACAGGAGGATCACTTAAGCTCAGAGTTTCAGGCTGCAGTGAGCCATAATTGTGCCACTGCACTCCAGTCTGGGCAGCAGAGTGAAATTCTGTCCCCCCAAAAAAGAAAAGAAAATCATACAGAAGAGAAAATATATTTACTATTTATTAATTCATTACGTGGAAATAGATTGTTCTAAAGGTGCTCATCCAGCCGGGCTTGGTGGCTCAGCCTGTAATCCCGCGCCTTGGGAGGCTGAGGTAAGTGGATTGCCTGAGCCCGCGGGTTGGAGACCCGCCTGGGCAACTTGGCGAGACCTCATCTCTACAACAAATCAAAAAATTAGCCGAGTGTGGTAGCGCGAGCCTGTAGTTCCAGCTACTTGGAAGGCTGAGGCAGAAGGATTGCCGGAGCCCAGCAGGTCGAGGCTGCGGTGGCCGGGAGCGGCCACTGCATTCCTGTCTGGGCGACCGAGTGAGACTCCAACTCAAAAAATAAAAATAAAATAAAATAAAAATAAAAATAAAAATAAAAAATAAAAAAATAAAGGTGTTCATCCTCAAAGTCTTCACATAGAGTAGGCTGAAGAGAAAGAGGGAGAGGAGTTTTGGTCTTGCTGTTTTGGGGTGGCAGAGGCAGAAGAGGTGGAGGAGATGGAAGGGGGGAAGGCGAGGCAGGCACACACAGTGTAACTGTCATTGAAAAAAATCTATGTATCAGTAGACCTGCACAGTTCAAACCTGTGTTGTTTGAGGGTCAACTGTATGCATATTTATACATATACACACTGACATGTACATGTATACACATACATACAATATATACACATATACATATAGAAATATACATATATAAACTTTTTAAACTGCTCTTAAACTTTTTTCTTAGCCATATCACAACTTCTTGGGCTTGCTAAGTGCACAAAGTATAGCTGATCTCATCTCTGTTGTTGCTTGCAGTACTGGTGGCTTATTAGGAGTTATGTCAGTTGCTTTTAAGAGCCTCATAATTGCAAACAACCCTCCAAGTATTTTTGTTTTGATTATGCTGAACTCTTCCTCCTCCAAGAGGCAGGTATAGCAGTTCTCATTGCACAAATGAGCCTTTCTGGAAACTGGAGCTCAGGACCTTGGGTAGCTAGCCCAAGGTCCACACAGCTCCAGAGTGCTTCTGAGCTAGGAGTCTGACTTAAAGTTAAAGCCCATGACCTGTGCTATCTACTATGATTTCTCATCATCTTTAGCACCAAACAGGAAGCTCCCCCATGGATTCAGCCAATGAGGAGGCTGAAACCACCAGAACTCTAACGTGGATAGCACACCCTTCAGACTATGCTGTTCCACTGCACCTTGCCTCCCCCAAGCATTTGAGAGACACTACACTAAATCACCAGCCACCAAACTCAGGCACATCAGCTAACTTGAGAATGTGTACACAGGTCCTCATCCAAGATTGTACCATGTGCTTTAAAAAGTCAACACTCTGCTATGAACATTACAAAGCCTGTCCAGTGATCTCAGCCAGGTGGGAGAACTCTTTCTGCCACACAGAGCCTGAACACGGGGTCTTGGGTGTTGATTATTTATGCCAGAGCCAAAATTCCATGCTGCCTGTGGCATTAAAAAAAAAAAAAAAAAAAAGATTTGATCTCTGCCTCCATTTCCAGGTACAAAACTCCTAAAACACTTGTAATTTCCTGAGTAACAGAGGTGCTAGGAGCATCTTTTGTTCTGATATTTGGTCTTTGTCCCTGGCTTCTGACACAGAACTCCTAAATCCCTTGGGGTTTCTTGGGCTATAGGAGCATCTTTTCTTCCAGTAAAGTGAATCTTGGTGGGCTCCCTCATGGGGGCTGGTCAACAGAAAGACCAAACTATGATTAAAAACTTGGAGAGAGAAGAGGGGTTGGATATTGAGTTAATAATCAACCATGGCTATATGATAAAGCCTCCATAAAAATTCCTAAACAAAAGGGTTGGTAAATCTTCCAGGTTGATGAAAACATGGAAGTGCTAGGAGGGTGGAATATCTGGAGAAAGCATGGAAGTTTTGTACATCATTGGTGTCCATCAAGAATTGGAAAATTGGTTGGTATGGTATAAAAACCCACATATTGGTGTCAGAAGTGGTATGTAAATGAAACAGAGAGCATCCCTCATCAGACATTGACCCTGCCAGCACCTGGATCCTGAGCTTCCTAACCTCCAGAACCATAACAAACCAATTTCTATTATTTATAAGTTACCCATTCTCAGGTATTTTGTGATTGCAGCACAAATGTACTAAGACACATATCTATGGACTTAAAAAATCTTTGCAGATAGAATCATAGCTTATATCAGATTCTCAAAGGAGTACATCACCCTAAAACAGTAAAAAACACTATATGAGGGAGATTTTGCTCATAGCTTATGGAACGAAAAAGATCAAAACAAGGATTAATCCGAAGGATGGTATCTTTCTAGATAATCCAAACGTCACAAGAGTGAGCTTTGAGGGAAGAAAAAGGATATGTATGGGGAGACACAGATTGTGTCCAATGATCTCAACTTTAAATAAAAAGGAATTTTAAAGTGTGATTAGCAAAAATTAAACAGTGGAATATAGAAAATTGACTGGCTCTATTTTTTTCTATTTGTTTATAATTTCCAAATGAGAGAAAAACCAGAACATCCAAAACCCAACTGGATTATCAAGGAGATCAAATTATGAGCCGTTGTTTTCATACCCTTTCAGGGTTTTCTGTTTTTCCTCATTGTTATTGTGTTACAAATTTAACAGCTATTCAGGTTTCTTTTCTCAAAAGAAAAATTATAAGAATTTTTTTTGCCACTTGTAATACAAACCTGTTCTAGTCCTTGGGAATGAGTTGCTATTTATTTTAAAAAGTGAAAGAATTTTGATGATTTTGAAAATGAAAAGGACCATAGAGCTCTTTGATTAATGACTGCACTCTGCAGCTGGGCTCGGTGGCTCAGCCTGTAATCCTGCGCTTTGGGAGGCTGAGGTGAGTGGATTGCCTGAGCCCGTGGTTTCGAGACCCGCCTGGGCAACTTGGTGAGACCTCATCTCTACAATAAATAAAAAAATTAGCCAGGTGTGCTGAGTTATATAATAAGAATTGGTTATGTGTTTGTTTAACTTTATAAGAAACTGCCAAACTGTTTTCTAAAGTAGTTGTACCATTTTTTTACATCCCTCCCTCCTCTGGTTCATTTGTGGAAGGGGCAGAGGTGGCAGGAAGGTGAACTGGGGGAAATCCGTCGGGCACTGTTTAACTTATGCACTCTGGTGGGGGCAGGGCAAGTCTTTTCCTCCAGTTCAGAGGCGTTCTCCTCCCTCCAGCACAAGTGCCAGGGCCCTAACTGTCTGGGAGTTCTGGGAGATCCTTGCCTAGCCTGAGGTTTCTCAGCAGGATTGACGGTTGCCCAGGAAGGGTCACTCAACACTACTCTTGCACAGGTGCGCTTGGGGGCATGGGGCGGTCCCTCCTGTTTGGGCCAGATGTCCTTTTCACACAGGGGTAGAAGGGAAGCAGCTGTGGTCATCATATAGGGAAAGTTTGGGCCTCCCTTTGGTCCCCACTTTGCCTGGTTTGAGATCAGGTACCCTTATTGATGTTGTGTTTCCCCCCAATCCCCACCCTGGCAGTATCCCGCTACTGCCAATCCCTTTATTATGGTATTATGGTAATTGTTCAGGGTCTTCTTATGAGTGAGAACAGTGGTATTCTGTTTCTGTGATAGATCACTGAGTATGATAGACTCTAAATCCATCCAAGTTGCTGCAAAGTCCATGTGTTTGTCCTTTTTTATGGCTATGTAATATTCCATTGTGTATGTGACCCCCTTTTTTTTTCCAGTCCAGTTTCGATGGGCAGCACTGTTGGTTCCATGTTTTTGCTATTGTGAATAGTGATGCAATAAACATGCGTGTGCAGGTACCTTTTTTGTAGAATGATCTGAGTTCCTTCAAGTATATTCCCAGTAGGGGGATTGCCAGGTCATATGAAAGGTCAATTTCTAGTTTTTTCTGAAATCGCCACACTGTTTTCCAAAGAGATTGCACTAGTTTGCATTCCCACAAGCAATGTAGAAGCATTCTTTTTCCCTGCATACTCGCCAGCGTCTGTTGTTGTTTGTTTTATTAATGATGGCCATTCTTACTGGGGTTAGGTGGTATCTCAATGTGGTTTTAATTTGCATTTCTCTGGTGATTAGTGAGGCTGAGCACTTTTTCATGTGTCTGTTGGCTGTCCGAAGTTTTAGCATTTCTAATGGGTGTACACTGGTATCTCACTGTGATTTAAAAATTTTGCATATCCCTGATGGCTAATAATCTTTAGCATCTTTTTAGGTGCTTATTTATTTTCCTTACTATTGTTGAGTTTTGAGAGTTTTAAAAAATACATCCTGGATCTAAGTCCTTTGTCTGTTATGTGATTTGCAAATATTTCTCCCGGTCTCTGCAGCTTGCCTTTTCTTAATGGCAGTACTCCCATCGTATCTAAGAAGAAATTGACACATCGACAGCTTTTGTTGGCTCTGCCTTAAACTGTGTGTGACATTGGCTAAGTCATTTAATTTATTCTATGCTTCTGTTTCCCATTCCATAAAACAAGACGGTAGGGTGAGAATATTTCTGAGATTCGTTGCAGCCAGAATCGTCAATGATTCCAAGAGACTGGCCCAAGTTCACCCAGTTAATTAGTACCAGAGTTGGGCTGGAACTTGGGCTGCCTCCCACACTGCTGCCTTTGTAATAAAAATCTCACTTTTTAAAATCTAATTTTTAAAATTATGTATTTCATTTTCATGGTTCAAAATTCAAAAAGTATAAAAGGATATACTGAAAAAACCCAAACAACAACAACAACAAAAAACAAACCCTGCCACTCTGAACAAGTAATCCATGCTCTGGGCCTTTAAAAAAATCTACAAACACATTTTTTCTATGAGTCATTGTGTATATGTGTGCGTGTGTGTTTTCTTTTTTCCTTTTTAAACTGAATTATACACTACAGCTTTTTTTTTTTTTTTTTTGAGTTGGAGTCTCACTCCGTCACCCAGGCTGGAGGGCAGTGGCACACTCCCGGCCACCACAGCCTCGACCTGCTGGGCTCCCGCGATCCTTCCGCCTCAGCCTTCCAAGTAGCTGGAACTACAGGCACGCGCTACCACCCCCAGCTAATTTTTTTGATTTATTTTAGAGATGAGGTCTCGCCAAGTTGCCCAGGTGGGTCTCGAACCTGCGGGCTCAGGCAATTCACTCACCTCAGCCTCCCAAAGCACGGGATTACAGGCTGAGCCACCGAGCCGGCTAGCTTTCTTTTTTTTTTTACTTCTGCTAGAAATGCAAATAAAACTACCTGGGGATTCATTTTTTCCATTGTTCTGTTTGTGGGTTGAGGCTATTTTCAAGGGATTAAAAACCATTTGCCTCCTTTCTTATGAATTCTCTTTTCATATTTTTTTCTATCTTCTTTTTCTATTGGATTGCTGACATTATAGCTATGAACTACTTATTTATTAGAGAAATTAACTCTGTGATGTCTTACAATTGTCCCCCAGTTTCCCATCTGTCTTTTGAGTTTGCTTAAGGGTTCTGACATTTGTGTAGATGAATTCATCAGTGTGTTATCATGTCTTGCATTTGAGTCATAGTTAAAAAGACTTTTTAGTGTTAAAATAAAGAGTATCCTATTCGTTAGTTTATCAATTCATTCTACATATTTATGTATATTTAAATATTTGATCTATTTGGAAGTTTCCTGGCATAAGGTGTGAGGTATAGAACCAAATACATTATTCCAGAAGGCAGCCCACTTGGTCAACATTATTAAGTAACCAATTTTTTTCTCCTCCGATTTGAGTAACCACCTGTAACATTTATGAAATTTCCATATTAGGTGGAAGTTTTTATTTTGAATTTTCTACTCTGTTCCACTGATC
The DNA here is from genome assembly GCA_027257055.1 of Cephalopachus bancanus. Lineage (NCBI taxonomy): Eukaryota > Metazoa > Chordata > Mammalia > Primates > Tarsiidae > Cephalopachus > Cephalopachus bancanus. Next base: position 13,270 of record JAPVLO010001164.1, on the reverse strand, counting down.
TTTTTTTCTAACTTAAGTTAAATACTAAAGTTTTATTTATGTTTCAGCATGTTACATAAAAAGCTAGCCTTCCTTCACTATTATTTTAGTTTTTTCAGACTTTTTCCAACTCTTTATTATAAAACTTTTCAAACATATAGAAATGTTGGAAGAATTTTACAGTTAATGCCCATTAACATACCATCTAGATTCTACATTAACATTTTACTAACTTTGCTTTAGCTCATGTCTGTCTATTCATCCTTCTGTCTACACCCTAATCATCTTAGTTTTTTGACACATTTCAAAGTCAATTGGAGATATCAATAAACGTTCTCCTATATAATTTAGCATGCATGTCAATAACTAAAGTTTAGTATTAGTTTATAGTATTTTTTATTTTGAACTAAAATTTACATGCAGTGAAATACACAAATCTTAAGTGCACATACACAGGGTTTGGACAAAAGCATATGCGTCTGTAACACAATCCCTTATACAGAACATTACCATCACTCAAGAAAATTTCCTCATTCCTCTTGCCAGTTAATCCCCATGCCCATCCCCTGAGGCTACTACTGTTCTGACCTTTTAGTACCATGGACTATTTTTTTCTGTTCTAGAACTTCATATAGTGCACTCTTTTGTGGAAGGCTTCTTTCATTCACTGAGCATCATCACCTTTTTGAAACTTATTCATGTTGTGGTTGCCTGAATCTGTAGTTTGTTGCTTTTTATTAATGAGTGGTATTCCATTGCACGGATATGCCACATTTAGCTTCTCTGTTCTTTTATTAACCAACACCTGGGCTGTTTGCAGGTTTTGGCTCTTGTGAATCAAGCTGCTAAGAATGTTCTTGCACAGTTCTTTTTGTGGCTCTATATGTTTTCTTTTTCTTTTTGAGTGCACGGGGTAAGTCACCCCCACCTGCCACAGAAGGGGACCTCTCAGAATTAGGCTACTAATAATCTGCCAAGTACAGCAGCCCCTCTGTGCAGTCCTGAGGAGGAAGACGAGGCTGTCAGAGTACCTTCCATCATTTCCCTGAGGATGTATTGGTAACTTGGAGAGACTGGGTGGAGGATGGAAGTAACACTACGTGAGGAGTTAGCCAGGATTGTCACTAGGTAGGGAACCCTTGGCAAGTCACTTAGTCTCGGTAGCTTTCTGCTTTCTCATCTCTCATGTGTGATGGAGGACTGGATTGGGGATAGCAGATAGATTAGCTCTCATGTCAGTTCTTGTGGATTGGAAATGGCTGTCTAGAGCACAGTATGGGGGATCACTGGGAAGCCAGTCTCAGCTAGGTGAGAAAGAACAATCAACTATTAATGATTGCCAAGTATATGAACAGGGACTGTGGAACACATGGTGGGGATTATGGGCCTTGATGGTCATTTCTACCTCTGTTATTTTATGATTCCATGTGTCCTGCAGGAGAATCTATAGGGATCATGTAACATTTTCCAGTCTTAAAAATTACCCAGGGCTCTATTAATGATAGAGAGTAATAGACACCTATGAGTGAATTTGCTGGGTCATCAGGTATGTTTTTAGCTTTTTAAGAAACTCTCAAGGGAGAGACTAAGATGGTCAATGTGAGGCAGCTAGAGTGAGTTTCTCCTACGGAGTAAACAAAGAGTTTCTTTAGCACCTAGAGAGGAGTAAGACCAGCAGCACATCCCATGACTTTTCAAAGAAGTGATAATAACCACAGAGTGCAAAAAAGAGAAAAACCTGAGTTGGAACTAGCCAAACTCTCACCTAAACCACTACAGTCCACTGACAACCTCTGGACACAGTGGGGAAGGTGAGTGAGGGGACTTCAGGAGTTCTGTGCTCCTTCCGTGAACTCAGAAAGTTCCTGAGCCTTGTGGGACTCTAGTCCCTCATGGAAAACTGTCTTACCCATAGCTGTGCCCTGCTGAAGCCCCATGTGGAGTGGTGTAGGAAAAAAGAAAGCCCTGAGTAGTTCCAGCTACCATTTCCCAGGAATTTAACCCTTGTCGTTGGTGCAGCTGCTTTCTAGCCAGTTCCTGGTTGAGGTGGTCTGCTATAAGAACACCTGAGGCCCTGAGCCTGGCTGCATTTTGACATTCACTAGGCAAACTGCCTGAGGCTAAGGTGGAAAGCTGAGTGGGACTCATTGCTATAGTAACCTCTGACTACCTGTGTAAACTCTTCTGTGCCCACATTGTACAACAGTGTTGCTCCAGTGGCTTGGGATTCCCTTCTAATCCACGCTGGGCTAGCTAAGAGTGCACTCTTGTGGGTGCTCAAGCTCCTTAACCCCATCCCCTGCACTCCCCTCAAAGGATCAAAACAGAGAATTTGGGTAATCCTCAGGGCCTCACCCTCCACCTGGGTTGGCTGGGCAATTTCTTGGAACAACAACTCATCAAGGAGAAAGTCCATAGTCACCATTGCAGCAGGGTTTCTCCCAAAAGTGTCACTTCCTGGCCAGAGGCCAACATTACAGTCCACCATATCAGATGCACCACCTCAGCTTTGGGGTAGGCCTGATCCCGAGTCCCAGCTAACACCACTTTCCAAGCTGCTCTAGTCACTCAGGTTACTGTGAGCCAGTGCAGGTACCCAGCACAGGACCACCACAGCTGGCAGTTGAGAAACTCACCACAACAAGGCTATATATAACTAAGGAAACGCTACGGTGCCTACATCAGGTCCCTGACAACCTCAAATAAAAACAGTCTAGTCTGGTCCAAAGGTAGTGAGTTATCTTAATTGATTGTTCACAGTTATAGACTGAACTCTCTGTTCTACTCTCTCCTCTCATCTCACTACTGCACTTGACTGATCTAAAAAGAAACAAAAACAAAGATAGTTTACCCAAATGAGAAGGAACTAGAAACATAATTCTGACAATATGAAAAAACAGAGTTCTCCAACACTCCCAAAAGACCACACCAACTCTTCAACAACAAATCCTAACCAAAATGCAATTTTTGAAATTCTAGACATAGAATTTTTTTTTTTTTGGAGTTGGAGTCTTACTCTGTCGTCCAGACTGGAGTGCAGTGGCCACTCCCAGCCACCGCAGCCTTGACCTGCTGGGGACTCCGGCGATCCTTCCGCCTCAGCCTTCCAAGTAGCTGGAACTACAGGCGTGCGCTACCACGCCCGGCTAATGTTTGATTTATTTTAGAGATGAGGTCTTGCCAAGTTGCCCAGGCGGGTCTCGAACCCGCGGGCTCAGGCAATCCACTCACTTCAGCCTCCCAAAGATGCGGGATTACAGGCTGAGCCACTGAGCCCGGTTGTAGACATAGAATTTAAAAGATTGATTATAAAATTGATCAATGAACTCCAGGAGAAGATTAAAACCAAACATAAAGAAAAAGAAAAACTTTTCAGGACATGGATGAAAATTCTCCAAAGAGATAGACACCTTAAAAAAAAAAGCTGAAATTCTGGAAATAAAAGAATCATTTAAGGAAGTGCAAAGAGCAGTGGGAAGTTTTAATAGTAGACTAGAACAAGCAGAACTTGAAGACAAGGCTTTTGAGTTAACCCAATCAGAAAACAATAAAGAAAAAATAATCAAGAGAACAGAGCAAAATCTCCAAGAAATATGGGATTATGTAAAACTTCCAAACCTAAGAAACATAGGTGTTCCCAAGGAAGAGGAGAAAGAAACAAGTTTGGAAAACCCATTTGAGGGAATAATGGAGGAAGCCTTCCCTGGTCTTGCCAGAGATCTAAACATCCAGTTACAAGAAGCCCAAAGAACCCCCAGAACATTCATTGCAAAAGCTCATCCCCAAGGCATACAATATACTTCCTACTATACTCATCATAATTAGATTGGCTGGTGAAATAAATGGGATTCAAGGTTAGCCTCAGTGTCTTTGGAAATTAGGAAAGAGGGTGTTTTTTAACAAAATATTTACACGACATTGTCAGCTATCATTTTGGTACTTAATATTTAGGTGTCATAGTATTTTCATTGCCTGTATACTTTATTTTTAAAGTATCTTTATTGGTATATAATAGTAGTACATATTTGCACAATTAAATTGAAAATGTTGAGTATATCTTTGCTTAGTGTTTTGCTGCAATAAATACTGAACCAAGAATGCAGTCTCTTTTATATCTACAGGCAGATGGAGTCTTATTACCATGGTGTTGGGAAAAGCTGATTGTGTTAAGGTATGTATCATACCCAATTTCAGAAGCTAGAGGGAAAACAACCATTCATTTAAGTTCAAGATAAGTATGATAAACTTATTGCCTCCTACTCATTTTCTACATCAAAGTTTTTGCTGGCAGTGTTAAGGGGAAGCTTGCATATCATAGCAACAAAGTCAGAATTCCATTGCAACTGAAGTTACAATGAGCTGGGAAGAGTTTTGATTTTCCACACACTGAATTCACTGTGATGATTTCCTATGAGCAGAGATTTCAGCCCCTCATTGACCATTGTTTGGTATACTTCATCCATGCTTAGTTATCCTTATAGTTATGAGTGGGGAAAATTCACAGCCTTGTATTTTGTATTTTTCTTCATGGAAGTGACATAGCACTTTGGTGAAAACAGATTTTTTTCCTTCCTTTTAGGTGTAGATACTGGGTTTTAAAATGATGACTTTAAATCACATTTGGAATTCATTTTAAGGAAACAGAATTGGTACTTGTGGTTGCACGTTTATCCTAAGATAGAAGAAGAAGAAAAGAAGAAGAAGAAGAAGAAGAAGAAGAAGAAGAAGAAGAAGAAGAAGAAGAAGAAGAAGAAGAAGAAAATATAGTCATTCTCTCTGTCTCTTTGTAATTCTTGTTAGGATTAGAGACACATTTTCCTTAGAAATAACTCCAAGAACAGTTTTTGTATTTTATTTTCACATTGAAAACCAGTCAGATTTTCTTTAGCCTCAAAGACCATGTTTAAGTAAAATTAAATGAACTCAGCAGAAAGCTGAACATTTTTTTTTTCTAAGCAGGTAAAGGATTAAAGATTATCATGGAGAAATATTTCCCTTCTGTCATCATCTGAACTCCACACTGTAGTAATTCTTTTAAGTGTTTGGAGGACTGTGTCTTCAAGAAGTCTTTGTTAAAAAGCAAATGCATCTAAGGTAGATGGCCTTTTAAGCATATATAAGTCATTACTCCTGGGTATTATTTTGCCTTGCCAAGGTTCTCAGGTAATAGAATTTAAGAACCCAGGATGTAGGCAAACAGACTATAATCTGAGCGGCAAGAAGGTCATACACACTGTAATAACACCACAGAAGTTTCTAACCAGATCTAGCATATGGGATCTAGGTTAGAAAACAGGATTTTCTTTCCACTCATAATTTTCCCAACTTAGTTGACTCTCTCACTGTTCATGACTTTGACCACCCTCATCAGGTGAGAGTTTGCACAGTTTGGAGGACAAAAGTGTGGTACGTTGGGAAGAAAGCAGGACTAGGAGATAGAGTGGTAAGAGTTCTTGGTCCATCATGTAGTGACAGATGGGCCTTGATTTCTTGGTAGAATGAAGACAAATGTACCTCCTGATGTAGATTGTTGTGAACGTCCTATAACATAATAGGTGATATGGCATACCTATTAGTTTGACTCTCATATTTATAGCTCTAGTCTCAGAACTCCAGTCCCAACTGCAATAGCCAGCAATCTAGCATCCCAGAGTTTACGCTCCCATATCATTCATTGTTGTATCTATGCACCCCTCTGTTATTCAAATCAAACTTGGAGTTGCCTTTTTTCTCTGTTTCTGTTGGCCAATGGTCATCTTCTAGGCATGTTGCTACCACTCTAGTGGTCCATCACTATACATTTGAGCTAATTACATGACATCTGGTCATTTATTCTCTCTGCAATCTATCTCATGTGCATACTTAAAATGGTATTCTTCTCATACTTCTCTCCCTTTCCATTCCAGTCCTGGTTCCCTGTTGCAAAGGGGATAAAGTTCTATATTCTCATCCTGATTGAAAGGCCCATCACAAAGAAGTTTGCCTTGTTGTGAAAATCTCCCCAATATAAATGCAAAACCTTAGCAAATCAGTTCTTATTACCATTTCAGCCCCAAACATCATACTTAATGTAACTGAGAGCATTAGCTCATTCTGCTTCCCCTTCCTGGAGTCTCTTAGATGACATGTTTTCTTGATAGTCTAGATTCTACAGCAACTCATTCCTGTAATTCCAGCACTTTGGGAGGCCGAGGCAAGAGGATTGCTTGAACTCGGGACTTTGAGACCAGCCTAGGCAACACAGTGAGATCTCGTCTCTACAAAAATAAAAATAAAAAATTTAAAGGGGCATGGTGGCTCATGCCGGTAGTCTAAGCTACTTGGGAGGCTGAGGTGGAAGGATTGCCTGAGCCTGGAAGTTTGAGACTGCGGTGAGCCATGACTGTGCTACTGCACTCCAGCTTGGATGACATAGTGAGACTCCGGCTCTAAACAAACAAACAAATTCTATCTTTATTCCATGCCCAAGAATGAACCCTCAGTGATTCTAATTTTGACTCTGAACTCTCATTTGTGGTCATGTTTTGTTAATGTTTCCATCTGGTTGTCCTGTCTTTCAAGTGGATCCTTAAAAAAGGACCGACGACTTTTGGTCTACTCTCCAGTCCTATCCCTATTGTACTATGCATAGAGGGGATGATAGTCTGATGAATGATCATTTAACAGATTTGTTTAATTTTTGTGCTTCTCTCAGGTTTATTCTTTTAATGACCAAGATACCACGCTTGTCTCTCCTTAGAAATATTTGCTTGCTGCCGAAAGCCTCCTGTGTTCTGGCTTTTAAATCTGTTGACCTGTGGAACAATTTGCTAAAGAATCAATTCCTAACCATTTGGGCATAAAGAAAAATGCATTTCCATGACTCCACTTTTTCGTCTCAGCCCAGTTTTATAATCAACATAAATAGGAAAACTTTAATTTGCACCCCATGTATTTCTGATCTGATTAAATAACTTGGCATTTTTACTTGCCTTATATGAATACAGCCACTGGGTGCTTTTTGAATTTAAATTTACTTTGACAGAACCACTTATTGGAATGTAGGCTACATGAATAGAGACAACATATCATCAAGGAAACAAGAGGAACTCCTAGCCCAGTGTTGTGCAAAAAGAAATGCGGGGGAGTCACATATGTAATTTTACATTTTCTGGCAGACATTAGAAAGAGTAAAAGGGAAGTGATACAATTAATGTCAATAATATACATATATATATATATATATATATATTTTTTTTTTTTTTCCGAGTTGGAGTCTCACTCACTCTGTCGCCCAGACTGGAGTGCAGCGGCCGCGCCACCGCAACCTCGACCTGCTGGGCTCCAGCAATCCTTCCGCCTCAGCCTTCCAAGTAGCTGGAACTACAGGCGCGCGCTACCATGCCTGGCTGATTTTTGATTTATTGTAGAGATGAGGTCTCGCCAAGTTGCCCAGGCAGGTCTCGAACCCCCGGGCTCAGGCAATCCACTCACCTCAGCCTCCCAAGGCGCGGGATTACAGGCTGAGCCACCGAGCCCGGCTCAATAATATGTTTTATTTAACTCATTATATCCAACCTATTATCATTTTGTTATAAAATTTCATTATAAATTTCTAAGATATCCTCCATTTTTTATATACTAAGTCTTTGAAATCTGGTGTGTATTTTTCACTTAAGGTGCATCTCCATTTGGATTTGTCACATTTTAAGGACTCCATAGTCATATATGAAAACTGGATGCCACGTTGGACAGCACAGATCTAGAAACAGCATCTATTAGCTCTAAGGCAGGGCTTTGCAACCACTGGCACTACTGACCTTTTGGGCCAGGTAATTCTTTGTGGTGGGGGCTGTCCTGTGCACTGTAGGATGCTTAGCAGCATCCCTGGATCTACCCACTAGATACCAGTAATGTTGCCCTTCTAGGATATATATGCCCTTCTAGAAATGTCTCCACACATTCCCAAATGAGAGTCGTTGCTACAAGGAATCATTCTGGACATCATGATAAGTTGTCCATTGTGCTTGTTAAAAGTCATTGATGACTTCTCCCAGGCTCTGGCTGACAGTTTTCTCAAAAGCTAAGCAGGGTTAGGCATTTCATTCTGATGACTCTTGTGTGGTTCTGCCTCTGAAGAAGCCATTTGGTAGTGATGAATTAGTTATTGATTAGAAAGCACAGTGGATTATTGCAATTCTCTTGCCAGCCCCTTTCAAAGTGTCCTGGGTCATCATATTGAAAGTCTAAGTAAATACTTTAGAGGATTGAGCTGCCGAATGCTCTTTCTGAGAATCACTGTCATCATGAACTTAATATTCATTGAACTTATTGTAATGCATTGGGAAAATGGATACATTCTTTTGGAGAGAGGCAGGATCATTGGTTTAGTTTTGATTAATGGATTTATGATGAAGTGCTTATTTTCAGCAATGATGCTAAGTTGACAAATCCCTCAAATGTAGTTTAGATGCCTGTCATTTCCACAAAGAACTGTGAAAGACAAATACATTGTATTTATATTATCAAGCAGTTATTGGTTTGCTATAAGCAATTTACTTCTTTAAGAATGAGCATTCATTCATCCTGGGACATTTAACTCTGAGGTTATTTTAGGGGTGAGCTTGAGAAAGGAAAGTTTCTAGGTTGAATAAAACTGAGAGTTCCAATTTGTAGTCGTTAGTTTCCCATGAAATGAGAATGTTCTTTAAATATTAAAAATACATCGTGACCCACAAAGGACTAAAACTACAACTTCTAGTTTATTTTTGGTCTAGACAGTTCATGTTTTGTGCTATGAAAATCCCAGAAAAGATAGATTATCTCCAGATGAATGGGCAGATGGCTCAGATCGAGTCGGAACTTAAGTGTTTGATTTGAACTTATTGCTCTCCAGGAGTGGAGCTTAAAATTATTTTTATTTTTTAAATAAGAAAAAAGTGGGAAAAAAGAAAATGTCAATAGGTAGGAAATGTTTATACAGCACTGTCAGTATTAATGTTTCATAAAGGATGGGTTACTCTGTTCAAATCATTCATCCAGCAGACATTTATTGTTTGCTGTATACTGGGCACTAGTCTAGGGACTGGGGACACAAAGGTGAGTAAGAAGGATAGAGTCTGTTCTTGCAGATATTGTCATGTGAGAAGAGAGAGGAAAGACAGTTTCCAAAAGTTTAACAGGTGCCATGTTGAATTCTCCCAGGGAGTGTAAAAACCTATGAGAAGACCTAGGGTTAGCAGTTTCCTAGGATCTGGGGTCTGGAGATGCTTCTGGAATACAATTATTTAGAAGAATGAGCAGGAGTTAGCTTGGCATGTGATAGAGGTGGATTTATGGAATAAGGGATGAAGAAAGTGGGAGGCTATGTTAAGAAAAGAGATACCGTGTCTAAACATTTACTAACCAGAAAACTTGTTCTGGTACATACTGCTGACCATTTGCATCAGTCTTTCTTGAAGCTCAAAAAAAATTGGTCTTTAGACATTCTGGTGTTAAAAATGACAGGAAAGAGTTCATTTATTCCTATAAAAGATTTTCTTTATCCCTGTAAAAGAATGGGTCCATTCCTTTAAATTTGGTGTATGTATTATGTATTTTTCTTCTCAATATGGTCAGTTTAAATGCTTTAAAGAATGAGGACAAAAAATTATTTATGGATGTGTTTCAAGGATCTTAAATTTCTCTGTTTTTTTAAAAATTGGGTTTTTAGTTGGAGTCTCAATCTGTCACTCAGTCTGGAGTGCAGTGGCGTGATCATGGCTCACCACAGCCTCAACATCTGGGGCTCAGGGGATCCTCCTGCCTCAGCCTCCCAAGTGGATGGGACTACAGGCATGTACACCACTCCTGGCTAATTTTTTTTACTTTTTTTGTAGAGTTGAGATCTTGCTATGTTGCCCAGGCTGGTCTCAAACTTCTGAGTTCAAGCAGTCCTCTGCCTTTGTTTTCCAAAGTGCTGAAATTACAGGTGTGAGCCACCACGCCCAGCCTTAAAATTCCCTTTTACATGTAAAAATGTATTTGTTTTTTGCTAAGAAATAATGCCTCCAGCCATGACTACGCACACAGAAAATTCATTTTTTTTACTAACCCAGAGATTAATAAATTGGCTAATAGTTGATTAATTTAGTCAAACAACTTTAAAAAATGCAGTTATTTTAACAAAAAAGAGCTAACCTGATAGTAACCAAGTCAGGTGTAAACAAGAAGGAGAGACGCCATTGACTCACTAAGGTCTTCTGCAACGTTAGGAATTCCAACTACCTAGGGGCCAGGTGATTCACCATTAATCTCATTTCTTTTGGTTGAATATGGCAATTGATTTTTAACAAAATTAATATTAGTGTAATTGATTTTTTTAAATTAAAAATCAGTATTGTCATTGGATAAATTCAAACAAATTATTTCTTAAACATGACTTCCATAGACCAATTAGCTAAGTGTAAGCAGTTATTTATTAGGTTAAGACACTTTCTGTTTTTAATGTTTTTTTTTTTTTTTTTTTGAGTTGGAGTCTCACTCTGTCGCCCAGACTGGAGTGCAGTGGCCACTCCCGGCCACTGCAGCCTCGACCTGCTGGGCTCCGGCGATCCTTCCGCCTCAGCCTTCCGAAGAGCCGGAATTACAGGCATGCGCTACCACGCCCAGCTGATTTTTTGATTTATTGTAGAGATGAGGTCTCGCTGCCCAGGCGGGTCTTGAACCCGCGGGCTCAGGCAATCCACTCACCTCAGCCTCCCAAAGGCGCGGGATTACAGGCTGAGCCACCGAGCCCGGCTCTGTTTTTTTTTTTTATCCAGGAATCTATGCCAACAGAATTGAAGTTCATTCTGATTACATATCAGACTGAGGGAAGGGGTTAACAGATGTCTTAGTAATTTATGCTACTGCAGCTTTGGAAACATGAAGAATTTTTGCTGAGGAACTCTTAATGTTTTATTCTGAAAGACTTAAGCAGTTATAGAAGAGTCAAAAAATGCCTTGATTGCATCTCCATGTACCCTCAGTAAGTTCACCAATTGATGACACTTTGCCCCATTTGCTTATTATCTGTGTGTTTTCTGAAACATTTATTTGAGTGAGTTGTTGACTCATACCTTTACCACTAAATATTTTAGAGTGGATCTCTGAAGACTAATATGATTGCAAAATTGAATGGATTTAATATTGTTACATTACTATGGTTTGATATACAGCTCATATTCAGATTTCACTGATTTTCCCAGTAATATATATTTTTTTTTGAGTTGGAGTCTCACTCTGTCGCCCAGACTGGAGTGCAGTGGCTGCTCCTGGCCACCGCAGCTTCGGCCTGCTGGGCTCCGGCGATCCTTCCGCCTCAGCCTTCCGGGTAGCCGGAATTACAGGCATGCGCCACCACGCCCGGCTGCAGTAATATTTTTTATGGAAAACTTTTCCTCTGATCTGGAATTCTCTGATTCACATTGCTTCTAGTTCTCATGTCTGTTTTCTTGGCTGATGATATTGACATTTTCAGAAAGAGCTGGCCAGATGCTTTGAAATGCTGTCAAATTGGCCTGCTCTGTTGCTACCTGTAATTAGGTTCAGGTTATGAATTTTGGGGCAGAAATGCCACAAAGGTGAAGCCGTGTCCTTCTTAGGGCATCACATAGGGAGCAACATGCTATTATGTCCCAATGTTGGTGGCGATACCAAACAACAACTTTCCTTTCAACAGGTTTCTTGATGCTTCCTTGTGCCCATATTGTGAATACAAACACTTATTGACTACATAAACTAAAGAGTGACTGGCATGTCACTGCGCCTTCTTTAAGATCTACGCCTTTATTATAGTCCTTGTCTACTTTCCTGGAACACATCAGGTTCTACCCATTGATTTTCATTTTCTTGAACAAAATGGGACTGAATAAGCAGACGGACACAGATGGTTGTCCGTGTGGTGATGGCTGCCGCTGGGTTTGGGTCTACAAAACTATTCTGCTCGCTAAACTTTCCAGAGGAAATGTTGCCTCTGTCTGACATGCCAAAAGCAATTGGGCTTGGAGGATATTTTTAGAAATCGATTATTTTAGCTTATTTCTGAAAGCAGACTAGCTGTCACAATGGAATGCACATTAAACAATCCATTAACAATCTCAAATTTAGAGCCAAGTGAACTGAAAATGGGAAACAAAACCCTGTCCATAAATAGTCATTTTTCAAAGACCATTCAGAGAATCTGGGAACCGTAGAGTCACTTGAGTCTGCTCTCCAACCCTATGTGGCAGGATTGAACTTAAAACTTTAACCCAAGATTATTTTCATACCCACTGCCTAAATATCTCCAGGAAAGCACTTTTCACGGCTTCCAGTAGAAAGTGCTTCTAGAGTCTCAGGATACTTCTAGGCGTGAACATTTAATTTGAGGCATCAGAAATTTCTCCCTTTATATTTTTTCTGTTCTCAACCTGTGAAGAAGTAGAGAACAATTAGTCATTCTCAAAAAACACATTAGTGAGAACATGGGGAAGGGGGGGAGCAAAGGGCTGAGAGTGGAGTCTGATCCATTGAGATTTTATTGAGAAATTTTTTTTTTTTTTGAGTTGGAGTCTCACTCTGTCGCTCACACTGGAGTGCAGTGGCCGCTCCCGGCCACCGCAGCCTCGATCTGCTGGGCTCCAGCGATCCTTCCGGCTCAGCCTTCCAAGTAGCTGGAACTACAGGCGCGTGCTACCACGCCCAGCTAATTTTTTTGATTTATTGTAGTGAGGAGTTCTTGCCAAGTTGCCCAGGTGGGTCTCGAACTCGTGGGCTCAGGCAATCCACTCACCTCAGCCAAAAATTTGTTTTTAATCTTTATGAAATTCTCACGGCAAACTCCTAGATACTTTGCTGTAATCTTCATGAGGATAGGACAATGTCTATCCTACTACTGTCTTCCTAGTTCGTATCAATATTGGATACTTGTATTTATCAGTAACCATTGTTGAATGAGTGTACACATGAATAAATGCCTTATTTTTCATCCTGACCATATTATCTGTAATCACTCAAATTATAACCTTAATATCATATCACATTGTCATATTTATTTTTCCCTGTTGTCAATACATTATTTGTTCTATAATCAACTTTGGGTAATGTAGTCATGATATTAAACTTGCTATCCATACAGTATGGGATTTAGTTTGTGGGTGTAAGACAGAAATAATCAAATGATTGGTTGAATTCACTTACAGATCAGTGGTTTGATAGTTTAGTGAATCAGTCAGCTGCCACAGTGTAACAATTGGTCACAAAACTTCAGGGGCCCCCATAATACACATTTACCATTCACTAGTCAATGTGT